>VWZK01003725.1:197956-262164 GCA_013396935.1 Baryphthengus martii | reverse complement strand
TCTTCTTTTTTTTTTTTTTTTTTTTCTGAAGCAGCAGCACAGCGAGTATGCAAAGAGCTGGGCAGAGTACCCTGGTTTGTTGATAAGAACCTGATTCAAGCAGAGCACAAATATGATTCTTTGCAGACTCAGGGAGACTGGTAGTTAAAAGCTGCATAAAAGCCTGCTCAGTCACCCTAGGGAAAGAAACTTGGAAACAAGTTTGTTCTGATTTTAAACAGTGTTTTCAAAGACTCTGAACACCCAGTGAAAGCCACGTGGTGAATTCCAAATGGGTGAGGTAAAGCACAGGGCTTTGGGGTGAAACGCATTTGTCAGAAGCACTGATTGTGCAGTTGCCTCACCTGGGTTCCCTGCTGGTTCCTCTTGCCCCAGTCACTAAGATTCCCAGGATATTCAGAAAAATGAAAACCAGCCTGCTGCAAAAAATATTTTCGCGTCTTCAAATGCGGAATTTCCTTCTGTTGTACACTGGCTGCAGGCCCAGTACAAACAATATTATGTAGCTCTACAGGCTGCACCCAGTGCCTGAAACCCACTCAAACCAGGAGCTTTATACCTGTACAAAGATAAATTCTCAGTGAGAGAAGATAATACTAAGTACTCTATGGCAGAAAAATATCAGTGATGCATTTTTATTATTGTGACAAAGCACTAACAACTGATTATATTTCAGCACGGGATGTTTTTTTTTTAACAAAAGCACAAAAATGCCAAACCGTTTGGTAATTTGAAGTTCTTGGTAAGCTACACTTTGGCTGTAAGATTTGTCTAAAGAATTTCCTGGCACCTCACTGTCAGTAGAGGTCATTGCCCAATGTCCCAGGCTGATGTCTCAGGGACTGGAAGACCAGGGCTGATCACTGTGACCATCCATGGCTTTCTAGATGCAACAGGAGTTCAAAGGCATTGAGATGCCTTGAGTGACCACTGGTCCCTCAAAACAATGCTGTACCTGCAAATGGCCTGGAAATGACCTGGAAGCAAAAATTTTAATTGCTGTGGGCTGTCAGAAAGACACACACATCTTCTAGTGTTAGAGTCACAACTTTTAAATAGTGTTACTTCGTGGGTGTCTCTTGATTTACATAGGACAGGCATACTGTAACACCTTTTACACAGGATATTTTTTAAACCCTCTTATAGAAGTCATTATTCATCTCTTTTTGTTGTCAGCTCTTGATCTATAGCCAGTGACATTGGTAGAGCATGAACTCTGGGTTCTATGGAGGAGTGCAGCCTCTTCAGTGAGGTAAAGAAATAATTTCATTCTGTCCTTTTGAAGGAAGTTTTTAACTGGTAGGGAGTGTGTTGAAGAAGAAAGAGGCCACTGTGAAAAAATATAGAGATGAAACCAGGCAGAAGTATGCTGTATTAGCAGGGTACAAAAAAGCTGAAAATACAATTCATCTATGGTGTTTCCCTTCTGTCTACAAAGTCCAGCATTGTCTCTCTTTCCTCATTGATTTCTTTCTGGCCTTCTTCAACTAGCCTGTGAATTGTGCTATAGTGTTGTTTGCTGCTGCTGAAAGAGTAGATCTGGGAGGCATCTTCCCATGCCTGAAAAGTTGGCAGCGGTATGGCTTCTGGTTCCTTGTTCTCAAAAAAGCACTGCAGGTTTCGCTCACTCAGCTTGGTGGCATACAGCTGGAAAATCTGCTCTAGTTGCTCCTTCTCCTTCTCCGTGTACATCCTCCAAAACATCAGCTGGAGGTGGCTGACTTTCGACTGGCACCTGGCACAGCAAGTGGTTAACAGGGACAGAAGAGCTGTGGTAACTATGACACACCAGCCTAAAATCTGGGAAAACAAATGGAATGAGTTTCAGGTTAAAAAGGTCAAAGTGAAATTACTATTTAAATCAAGAGTGCCCATCAGAGCAACCACACTTTGTACAGAGGACTCGCCACTCCTCTTGGACCCTATCTGTGGGCATCTCATCCCCGTTTGCATTTGGTGCCTGGCATTAGTGTTAATGGGGTGCCCAAATGGGAACCAAAGAGAAGCAGAAGACATCAAGATTCAGGCTTCTCAATAGCACTTGTTTTGATGTCTCTTTTTCAGAAAGGGAAAAGCTGGTTGATTTTTACAGCAGAAGGTAAAATGCTCAAGAAAAGTTGACTTATACTAGAGTCTGACTGCCTCCCCATTCCGATATATAACAAAGAGAACTTGGATAGCAACAGCTGAAGAGACATGTCCAGTGCAATAGCAATGGCAGGGCCAGGGCCAGGTGATCTCAAACCAGACCTCAACTACACAACTATAAGACTATGTATGAAGGAAAATGTAAAAGGTGTCTAAATGATCAATCGACTAATGTTGAATATTAATGAGAGTTTGTTGCAAAACTATAACCATCTAGCATGTAGTGTGTTGGAATTGCTCACTGAATTCTGTCACACAAAGGGAAAAGTGCATAGAGAGAATAAAATATCATATTCCCTAGATGGTAAATGTTTTCTGTCACCTGAAAGCATGACATAAAATTACCCTGCAAGAATGAGGATTAAGACACAGTTCTGAATTATGACAAACTGCAAAACCAAAAAGGCCAAGTAACTTTTGTCCCAGATCAATCAACCTTTTAAACTATGACATTTTCAGATGTCATTTCAGACTTCTTTTTAATTAAAAAAAAAATGCCCAAACCATTAGCATTAATTAGCTAACAGGAATATAAGAGATTGTTTACATTTAATAAGCATTTCCAAGTTCTTTTACCAGGAGATTCACTGAAACCTGTGCTATTCTTGTGAACTTTTTTTTTGATTTGATGAATCAGCCCTTTGTGGTGGAAAATCATTTTAATGCCAAAACTGGTTTAAAATTACCTTCTTGCCCTGTCCTGTGAGAATGCTAGGAAGAGAGAGCATGAGAAAGAAGAAACAGCGTGTGTATTAGTAGGTCTGTGTTGGCACTGGAACAGAGCCCAGTTCATCTATGCACTGCTTAGAAATACTTGCTGTGTTTTTAGAGAACTTTATTTTTGCTGAAATATGCTCTTCCAACATCACTCAACTTACTTTGTAGCAACTTCAGACTTTGACAAAATTCTGTTGAAAACATCTGAAAAGAAAGCTACTCCTAGGATCAGAGCAAGGACTGAGAGTGGAAACATGTACTTGAAATTGTTATTGTGGGACATTTTCTTCTAAAGAGAGCAGAGGTGTGAACACAATTTTTTCATGCCTAGTGCAACTGGCCTAGCCAATACACCCACCTACTGCACTGCAATGTGTAACCAAAAAAAATGCTTATTTTCAGAGAGTGGAACAAATTCAAGTGTGGAACAAATCTTCTATGTTTCAGAGACCCATGTGGACTGGAATTGATTTCCCATGCTTTGTTGTTGATGGTGATAGGGAGATCTGCAACCTTTCACATGTGAACTCTTGCACTGCTGTTAAAAAAAATAATCACCAGTAAAAATATTTAGCTGAGTGAATAGAGAAAGGAAGTATGTGAAACAGAAGTTTCATGCAAACAATTATTCCTAGGGACTGGTATGGAAGAATAGCTTTTTATTTTTCCTGTCACTTTATCACTAGTGCTTTCTGGTATTTGAGAAACTGTTCTTTTTAACAAGCTTTTCCCTTTCTTGCAGCTTGGAGAATGAGCGTGGGTATTCTCATGCCAGAAACTCATTCACTGATCTTTCACTGTTTCCTATATGTACAACTTAAGCACTATTTGTTATTTCCTTCTAAAACTCTCAGATAAATTGCTTTGTCTGCTGTGCAGGCTTTGTCTGCATTCCAGTCCTGTTTGCATGAGAATTTGAAAATAAAACTGCCTCTTGGAGAGAAAATGATTCCAGATGGATACAATTGTCTGACAAAAGCTTGCTGGCTCTACAGGCTCTTTATCCTGCTGACAATTATTTTTCCATCATTTTCTGTAGCCATTTTTTTCTTTTTTTCCTTTGTTTTGACTTTTTTGCCTCTGAATTTATTTACAAGACAGTGGGAACTGTATCACATTATAGTAGAACATAATATTATCTCAGCTTTGTATGTTCTGCTTGTTTTATTTTAGTGTCCCTTCCTCCAAGCAGGACAAAAACATGCTCTCATCTGGCATCGTGAACATGAAGCACACAAACAGAAATATCTTCTGGAAGTCACAAATCTGTCACAAATCTTATTTTCCAGTGTCTTCCTACCGTTAGTAACCTAAGATTTCATTACAATTATCGAGATGATATAAAATATGAGAGCATGATATGGATTTTTTAATAGGACAGATCCCTTTAATGGGATAACAGTTGTAAATTCAGCCTCCTAAAAAAACCCAGTAGTTTTTTCTCTTTAGAGCAGTCTTCATTCAGGAAGACATCTGTATGTTTTCGGGCCTTATTAATTCTGCCATCAGTGGGGAACCCCAGGAAGTACGGCACAGCTCAAATTGAATTAAAATTGGTTGTATATTGCAAGGCCGCACCATGCCCAAACTTTGTTTATGTGGAGCCAATGGTTTTATCTCAAGACCTTCCACAGATAAATCACAGTGGCTGTACAAACTGCATAATGCTCTGTATTTATTTTTCTTACCTGGGACTGTGCTTGAAGAGTTCGTTTCAGTTCGTCGCTCTCAGTAAAGGGCATGGAGCTTTTGTCACAGGCTACCTTGTGTAGTTCTCCAAAGCACTGTGCAGATTTGCCATGACAAATTGCATCTAAATAGGCAGGATTTTCCAAGCCACTCATGGCACATTCGTAAAAAGTCCCGTTGAGCAGAGCGACAGAAAGCCACATCACTGGGGCTACCAGAGCATTTAAAGTGATTTGTCCAAAGATGTAAAAGAAATGGCAGGTATTTCCTCTGGGAAATATTTTTCTGGGATTCACCCAGCAGCCTGTAAAGAGCCTCCAGGTCTTGCTGTTCAAGAAATATCCAATAACTAGCAAAACAAAAGCTGGGGAGAAGAGAAATATCAAACCATACCTGAAGTTTTCATTGCTGCAGGGGCATCTGAAAGCAACAAGAGAAAACACTCGTTCACCTCCCATTGTTAGCAGTGCCATAAAACTGTAGCCTATAGCAGTTTTCTGGTGCATAAAAAATTTCAGGATTGTTCGGAATCCATCCATGTTTGATACTCATCAAAGAGGTAAAAATCAAGACACTTTTGTCTTCGGTAGGAGCAGTCTGTAGTGGTGCAGCAGGGGAGAGCTCTACAAAGGAAGAACAGCCTGCCTGTGTACAGGCTGTCTAGATAATGCGGTGATGTCAGTGTCTGGAGAAACGCGATCACAGGGGACCTTTCCACTAGCAGAGCAGATGTTGCACATTTACAGTAACATTCACCGGCAGTAGAAGGCAAGCAAACAATGCTCTATGTAATCAAATAAGTTTGCAGTCTTGGCAGTCTTATTCTTGGTGGGTGGTTGTTGTTTTCGTGTGACTGCAGATGGAGGTCAGACTAAAAGCACACACTCGACAGCTCCAGGAGTTCTTGAGCTGTGATTATCCAAGTTGCCGGCAATGTAGTGAAGGACCTAATATAGATGCTAATGGACCCAGGGGCGTGACTTGACTGAAAGCAGATGAGTAATAGCAGTAAAACCACTTTGCATGGAGTTGTAAATATAGGGACATCAAAGACAGAATAGGCAGCCTTTTGCTGTGCTTCCCTGGAGATCACATAGCTTCAGATTTGCGTCTCTGTCTCAAGCTGATCACAGAAGAAACAAGTCTAGTTTGATTTCCAGCCTGTCCAGCCCTTCCCCCTATTTTCCTGGGGTAAAGCTGATCTGCAGAAGCTGCCTCAAAGTTGCACACAACAGATTTAAGCAGCAGAGTTTCATCCTTTTGCAGGTTGCTTTCAAGATGTACCTTGGGGTCACTCCTAGTGTGAGTTGCAGTAGTGCTGCAGGAAATGAGTTCTCCTTAATCCTGGACAAAAACCCACTAGTGGACTTTGTGGAGGAGCTGCCAGCAGAACGAGCATCACTTTGCTACTGTAACCTCCTTTGTGGGGTGATTCGAGGTGCCTTGGAAATGGTAAGGATGTGTACATCCATTTTCTCCATTCTTTGTTAATTGCAAAACCACTTGCTCAGATAAATGAAGGAAATTTGTAGTATTTAATCTCCTCTCAGATTAAATGTCTGTATAAACAAAAGAGGACCAGACTGATCCTGGATCCTGAGGCAGAGGGGGACACAGCTTGTCTCACCTCCACACTGTCCCTGCTTGGTTCTTCAGTGGCTGACTCAAGTGCAAAAGCCAGAAGGAACCAGGGAGCCAGCTAGCATGGAATGTGGAGAGCCAGGGGTGCATGCTGGACTCCTCTGCTGCTTCTTCAGCCTAACTCATTTTCCTGCATAGGTGTAGCCAGTAAATAGCCATCCCTGATTCTTTCCAAATACATGAAGATAAATAATATTCTCAGGTGACCGCAGTCCCTGCTGGAAAGAAGAACAGTGTGGTTGGGACTTTCGTTTTAACATAATATCAGAAGTGTATCAGATGGCACTGCATCTGATATAAGACAAATTAACAAAAGTAGTATATTGTAAGTATTAGTATGTGACCAGGAAATTTTATGATCGTAAACCCATCAAGTACATAATCTAGGTTCTCAGAAGAAAGCAAAGCACCAGAATGGAGGGTAATATAGTAAAAAATTCCAGTGCATATAAACTTCCTTTTTATTAACTTAGTTGAGAAAGATACTTTTAAACAATCCTAAAAATCTGTTTGTTTTGAAAACTGAGAAAGGGGGTCCCCTTGTGGTAAGAGGGAGAGAAAAAGCTCGTTATACTGTAGGAGAAGGAAAACCTGGGCATTTCTTTGCTTAACTGATCAGATCTGATTCTTTCTAGGTGCATTTAGCAGCAGAAGTTACCTTTCTCCAGGACAGGCTGAAGGGTGATGCTGTGACAGAAATAGGAATTACGTTTTTAAGGAAGGCTGAAGACAGAAAGCACAAAAGAAATAAATGAAAGAACTATTGAAAGAAACCCTGCTGAGGGATATTCTGCACCTTTTGTTTCTGAAGAAGACATACAGGGTAAAAATGACTTTGCTGAGCCAGCTGCCCCGGTCGTACATTTGAAAGGTGAAGAGAGCTGGGCAGCAAACGTGAGGGGCAGAGCAGGGGGAGAACAATGGTAATTGTCATGATACAGCATAAAAAATCAAAATTATATGCCCGTCCTTCTCACATAACCATGTTCTTGAGCTCAGTGAAGTTTTATCTCAGTATTTAGTGCACACTGGATGCAAAATACTCATTTTGGACACCAATATGATCACCTTTTCCCATTTTGTTTGTTGGTAATGTTTCAAAGCATGGTTCCTAAGAGGTGCATTATTTCCCTGGCTGTTTGTGGTTAGGAATAATGAATTCATCTGCTGTGACTCCTGTATGCAGTGTCTTGCTTCAAAGTGCCTGTTTTGATGCTTAATGGTTTGCCATTCATTGACCTCCACACCAGACATCCTGCTCCCTTTGAAACCAGAGTGAGATAAGGCTTCACTGGTGGCAGGAGCAGGTTTGGTTCCTTGTGGCTCTGTCAGGCCCCCCATGCAGCTTTGCTGACCTGCCTGTTCAGCCCTGTATGTATGTCAGGCTGCAGCACTCTGACAACTGTAGAAATGCTTGTGTTACTTGAAGCTATTGGCCTTTTCATGTTTGTTTGCTCTTCAAGAGTACTGATCTTAATACCAACCTGAACAAAGCATGGTATATTTAATATGGAGTCACCTGTGGATCTCTACTCACCTAAGGAAACTTGAATAAAATTCAGAGATTGCCACACAACAGATTTGCTGGTCTTTGAGTCTGTTCTTACCTGACCTTCATCGCCGCCTCTTGCACATCTTGTCTTCCCCTTGGCAATGGACTTGTTACCATAGTGTGATTGGGAAGTAGAGAAATAGCAGCCTCACAGAGACCTGAGTTATAGGGAAAGTTTTATGCAAGATATCAGGGTAAGTGTATTGGGTTTGGGTGAGATGGAGTTAATGTTCCCCATAGAAGCTCATGGTGCTGTGCTTTATATTGGGAAGTAGATAAGATGCCCATGTGTGGCTGCTGCTGAGCAGCGCTCGCACAGCACCAAGGCTGTCATTCCAACACCTTCCCCAGCCCCCCACCCAGTGAGATGGGGTTGGCAAGATCTTGGGAGAGGACACAGTCAGGACAGCTGACCCAAACTGACCAAAGAGATGTTCCACACTGTGTGATGGCAGCTCAAGTATAAGGGAAAGAGAAAGGAGGGGGAGGATGGTGTCGTCCGTTTGTGAAGATGTTTGCCCTTCAAGCAACCGCTTTGCATACCAGAGTCCTGCTTCCCAGGAAAGGCCAGACATCGCCTGCTGATGGAAGGTAGAGAATAAAATCTTGGTTTGCTTTGCTTTGAGTGTGCGTGGCTTTCTTTTTGCCTTTTCCTGTTAAACTGCCTTTGTCATACCCTACAGACTCTTCCCATCTTATTCTCTCTCCCCTTGTCATGCTGAGGGAAGCTGGGGGGGGTGGGGGCGCTGATAGAGCAACTTGGTGGGTACCTGGCGCTCAGCCAAGGTCAACCCACCACAGTAAGGGTTGGACAAAACCTCAAGCCTTAGCACAGTACCTTACCCACAAAGCCAGCTCACCTTTTTCTCACCAAAGACCCCTTTTACCTTGGGGACAGAGGGTTCCCAAGATCTGTACATTCCTCACAATAATCTTTCTCCCTTCGTTTGTCTCAACATTGCTGTAGAGTGGCGGCCTAATGTAATGGAGCTTTAAGAAAATAATTTTGTACAGGACAAAAACAAAGCTATTCATTAACCAATCTTGGGCTCAGCAAAACATGGAGTTACCTGCCACAAATAACAAGTTACAAGATGTAACAACATGTTACACACAGTAATAAGTTTCTCATCATTGGAGTATTTTTTGTTGTTGTTTTGTTTGGGTTTTTTTGGTTAAATGAAGGCTGAAAGGTCTTTGGAATTTGCCTGCTTTCACTGCCTCTGCCAGAGCCCTTGGTGGGCTTTTTGCTGGTTATGCTCAGCTGTCTGAGATCAACTTGCGGTAACTTTGGCTGACCACAAGAAGATTCTTTATGAGACAATGGCCATTTTTTGTTTTCCCAGCAACATCCTACGAACCAAATTTTCTCCTCTTTTTATTATTGTCTTGAAAGTAAATAACCTGTACTGTCCTTGTTTTGTAAGATACAATTTTCTTGCTTAAACCTCTGTTGTTTTAGACTTGTGCACAGATGCATGGCATGCCCACACCTAGGTTAATACTTTCTGTCAAGGTCTACGCCAGCTAAAAAGTGTCCGTCACCACATTGTAGTGACAGTTAGGCTGACTCCTGTTAGGCTGACTCCTGTGTATTCAGGGCCTGTTAAAGAGTTTCTGCCTGCAGACATTAGCTAACAAAGTCAGGGACGATAGCACAACAAAACAAGGAAGGTTAGCATTGTCCTGGGGCCTTTGAAGTCTTGCCAAACTGGCTTTGGCATGGCCAAGGCTTCTTCCTCTTCCTTCAATGTGGAACTAACATTTGCAGTGATGCTCCATGTAGGACATCAAACCTGTCTCTAGGTTTCAGTATTTCAGAATAAACAGCCCAAGGAAATCTTTACTTCTACTTGGACATGGTAAGTTTTGAAGGATAGGTTTTCACTGTACAAATGACCATACAGCAGAAATGCCTGAGGCAGTCAAAGCAGTGCAGATTTGAGATCAGGCCAAGACCAGAGGGGACACGAGATTGACAGACTAGGTTAGGTGCTAGTTCCTACTCATGTCATGCCCTGCTTGTGCATCTGGTCAGGAAGCAGTCACTCCTCTTGGCTGAGCTCTGTGCTTCACAGACATGCTCAATGGATACATTTTACTATTAAGTGTTTGGATTTTTTTGTGTTTTCTTCCTACATTGGACCATCTCCTCCATTGTATTCTAAAGATGGAGTAAGTAAATGTTAGATAGAAAACAGGTAGCAAACAATAGAAAAAACAGTGACCCGCACTACATTACCGCTAGTTGCTGATATTAGCTACCCTATACGCATACACTTTTTTTTCCTTGTATCTTTTGGTAACATAATCACAGAAGTGTTCCTCAGTGTTTTGTTTTAGTGTAGGCCCTTCTTTTGAAGGTGTCTAACAGAGCACTCACAGGTATGCTGAAGTTTCTTTTTGAAATTTATTTTGTTATAAATGTAACTGCATACAGAAGGTATGAGCGTTACATAAAGGTGAGGAAAAATCAACATTCAAACATGACCATGTACAAAACCAATATATTCATATCTGTTTAAAGCCATATACATAATTTTTTTCCTTCTCCTAGAAATCATTTTATCTATGAAAAATAGACTACCATCATTGTGACCAAACTTGAAGATACGTGTTGTAGTCCCATTTGAAGCCTTTACTCATGGATTTTAATTAGAAATGCCTGCTCTATGTCTTCCCTGGAAGGCCAAGGCAGCGTTGTTAATGAGACCCTGGCAGTCACCACCATGAGTGGGAAGTGGCAAAAGCCCACCCAGATGCAGCTGAGAGGATTAACACAAATTCTGAGGTTATTTTCAACACGACTTCTCATCAGGAAGCAAAATAAGGCATAGCTTGTTCTTGAAGGCATTCAGTCTATTCTGAAGTATTTTATTATATTTCTAACGTAAAGCCTCTGCATCAAGGAATGTTTTGGCACTGATCGCTGTGGGGCCAGGATATTGTTTCCTTCCCATTTACGACATTCCAGAGTAGATTTATCTTTCTTTATGAACAAATGAACTCTTCAATATGAGAGTTCAAAACGAAACATTTTTAACTGAGCTGTGCTTCCAGGAGGCACAGTAACAAACTGGACACTTATTATTCTACAATAATCATCGAGTTTCTCAGAAGGAGAATAGCACGAAGCAAGTCAGTGACTGCATGACAAAAAGAATGCTTTTAAAAATTCTTTGCTGTGTACAGGCAAATCTTGTTTTCATTTATGTGTTATAATTTGAGTTTATAAAAGGAAAGAAGTTTCCAAGCTATTTATATTTATCTAGTTAAAATAGGGGCTTCCCTTCCTTCTCCCTTGGAAAATGACTTTAACAAAGAACTTCATGGGATTCCTCTCTGTCTATCTGAATAGTTTCCAAGTTAAAATTTACTGTCTAGAAAGAGAAGATTTCTGAAAGTGAAAGGACAGTTCAGACCAAACAATCTGACTCTCCTCTCTAAGATGTTCTCTAAAAAAAGCTTTTCAGGGAAAAACCGAACTTCATCATTCTTCACACAAAACTGGTATCTTTGTTTCTTATAATTAGATGTTCTTTGATATGAATATTATTATTTGCTAATATGGATTGTGGATTTATAATGTTGTTAAATATGTAGCTGTGCTAGAAATCTTTGTTAATATAAGATTCACCTATATTGACATGTTATACATAAACCTAACCCTTAAAGACATGCCTATTTGCATTTAGACTCCATTCTAAATCAAGTTAAATAGTGTATTTGGCAGAGACATCCAAGTGTAGCTTAGATACGGATGCCAGGGAGAAAACCCTGTATGTGATATTATATATTAAAAATGCATAATAATGAGGTATTTTGCAGAATAAAAATTAAAACAAATATAAATGGAATATAAAAAGGAAGTTTAAAGTTGGTGCGTCTTCTCAGCAGCATTCAAATGCCTATTTTTTTCCATTACACAGCTTTACAATTATAGGAAATGAGCAGTAGAACTAATTAAGAAGGCCTGCTGCAAAAGGTGATCGAGATTGGGCAGTGGTAAAGAAAATTCACCACCATGGAGGTTTTTAGTTTCACTGTAATTACCTAAAGTTGCTGAGCAGGTAGGGGTAAACTTGCTGGAACCTTTTTGCTTGTCTGTTCAAACCAATAAGCAACTGAAGTAATTCCAATAAACTTTTTGTTACGCAGAAGTTGCTCCAAAATGCTAATTGCTTCCCAGATTTTTAAAGATGCTGTCCTTGTCTTGAGAACCTAATTGACTGAAAGTAAATATTTTAGTCTAGAGCTTGCTCTAAGCTCCACTGAAAGATATATTGTCAAGTGAGACCTAATAAACTAAGCTGAATCGCTGATCAGAACTTCCATTCCTTTTTGTCTCTTCGATACTGCCAGGTACGAAGGTTTGGTATTGTCACTCCAGCTGCCAAATGCCCCGAAGATGTTTGGGAATATTTTGACATAGTATGTGCTGACATCTTTGTGGGTGATGATTATTTTCCACATGTGGCTCTTAATGAACAACAACATATGAAAACTCCCATTGTAACAGATGTATTTATTTAAACATACTTAAGCGAGAATAATAAAGCATATTGAAAAACAAACATACAATTCGCATGGATTTCAGTAAGAGCGCAGAATAAGACTCTTGTTACATCAGTAGGGTTAAAAGGTTGCCAGTGTCACAGAGGATTTGTTTCATTAAAA
The DNA here is from genome assembly GCA_013396935.1 of Baryphthengus martii. Classification (NCBI taxonomy): domain Eukaryota; kingdom Metazoa; phylum Chordata; class Aves; order Coraciiformes; family Momotidae; genus Baryphthengus; species Baryphthengus martii. The sequence goes on along the minus strand of VWZK01003725.1, from coordinate 249,740 downwards.
CCCAGATTCATTTGCGCTTGCTTCATCCACAAATCCTAAGACAGGGGGATTCTGATCTCCTTCCTCGAATTTGACACTGTTGCCTCTGTTTGTGTTAACGTACTTGTGTATCATGCTGTAGTGCTGCTCTTTTGAATTGAAGGTGTACGAGGATGAGATCTTCCGCCAGTCGTCATTGCTGGGAGTCTGAAACGGTGCTGGGTCAGCGGCTTCAAAAAAGCAGTTCATATTTCTTTCTGCCAGACTGGTTGCGTGCTCTTTAGCCTTGATCTCAAATTGCTCGTGTTCCTTTTTCGAGTAAATTTTCCAGAACTTGAGCTGAAGGTAGCTAACCGGGGAGTAGCAGTGGCTGATGCATTTTGAAATCAGTGCCACAGTCATGATGCTGGCTATCAGGAGCCATCCTAACAGCTTGGAAAAGAGATCGATGGTTTAATGGTGGTTTTGCAGATCATATGTAGAAGTATAGAACTTAACACTGAAACAGACACGAAAACTGTAAGTGAAGACCCCCTGCAATGTCTGTAAAAGTCTGCTCACTGCAGAAAGAGAGGACCCCGTGCATACAATTCAGCCAACCTTACAGAGCTTCTGCACCTCTGGGCTGATCTTGTTTGGATACCAAAAGAAATTAGAGAAGGTAGAGGGAAGTTCTCCCCTCAACTTTATTGACTTTAAAGGCAAGATACTGATCAACAGTTTTTGCAGCTGTGGTCAGATTTATGGTACAGAGGGTGCAGAATCACCTGTCTACTGCTGGTGCTGCACATTAGACCTCCTGCTGTGTTTTATCTGCTTTTGGAAACTACCTCCTCTCCCGGATGTCTGAGCCTACAAAAAAATAGCCAGTTGCCACAGCACACAGGAAAAATTATATCCTGTTTTGTAGGCAGGAAATGTACTTGACTATTGAATATGGGAATTCATTCTTTTATTATACAGGATTTTAACATCCCTAGATAAGTCTCAGAGGCCTCACCTAAAACAGCGCCTCATCACTCTCATTGTAAAGAACTTCCTCCTTATATCAAATCTAAATCCTCCCTCTTCCAGTTTAAAGCCAATACCCCTTGTCCTATCACTACATGCCCTTGTAAAAATCCCCTCTCCAACTTTCTCATAGGCCCCTTCAGATACTGGAAAGCCTCAGGAAGTTCTCCCAGAAGCCTTCTCTTCTCCAGGCTGAACAATCTCAACTCTTTCAGCCTGTCCTCATAGGGCAGGTGCTCCAGCCCTCTCATCATCTTTGTGGCTCTCCTCTGGACCTGCTCAAGCAGGTCTATGTCTTTCTGAGTAACTGACATCATCTTCCTGGACCTTTGCAAAGTGTTCGACACTGTCCTGTATGACATTCTGGTCTCTAGACTGGAAGGACACAGATTTGATGCATGGACCACTTGGTGGATAAGGAATTGGCTAGATGGCTGCTCTCAAAAACTTGCAATCAATGGTTCAATGTCCAAACGGGGACCTGTGACAAGTGGAGTCCCTCAGGGACTGATGCTGTTTAACATATTTGTTGGTGACGTGGACGAATTGAGCACACCCTCAACAAGTTTTCAAACAACACCAAGCTGTGTGGTGCGGTTGACTTGCTGGAGGGAAGAGATGCATTCCAGAGGGACCTTGACAGGCTGGAGAAGTGGGCCCGTGCCAACCTCATGAAGTTCAACAAGGCCAAGTGCAAGGTCCTACACCTGGGGCAGAGCAATCTCAAGCACAAATACAGGTTGGGTGATGAGAGGATTGAGAGCAGCTCTGCAGAGAAGGACTTGGGGGATGCTGGTTGATGATGTTCTTAACATGGGCTGACAGTGTGTGCTGGCAGCCCAAAAGCCAACCATATCCTGGGCAGCGTCAAAAGATGTGTGGCCAGGAGGTCAAGGGAAGTGATTTTGCTCCTCTACTCTGCTCTNAGTGATTTTGCCCCTCTACTCTGCTCTTGTGAGACCCCACCCGGAGTACTGCATCCAGCTCTGGAGCCTCCAACACAAGAAGGACACGCATTTGTTGGAGAGGTTCCAGAGGAGGGCCACAAAGATGATCCGAGGCTGGAGCACCTTTCCTGTGAGGACAGGCAAAGGAAGTTGAATCTATTCAGCCCAGAGAAGAGAAGGTTCCGAGAAGACCTTATAGCAGCCTTTCAGTACCTGAAGGGAAACGGGAGAGGGAGTTTTTATAAGGGTATGTGGTAATAGGACAAAAGGCATTGGTTTTAAACTAGAGCAGGGTAGATTTAGATTATACATTAGGAAGTTCTTTCCTATGAGGGTGGTGAGACACTGGAATAGGTTGCCCAGAGAAGTTGTGGAGACCTCATTTTTGGAAGTATTTAAGACCAGGCTGGATGAAGCTCTGAGCAACCTGGTCCAGTGGGAGGTGCCCCTGCTCATGGTAGGGGGGTTGGAACTAGATGATCTTTTGATCTTTAAGGTCCCTTCTAACTCAAACATTTATGATTCTTTGATTCTTATGCTGGATGGCCCAGAGCTGAAGACAGTACCCCAGATGGGATCTCATGAGAGTGAAATAGAGGGAGAGAATCACCTCCCTCGACCTACTGGCCACACTTCTTTTGCTGCAGCCCAGGATATAGTTGGCTTTCTGGGCTGCGAGAGCTCATTGCTGGCACATAGTCAGTTTTTTACCCACCAACACCCCCAGGTCCTTCTCTGCAGGGCTGCTCTCAGTCCATTCATTGCACAGCCTGTATTTGTGCTTGGATTTACCCTGATCCACGTGCAGGATCTTGCACTTGGCCTTGTTGAACTTCATCAGATTCACACTGGCCCACCTCTCTAGCCTGTCCAGGTCCCTCTGGATGGCATCCCTTCCCTCCAGCCTGTTGACTGCATCACACAGCTTGGTGTCTTCAGCAAACTTGCTGAGGGTGCACTCGATCCCACTGTCCATGTCACTAAGATGTTCAACAGCACCAGTCCCAATACATTTAACAAATGTAAACACTCTTTTTGTTTTAATAAGCATTTGTACTATCCAGGAACTTAGAAAAATCCAAGTATTTATAATTTATTATAAACTTAACTCCATTAAGCAGCCTTAATGTTTTCCTGTGAAAAAGTGATAAAACTTGATTTTTGGACTGGAGTTAAGATGATGACCAAAGAAACCTAGAAACAAAACTGGAGTGCTGCCAAAATTTGAGGGTTTTGTTTCACACCAAACTAAAAATCCACACAAAAGTGCTATTTTTCTCATCATGCGATTTGCCTTCAGCACAAGAACACTTTAATGAGACAGATACATCTTTTAACTATTCTTCTAGAATACAAGTGTGAAATTATTAGTAGGTTCAAGTGCTGAGATTCATTGTCCTTTTTTGTTTCACTTTCCAGTTCTGTGTTGCAAGAGGACATCAGCTTCCTCTTTATTCATGAGTTCAACTTCTCCTCAGCTAATGCATGCTTACGAGAAATGGAGCTGTTTGGAGGGATAAGAGTGGAAAAAGAGAAGAACTTGCACCATGCCTAAATTAAATTAGAAGAAAAGTTTCTGTGAAAAGTCCTGGTCTCTAGGCTGGTTCCCCACCCATCTCTGAAAGAGGTTTAGTAACCTGCAGTGCCAAACAACTGCCATGGGAGCATGTAAAACCAGAGAACAGCTCAAATATACACTTACTACCTTTCTATTAGTAGTTTCTTTTTTTGCTAATGAATATTTGCTAGTTGTGTACTTTTGGTAATTACATAGCATGAGAGAGAAAGACTGTTCACAGTCTACTGTACATTGAGCAGCCAGGGTTGAAGCCCTTTAAGGTGAAGAGAAGAGCGGAGAGGCCTTACCTGAGACTGTGCCTGAAGGCTGAGGAACTCGCCCGATATCTGCTTCGATAAAGTCTCATCGCAGGGTATTTTGACCATCAGTTTGCGGCATTCTTCTCCTTTACCTCTACACACAAAGTTCTTTATCATTTCGCTCGCGCTGGCTGCGCACTCATAGAAGCTGGCTCTGAGCAAGGCCACCGCGATCCAGGTGAGAGGGGCCACTGAGGCTCTGGCTGTCACGGGCACCAGCACGAGGCAGTAGCGGGCACAGGTTCCCCATGCACTGCGGCTGCAGCAGCTCTCCGAAGGGCAGCTGCTGGTCAGCAGGCGCCACGTCTTGGGGTTCACCATGTAGCCAAGCAGAAAGAGGATGAAGGCAGGCACTATAAGGAAGACGGAGCCATACAGCATGTTCCCAGAATTGCAGGGACACTTGAACACCACGGCTGAGAAGATGTACTCACTGGCAGCTGTTATCAGGGACACAACACTGTAACCCAGAACAGTCTGGTGGCGGATGCAGAAGTCCAACGCTCCACGTAACTTATCCATTTTCTGCCTCCCCTGACTCCGAGAAGAGTGAAATTTCAGTTAGAAAAGGAAAGCTCAGAAAGAAAAGAGAAGGGGATGGAAACTCCCACAACTTAGAGAAGCTTGCAGAGCTTTCGCTTTCTATTGGTGGTGGTGATGCAGTGAGGTACAGAAGCAGCTCTCAGAGGAAGCAGAAGAGCACGGGCTCACTGCACAGTACCTAGGTCAAGTGGTGATCACAGTGGAAACACACTCCAGTAATCAGCAGCAAAACAGCAAAGATCTGTCTTTGTTTCTGTAAAAAATAGCTTGCATTTGTCCATGCATGCGTTGTAACTAGCGAAGAATTAAACATCATCATCTTTTCAGTGAAGCTTTCCAGTGAGGCAACAAAGTGTGAATAAAATGTGAGAAAACCACCCAGAACTATGTACATTTGGTTTTATCCTGTCTTAGTATTAGCAATACAATATGACTTGTTCACTCACAGAATAAAATTAAATTATAATCATGTGAATTTTTCAGGCTAATCAAATAATCTTTTTAAAGTAGTTAGAGCAAATTAGCCAGTGCGTACGTAGCAATGACCTAGCAAGTATTTTCTACAGAAGCTCCAGCTTCAGAGTACCAGAATACTATTTGCTAGTAACCAGACTTTGTACTCCCTCCTCCATAGCAGGTAGCGGCAGCTTTGTAGCCTAGAAAAAAAACCCACTCCTAAACTAACAGAAACTTAACAGATGGCATGAAGTGGAAAAATGATGGAAAAGGCTTGCATAATGAAGAAAATTATCTGGAAGGGATTTCTGGGCTTGGAAGACTGAGCTGCCTATGAAAAATTTTTGCTCCCAGAGTCCATAGGTTTCATTTACATCCTTAGGGAGCTCAACCAGGCTCCTAGCTAAGGTTTGTCTTGTCTAAATCTAGATGCAGTGAACTGGCACTCAGAATTAATGAAGTTGAAGCTTTGTTGCTTGCTTGTAGCCATGTGGCTGAAGCTCTCTGAGATTCAGTAGGCAGTGCAGTAGTTTGCTCTCATCACACACATGGTGATAGACAGATGTACAGCCAGCCGGGGAGCTGATGGTCACTGTCATCTTCTCTGCCACAATCACTTATCTAGGATTTTAGAATGAAAATCACTTGTCTCTTGCATGGACCAGGAGCTCTCCATCCTCACTGGGTGCATCAGCAATATGAATCCATCCTGGTCAGATTTCAAATGCTGTAGTTTATACTACACTGATTCTTCCTGGCCACTATCTTGCACAGAGGTTAACCACAAAGCCAGAGCCTCACCCTAGGCTCAGGCAAACATCGCCTCCAGCTGAGCCAGCCTGATTTTGGTACTGGAAGACAACAGGGCATGATGCTGCCTGTACCATTCCAAGCTGTACCCAGGGCTGCGGGAACCAAGCACACTGGAAACACAATGGCTTGTCAAAACTCTGTGGGAACCTAAATTACTTTCAATGAACTTTGGTGGTCATTTGAACCTTCCGAGCGCTCTGTGCAGCTGTTTGGGCAGCTGAGTAGATGGCACGGAGGCACTAGAGCAGGTAGCACTGGTGCAGGTGGCAGCTGAGTTTGTACCAGATGTGTTGTGCTCAGCACAGAGCTGCTGTTACTGCTGCTGCAGAGGATACTGTGCCACTAACTGCAATGCTTGTGTCAGTCTGGAGGAGACTTCACTTTGCTGTTATGCAGCAGTATAATATAAAGACATAATACCAAAAAGGACTTAAATCCAGCAAGAGTGAATAAGGCTTGAGGCTAAATTAGTCTGGTCAGGTCTTGGTTATAGTGGAAAGCTGAGGATGAGCACAGGGACAGGGGAACAATCTGCATTTCACGGATTTCTTTTGTATCTAACACCTATGGATGTATTTGTTCAATTACAGTTTTAACTCATGCAGACCTTTTGTATAGCAAGTGTGCTCAACCTTCATTCAAACCTGACACCAATCCACATCATTGCTCCCAAATTCTATCGGGGCAGAGAGAAAACTGTGGATCCCTATCCAGTCTCTTCATCCACTCTTGATCTTGCACACCTTCATCACAGCCTCTTCTCCAGGCTTGAGGAGCCCCTAATACATTTAGTCATTCCTTGTCTGATGTATATCTTTGTATACATATATTTTGTGTTATCCATGTTGTCACCTGAGCCATTCTCTAGGATTCAGATATCATTTTTCACATGAGGGGAGGTTGCGGTATACCACTTTTGCAGTGCATTGAAAGTGCAACTGAATCAGAGTTTGCTACAATGGCATACTGACATGATTTTGTTTTCTATTCCCTTATAATAATTTCTAGGATTTTATCTGGTTTTTTGATCATCTGTGAAGCACTGAGTTGATATTTTAGCAAGCTGTGTATTATAACAACAAAATCTCAATCCTGAGGTGTAACCTCACTCATCTCAGAGTCTATCGGCGTAGATACGAAGACAGAATTCGGTTTCGCTTTGAACACCGCTTCCTCTACACCGAATCTGACCTGCTATTTTGCTTTCTGGTGAGGCAGTCTAGTAAAGTATATTTGCATTTCTTTAAAGCAGAGTTGTTTTTAAATAGCCAGAGTAACTTACTATTATTGGCAGATATTGTTGCCTTGATTTTTACCTAGAGGCAGTTAGAGGCAATGGTTAGCGTACCTTGAAACCAGAATTCACCATATCTGAAAAAGTCTTAGCGGATGTTGGGATGGCAGGATTAACAGCAACAAGGTGAAATTGCTGCAAAGGCACCCTGTTATAGAGACAGGGACGCAGGCTGCCTCTAAGCACCACTGGTTTAACAAGGGAACCTAACAACCAGCAGCAGCATCCTAGAGCAGATAACGACCACACAGGGGAAACAGAACAGCCAAACAACCCTGCTACTTCACTTTCTGAGACTAATTTTAGCAGCACTTTGTTTATCTGTAATAAAATATTATTTCGGGAACGAGCTTCTTGGGAAAAGGGAGGGGAACTCCATGTGAAAAAGGATTAACCCACTCTTTCAAGCGAACATGTTTCCAGTAAATACTCACAGAAAAGAATTGGGAGAGGGAGAAAAGACCACCCTGGTTGGAAAGCGGGGGAGTAGCTGTGCTGGGAGTCAAGCTGGGAGCAGTGATGGCCTGGGAGAGCCCTGCCTGTGAGCAGCTGTGTAGCCAGGAGGCTGGAGGGAGTCCCAGGCAGGAAAGCTACAGGGGCAGGAGAGACATGGCTGCTTTTGGCATCCTGTGCTCCTCAGAGCATCATTCTCCCAGGGCAGCTCTTTCTTGCCCTCTAAACTAACACTTGTCTCACCACAACAGCTGTAAAGTATTAATGGAAAGTGTTCAGAAAAATAGTTTTCTGTTAAAGAACCCAGAATTCCAATTTAATGGTTGGTTTTGCATTGAGTTGCATTAAATTTCATGCCTTCCAAGAGATCATGAAAACAATGCCAGAGTGAAAAAAAACAGACATTTTTAGAACAAAATGATTATTATTTGAAACATCATTTTGTTTTGAAATACACTTTATTAAAATGACGGCTTTAACCGAATACAATTTCAGACTTGTTTAATGTTGATTTATCAGGTTTAATTTCTCTCCTTTCATTAGCATGTGAATGAATCTCAAACATTTTCTAGGTGGCAAAAGCTGTAGTCTAGTTCTATGGTTATATCAAATGCATAATACTGATATCAAGTGCAGTGTGTATGCATGTGTGTGTGAATGTATGTGCACACTGAGGGGCATTGCCAGTACCTATTGAGTAAATCTCAGTTTAGTCATGTTAGTAAATTCTTACAATAGGTTGTGAAGTTTTTTTGTTTGGTTGTTTTGTTTTGTTGTTTTGTTTGTTTTTTTTCTGGAGCATTTGCTGTTTGTTCGGAATAGCGGAAGATTGGTTTTGGTTTTCAACAAATATTCTCTATCTAGCTGCTCTGACCAAATTCCTGTCATTAGTCTTTTGAAGCTCAACTTCCTCTTCACATTGTTAGTCTAAAACCTTGTACATCCACGGGTGCAATGGAAAAGAGCACCTCATCGCTGGTTTTCTTTTTATACCAACCAGACTTGTTTCTCCAAGTGAAAGAGTTGTAAGCAGCATTTCTCAGTGCCCAGTTGAAAAAGACATATGGAAAAGCCTTTTTATTCTAGAAAAATTCTTGTAATGCCTTTTGTCTTGTTCCAGGTGAAATTAATGCTTAACTAGTGAGGGTCTTGTCTGCAAGTAGATCTGCACCTACCCTCCAGGTGGACTGACCTCCCCTGGAGGCCCATTACCTCAGCTGGTGAAACCGAGGAAGTTATTCTGACTTTATGGTTGAACCAGTCTTCTTGCATGTTTGTGAAGTGTCACACAGCTCCGTGGCACCATATAAATCATTAATAGTACTAATACTTAGCAGAGCAGCAGCATGAGAAGTAGCACTGTGACTGGGCCTGCAAAGCTTACAAGCATTTGTGTACATTATACTGCTATTTTAAGGCATTACATTTATTAGCAGCTTTTGGCTGAAAACGAATCTTAGTGGTTGGGAAGGAACCAGATCTGCAAAGCCAAGTGTAGCTGTGAAGGAGGGTCTGATGGGTGAGCCCTGGTACAGAGCGACACAAGCCATTGCACTAATTTTCTCTTGCTGTTATTCACTGCTGCTCTTCTAACACCACGAATCCACGGCAGGTCTCATTTCTGGACCGGGAGAGTCTTGCAACCCAGATCCAAGTGTCCTACAGCAACTAGCAGTGGGAGGGATTTACTGATAAATCTACACTAATCTACAGTCTATACATGCTATAAATAGGTCTGCGTGATTCTCTAAGTGTTGGCTGTGGAATAAGCGAAAAATATTTACTAAGAAAAAATACGATATTTTCATAGGACTAGAAATGTAGAAGTTGTCTTAGTGAGGCAGATTATAGAGTTAACTCATTTGCAAACAGGTAAATCACCCCAGGTAGTCAACTAATCAGTTAGAAGAAAACAAAGCTCAGTCGTTTTCATTTACTATGGAAAATGAAATGCCATAAAATTAGTTTGCAAATTTAAGCAAATTAACCCTGAAATATTTCTATACTCTTATTAAAAATGTTTTTTTTTATTCTATGTCCTTGCTTTCTTCAGGTTATGCCATCACATCTTGCTGTCTTGAAATTGCTGAATGTCTGAGATTTGATTCTGTTCCACTTCTGTGTATGTGTGTGGCCTAATTCTGCCTGGTCATATGCTGCAAAATATGCTCTGTATGTTTTCATTCAATTAATCCTTTTCCTTCTTTTTAAACTTTAACTAATTAACTCATTCTTAAGTTCATGGTAGTATGCCCCTTTCCCCCATCTCCAGTTTCCCATCCTGGGCTCCTTTGCTGCTCAAATTTTGTTACTTAAGGACTTTTTTTTTTAACATAAAGGCAGGGCAAGAGCTGAGACCCTATCCCTTTCCAAGCTGTCTACATGCAGCTATCTTAGTTATGCCAATAAGGGCACAGCCTTCTCTGGGCAAAATCAGGAGAGCAAGTTAAGAATAAAAAAAAAGAAACCTAATGAATCTTTCTATGAAGGGATGTCAGTCATTTCTTCCTAGTAAGTTTAGAAGACAGGCAAACCAATTATCCATATGGAAGAAGTACTCAAAAATATTAATACAGTTTTACCAGTGAAAACAAATTTATAGCAAGAGCTATTACTTCTAACATACCCCTGGAGGAAGATACCTTCACCAGGAAGCATTACTTTGTCAAAGGAAATGATGGGCGACTAGACTTCACTGCAGATTTTTTAACCCCTCTTCTACCAAACCTACATGATATACTAGATACAGCATATAATTAAAATTTAGCATACATTTCTCTCTGCCGGATCAACACTCAGCCTGCTCTTTGTCCAGCAATGATGACCTTGAGTGAGATCTAGAAATGGTCTCATTCATCTGTAACTGTTTTGTTCTTATAGGATTGAAAAGTTTCTGGCTTCTGGTCCCCAGCCTTGCTTGCTCGTATAGTTTTTCTAATCAATCTCATTTGTTACCTGCAGAATACCCAAGCTGTCTCAGTTTACCACAAATGTGCAAACTGTGTTGGACTCTATGGTAGCTACATCTGGCTTTTATTAAAGACTGAACTTTCTTACATTCAACAGCACTTCTGTGTGTACTTTCAGTACCTGCCTTTTATACACAGCAACTCCTGCAATTTGGAAGAATCTATGACATCGTAACTGGCAGAGAAAATACATTTATATTTTTTTCCTTTTAAAAAAAATTTTGATAGGAAGATGTGTTTCAAAAGGAAAGAATGATAGATGGGACATAAGGAGAAAGCATTCCCAGTTACCTATATTTTATGCTAGCAGTAACTTTCAAAGTCTCTGGGTCAGCCCTCATTTATTCTGTAATGCTCATCATCATTGTAATTTTATTTGCAAGGCATTTGCAGCTGTAAGTATTTTGCAGCATTATTGAACGTCTTCTGTATTCTTCTACCTTGCATAAAGTCGACGTTATTTAAGTGCCTTCCCAGGGGCTCTGGTTCTCTGCCCATTTTCCCATTGCTAGCAATCTGCAGTTGGGTCCACCAGAGGAAACATCATGAGGCATGAAAGACTGTGTTTTACCAGAGTTTACCACTTTTACTGTCAGAAACAGATCCTCCACACAGTTTATTGGAGGAATGTCCTATGGAGCCTTAGACTCTCTGAGGCAGACACATGATATTTGAAGGCTAATCCATTGCATACTGTTCACCACTCACTGGGAAAATGGGATCTCATCATTGCCAATAGGTCAATCACTGTCACCTTCATTACCTGACAATAAATGAAAAATTAAAATTACTTTACTTGATCAAAATAAAAGTTATGCCATATATAAAAAAAAAGACAATCATGAGAGAAGTGCATATGGTTCTAGACTATAATTATCAGTCAAGATCTACTATAACTGCTTTAGCATCTTTACTAGATCATGAAGCACCTTGGCCTTCCTTAGCACGTCCTGAAGGGTTCAGCTCCTCATCCTAAGGATAGTCCTGTTGTTTCGGAAGAAAAAGAAAGGCATATGCTGATCACCTGCTCTCTTTTGCCACAGGCTGAACTTGTTTGGCTTACTCTCACAGCAATGTGGCAGTCTAGGGAAGTTTCTGTGCCCCATTCTCCTCATGATTTCTTTGTTGGGACTTCCTGTGGGCAGATCCAATTGGGTCCTCTTTCCTGGCATTCCAGCTCCCCGTGTTACAACCTTTATGAAGACAAAGTGGAAAACCAGGGATTTTATACTCATGATTTTAGAATCACTCCACCTCCTTGAAGATTGCCTTCCAACTGGAGTAGGTACATAGCTAGACTGAGTGTGTAATGTTTGGAGTGAAAGTGCTTACTGGTGAAAAAATGTATGTTAATGTTTTGAGGAAAGTCATAAATTCATGTATCATTTTGCTATGGATACTTGTTCGTGGTAGCACAGTCCTGGGGGGTGGAGGAGGTCAGCTTTCCTCTTAATTGTCCCAGGGTCAGTTAGGAGTGAAACCAGTAAAATCACTGGTGGTTTTGGGCACAAGTCAAAGGGGAAAAATGCCACACTAGCATGCCAAGTATCTTACACAACACCACGTTTCAAATGTTTAGCAATTTCTCTCTGAGTCCTAAACTTCTGGAAAATCATTATAAATGCTATGAATTCTGGGGTTTTTTGTTAGCCTGAGGAACCTGGCAGGAAAGGTAGCATCCAGGGGAAATGATGCATGTGTGTTTAGCTGAAGGAATGGATAGAGACATTGGGATAAAATAGCAAACAGGATAACAAGATTGGGAGCTCCTTTCCTCAGAGGCATATGCCTGTGCCACAGGCCATTGACTATAGCAGGCTCACTTATGAGGAAAAAGCAAGTGCTCTTTGCTTAGGTGGCAATGCCCAACTTTACTTTTGCAGTGGGATACACTATATATGTCATGGAGGACATAGGTACTGGACTCTGTCCTGTCAAATGACTGAATGTGATACAACTTGTGTAGTAGGCTTGACATGTGCCAGCCTTCCTATGTGCATGCTGTGCATGTGAACATCAGTATGCGGCTGCCTGCCCACATGTCAGAAGCTCTTAGAAAAGAGGGAAGCTGGGAGTGGGCTGTCACCACTGTGACAGAGAGACCCTGCTGGACTGATGTTTTGCCAAGGGCTCTCATATACAGAGCAGGCTACAAGCCAGACAAATGGTGGTCACAGCCCATTCCTCATGGCTCTCATTCCTAGTGGACCCCACAGTGCTTTGCTTTTCTACAACTGGTGCATATCTGCAGCCCAGATGGATGGGGCTGTATGTCGGGCAGCCCCAAGTTAGATGCTGAGCTCTGAGATCCCAGCTGACCTTGCACATACAAGTTAAGCTTACCTGAGAACAGATGAGGAGAATGTAGCTTTCAGAGCATCACCAAGGCCCAGAAGGACTATTAGGATTCCACTGTTCGTCTTTCAGTGTAGTGTGGATCCTCACAGTAATTCCGGCAGTGTTGCAGGAATTCCTGTGGAGATCATGGACTTCTAAAGGCATACCAGCAGCATCTCTCCTCCTGCTTTTTTCCGCCTTTGTGAATTTGACTGAGAACAAATCTGTGGGATTTAACTGTATAATTCTATTATAGCATGAGAACATCACTACCACAATGCATGATCTACATTGTCCTCTTGCTATTTTTAATATGAAGTAAAGCAGAGAGGATATAGCCTTGTATATATGTATTCATGCTCCGTAGTATCTCATGACCACAACTGTCATGTTCTGTTTCCCTGAAAACTGAATATGAAATCAAAGTTCTCATGAAATTATTAGTTTTCCTATTGACTTAAATGGCTGCAGTCACTATGCAGTGTAGAGTAGCAGCCAAAGGAAGCACAAATTTAAAGTAGTCACCCATCTGTATTAGTTATTATCAGGAGAAAAACTGATGCCAGGTTTGAGAAAGACCCAATGATAATCCTGGTTTTCAGAGTATTTTTTAGGATGCACTTGTATATTGTGTAGTCGAGTCCAGTTCTCCTTCCTGCCTAAAGCAGACAATAGCTATATTCCTTCCTTGAAAGGGTCCTGGGCTCTTTCTTTGAAGTGTTTTGACATTATTTGTTTCAAGGTTGAAATTGTATAGAAATTGTTTTGTGTACTGATGACAGTAAGAACATATCCAGCACTGGATGACACAGGCCTCCAGCTGCAGTGCTCCTGGAGACAACTGCCAAGAAAGGACAGAAAGTAACATCTTGGCTTTTTTAGCCAAGTCTGACTTAACAGCTTGAAGTTACCCTACTGAATTTTAACAGAGTAGCCAGAGTAAAGGGATTAAAGTTAAGCTAAAGTATGTTTGATCCCAACTAAGACTTTTGCAGATCAAATAAATATGGATGTAGTGTCCCAGTGCAGAAATACAGCTATCTTCCAAACAATATATGCTTTCAAACACTAAGAAAAAAAACCTTTTCATCAGTGGAAAATATGTAGTCCAACAGAAGAATCTGATGCATTTGAGACATATAATCCTCCACAATAAGCTCTGTTCTTATAAGTTTTAAGAAATGAGGTAACGTGCTCCATTCCCTTTGCTTCCTTTAGTCAGTGATGTACATAACATACACAGCTGATTTTTAGCTGGACTCAAAAAATCATTAAAAAATCTACGAACTAGATTCCACCCTCAAACATACACACTGCTACCTGTGGGCTGAATTCCCATTCACTTTGTTCAGAATACACTGAACTAACTTTAGACTAATTTAGACTGCAAGCCCTGAAATGAAGCATGCATGACGGAACATCAGCTATTGAAGAGAAGTTGAGTGAAGTCAGCAGGGTCTCAGATGAATACAAGAACCCATCCACAGACATCTTGTTGCAGGATAGCCATCTTTTCCTGTGGCCAGAGATTCAAACAATGAACATTTTTAGAAACCAAGAAGATGAACAAGAGTGGGAGCAGAGGCATGTGCCAGAGGCACTTCAGTGTTGTGACTTCATTTAAAATATGGAGTGAAAGATGCCCTCCCACCAGCCAGCAGGGCTATCCGGGCTGATCCCATTTACCTACTTTCCCTCACCACACTTCCTAGTAAAGCAAGGGCAGCTCAGATTTTTCAGTGTACGCTGCCATCTGAGGGCTTGAATTGTTTCTTCATTCTGACAGACACTTCTACCCAACAGCCCAAGTTGCTGGTTGCTGATGTCACGGAACCATCTGTCCTTCCATTTGCTTCAAATTCCACTAGAAAAAATAGGATCTTTGACAAGGAATGAGGGAGACAATAAGAATGGAAGCAAATAGTAGAAACACAATTTTTAGGAGGACTTTCTAAAGTCTCAGGTCTGGAAAAGAATAAGAAAGAAAGTGTAAAAGATTCTTTTCATATCTGAAATATACTCAACACAATTTTGACTTCTTCACTAGTTGAAGCAAATTTTAGTTACCCTACGTGAATCAAAGTTACACCTGTGTAAGTGGAATTCAGAGTGGCCAGTAATGACAGTCATATGCACGTAACATAAATCTTTAACAGAAAGGTATCAGATACAAACCAAGAACAGGCTGGAAAACCCTTGAAGTCCCACTTTATGCTGAAATAGGTCTGATCTGCCTTTCAGGAGGACAGACTGGTACATCTCATTTCCCTCCATGATCACCTGTACACCATTCAGTTGAATGCTCGTCTGCTTTAAAAGCTGCTTTAAGATCTGGCTGTGAGTGTGGGCAGCTCTTGCAACCACCTCTTTCCCTGTGCATTGCTAGAAAGGGGCAGAGAAGTGTAACGTAAATGAGAGCTAATATGCATGACCTTCCTTTCTAATCTCCATAATTCTGCAGTTTCATTTGACAGCTACAAAAATCCCATGCCAGAATTCAGGTGCCAGAGTACAAAGCAGACTAAGAAATAAAGGTGTTTCTCAAAAGCCTTCTAGACTATAGGATGGCCTTCGATAGCTGATTGCTCAAAGCAACGGCAAATTGGCACAGGGTAAATACACATAGATGTGAAACAGAAATCTTTGTATGAACCACACTGTTGACATTAGCCTGAAGAAGGCTAAAAGCTACCACAGCTCTTTATTTTCCTGAAGGTTCATATGTCTGAAAAGAGGACACAGAGACACAAGCACAGGTTGCTTGCTTATAAGGCATAATCACTCCCTGAATTTTCCTGGGGCTACTTTATGGCACCGGCTCCCAGTGGAGTGATGTATCAGGCTGTACAACTAAACTACAAGAGTATCCGAATCTTTTAATTTTCAGTGTTTCATGCCCAATAACACTATCACCTAATAGTGAAAAACTAACAAACAGTGTCTTTGAAGCTGAACATAACCCAACAGCAACTTCTGCTTGTTTCCATGTCATCACAGAGCAAAGCAGAAATACAGATTTCCAGTGATATGCAGCCTGTCACAATCCAGTCATACCTTCAGCAGGCATCACAAACATGGGACAATACTGGGAAACGCTCCCCACGATCAGATCCCTTCACGTTATGCAATTAGGTGGGTGACTTGAAATGGGTCACTAAGCACCCTACATGCCTTTTGCAAGTAGGGAAAAGGGAAAGGTACATCTTCAAGGTGTTTTAAGGTCTTAGGTGGACTGAGTAGATATCTGAAGGTTCTCTTTCTCCACCGACTGTGCATCAATCAGAAATTAACTGGGGTCCTAAATCTTTGCTCAGACTAAATGTACCAAAATTTTTTGGATAAATCCAGATACCAGAGACTGTAGGAGGGCTTATTTATGTGAATACAGTGCTAGGACTGGCTCAGTTCTAGTGAAAATATTCTGATCTGTTCACTGAAGATGTTTAGACAAGGAAAGCTCATCACATTTCAACACACAGACTCATAGAGGGCTTAACAGCGGCAGTGTAGGCAACGGATACCTAAATGATTGGGAGGAAGGGGAAACAAAGGTTTGTAGTTTGAACACTGTGCTGATAGACATCATTACTGTAATAAACTGGGAAAAATATTTTAATCAAACAAAAAACAACTTTTCCACAGAGACAATTATAATGTTTTTATTTAGCAAATGTACTGGAAGAATTGTTTTTCTGTAAAGACACACAGATATGCCCCAGTCCCATAGGGCTTCCATTCTCTCAAATAGCTACGATTTTTTGAAATCAGTTTAACGAACAGAAGGGGATATATGTGGAGAGATGTCAAACTTATTTTTGTCATAAACCACACAATTCCATTTACCACTAATCCCCAAATAATTGACCCAGGGCCACCAAGAGCTTGCAGAGCCCTTGCTGGTGCTTCATAGAGAACAGGCTGTTCACACAATTTTAACTGTTCTCTGTTTCTAGCCATGTGAACAGAAAAAAAACCATTACATACTTTCTTAATACCTCTTTTTCCATACTGGCACTTGCTGAGGTTACCACAGGATCACTTTGGTTTTTAGTTTGTATTTTTACAATTGCATATGGAAGGGCAGTGATCTAGGACTATTTCTCTATTAAGATGCGCTTCAAACTATGGAAAATTTTTGTGAAACACTGCCTTGTAAAATTGAGAGCAGACCTACAGCATCCATCCTTCTACAGTCTATGCTGGACTGAAAGATAAAGGTGGGCTTTTTTCCTGAGAATTGTGTTCCTTTATACTTTGAGTGTTCCTTTATACTTTGAGTTAGCCCCATTCTGCTACTGCAACTAGGTGTTGTGTCTGGCAAGTACTGATGTGACTGCCATTTCCCCTCATGACAAATTGCAAAGCATGGAAGAATTGACATAATTGTAAGGGTCTGCAATAATTATACAGGAGTGTCCCATACTGAAGCATTCTTTGGTTTGGCAGAGAGAAATGAAGTCTACTGCTACGATCTGCCTTGCATACTTGTTTTTGAATGTCCTTTTCATAAGAGAATGTCCAGAGACATCCCTAGCAGCCTAAAATGAAAACTCACTTGAATGCAAATCCAACTCTGTATAAAAAAGAAAGCCCTTAGAAACAATCTCTTACGAGAGCTCTTCTCACCAAAAAATTAATTACAACTTTACATTACTGAATGCTGATGAACAAAGCATAACATTCCCTCAGATGTGAGGCCCAACTCAAAACACAAAGGAGGAGCACTTATTAAGTACTTTTCTGAGATGTTCATTGCTTGCCCTATTCTTCCATCCCTTCTGGTCTGAAACCAGCCTCTCCCCAGCTGTTTCTAGAATGTTTCAAAAAAAAAAAAAAAAAAGACAAACTTTGGCCCTATTAGGGTTAATGCTTTTGCATAGACATATATGACCATAAACTGGTCGACTAGTAGAGGTCTTCTGCTAACATTGTGACTGAGAACAGGAAGAATACAGCCACAATAATATACAGCTGTCTACTAAAAGTATTGCATACAGACATCTTTGGCCATGCAGTCTCTTGGCCTTCTGCAAATAGGTCAACTGCATTGCTAACATGACAAAAAAAATGGCAATGTTGAGAATCAGAAAGAGGCGGGTATAAGACGCTGATATTGATGGGGCACTACTTCGAGCAGTTGTCACCATCTGTGCCAGCCCTGATCGGCCTTTGATTGACACCCCAGTTTTGTGCTTCACATAAGTGATATCTGCAAAATCCAGAAGATCTTTCATTTCCTCGTCTTCATCTACAGGCAACTCTTTTTGTGCTTGAGTCTGTGCCTTTTGTCGCACTTTTCTTTCATTTACCTCAATTTGTGCAAAAATGTCAGGAACGGCATCGACAAATTTGTAGCCTTTGGCTACCTTTCTGTTTTTCTTCGCTCTGCCGTGCTGCTGCTGTTGCCTCTGTGAGATTGCAAATATCCTGTCAATGGCCTCCTCTGTCTGTCTCTTATCTGAAAACCTCAGCAGGCGCTCAGCAGTCTTCCTAAAGCTAGCCGTGTTACGCACACGAGATAAGATCTGCTTCTCAAGCTGCTGGAAAACAGGCTTAAAATGCTGCAGGTTCCTCTCCACGATCCCTACATAGTCCTTCACCTCCGACACTGCGGAGTTCCTAATGGCAGAGGATCGATCAAAGACAATTTTCTGGCGGTCTGCAATAACCTGTGCAAAGGCAGAGCGGGATCCGTCCTCAACCGGCCACAGGTACACCGCGTAGGCGTGATCACCAGTGGTAACAAAAACATCCAGCTGCGGAGAATCTCCACGGACGGTGAAGCTCTGCACGTCAACAGAGGGCCCAATGAAAAGGTAAATGGCCCTCGTGACGGGGTGCCGTAAGAGGGTTGTTACATTCACGTAGTTCGTTCCATTGTACGGGTAGCCCCGGGGATACATCCTTGAGGCAATGGTAGCTTTCTCGCTGCGGCCAGTGTCATCCATCCAGTACATCTTATATATCCCATCACGGTGCCTAATAAAGGCCCCATGAACATCATCAACAACTGTTTCCTCAAAAGGCGTATCCACATTGTGGAAGAAACTGGTTGCTGCCTCCAGGGTGCTATCATCTTCTAGATGGATTTGGTCGACTAGCAAGAGAAGCTGGGGATGGAGGAGTATGAGGTTCCTTTGCAACTTTCTCAGCTTCAGCTTAGGATTGTATGCACCCACTCCTTCTCCCCTGATAAAAACCACCCCACTTCTCTCCATGGCGGCAACCACTCGTCCTTGACAGTCACCAGCCAAGTCGTGTTTATATTTAAGCCACTTTGAAGAACAGTCTTCTGTAATCTGCCCTTCCCATGGGGAGAAGCAGCTCTTGGACACGGCAGGTGAAAACATCAACACATTATTAAAAAACGTGTATTTTGGCCCATACAGAGCTTCTGTTATGAAAGGAACGCCGTTGGGAGCAAAAGTAAAGGAGTTCTGGTCCGGGTGTTCATGGCCAGCATTGAAGTTCCTCCACCCCTTGATCCACTCTTTATACTTGTTCTTATGAACAATATCATATATTGCACGTCCTCCCAGCTTTCCTGACTTGAAGGAAAGGAAAGGCCTGTTGATTTCAGCTGGCAAAGCACTTCCATAGGTTACCACTCCCCAGTCCTCAAAATAATGCAGCTTAGGAACCCCATAGTCTGGTGGAGGTACCGAGCGCAAAGTTGCATCATACCTGACAAAAAGACGAGGAAAACAGGTTTAAAAATCACTTGACCGATTCCATTATCAGCACCTGAACATAACTCAAAACTGATTCAATATTTACATCAAGGAGCAAGTTACTGATGTAAAGCTCACATGTATTCTTCCTGAATGAACTAATCATACAGTTGTAATATTTATCATACTAATCCCTATACAAATCTATTGTGTGCTTTTTACAGAATAATAGCTGAAAGCATCTGCTCCACATTTAAAGCAAATAATCCTCTACGGTCCAAAAATAAGTGCACGACTGATTTTAAAATTAATGAAAAGGCATTTTAAAGGATAAGTTTTTATGATGTATATCACTTAGTGTATGCTAGCTTCCTTTCCAACTGGGCTGAATAAAAATTTTCATGGCTTTCTTGTATAAATTGTAAGATATAAGGCATTCCTTTTAAAAAGAGGTCTTAATTCCAGAAAAGGCTACAATCCTTTTAATTTTTGTTTTAGTTGATTTACAAAAAAAAAACCTCCAACAACCACAGAAAAAAAAGCTTAACCTTCTGGCATTGTTTTCAAACAACCAAAATAAATTAAAATATCATTAAGCCCAGTAATATTTCTGTTAGATGGTTCCCCATCATATTTCTTCTCTACAGGTAACCAGGACCCTCTGTCAGGCCCTAGACAATCACAGCTCATGTCCTCACTTGGGTGATTCCAACCAGTGCCAGGAGCCTGCTCTAAATCTAGCGGTCCTTGATGAAGATTCTCCTAAAAGCAGACCTCTTTCCTGACTCCAGTGTAAGCGGACATGCTCATCACAAGAGCAACACTGCAGTACAAGGAAAGGGTAATTGTGGGAGCATTCAGATAATTTTTTTTCCTTTTTTTTTTTCCCCACTCAGATGCTCTTAAAAATTTACCTCTCTTTGGCAACAAAAAGAATTTTCTAAATATAAATTCCCAAGATTTCCATGGTCACACAAGAGAAAAGAATGATGGAATGGGATTCTAGAGGAGAGATTCTGTATTTTGCAAATAACAAGATGAAGGGTGCTTGGAGCCTAATAAACTTGCATTTTAGTGTGCATATCATAAACACAAAACCATATATACTCAGTCACGCTTTTCTTCTAAGAGAGAGAAATAGAGCTACACTTACTCCTTGAAAATGTGCTTGTTCTCGCTACAGATTGAGGGAGTTTATAGGTATATCTAAAGCCTCTTGAGTCTTTAATTTTTACCTTTAGAAGACTGACACGGAAGTTAGCAGAGTTGTAAATTATATGGAAAATATAGATCTAGTCATCTATCATGATATTTTTTCTAAGCATAACTTGCAAATTAGTGTGCAAAACCAACTCACAGGAGCCTTACTGTCTACTGAGCTCTTAAAAGAAAGCTTATATTATAACTCATAGCTTTTAAAAGAAAACTATGCTTTAAATATTCACCTAATGAATTACTAAAGAACACAGAATCATCAAGGTTGGAAAAGACCTCCAAGACCATCAAGCCCAACCATCTACCTAACACTATCGTGAGCACTAAACGATGTCCTCAAGTGCCACCTCTACATGTTTTTTGAACGCCTCCAGGGATGATGACTTCACCACCTCCCTGGGCAGTCTGTTTCAATGCCTCACCATTCTTTCAGTATAGAAATTTTTCTTAATGTCTAAAATGTCTAATCTAAACTTCCCTGGTGCAACTTAAGCCCATTACCTCTTTCTTGTCCTATGCTATTTACTTGGGTGAAGGGACCAACATCCACCTCACTACAACCTCCTTTCAAGTAATTGTAGAGGAATTGTGGGGAATTAAAAAACAACACAATGGGATTAAAACCAATTAGAACAAAGCAAATAAACTGAAGAATAAATGTAAGCATATTTTCAGTTCATTTTTTTTTGAACGGTTTGTATTCTATAAAGGCAATAGACAATGGAAGGAAAACACAAAAGCAGATGTAGGACAAGACCAAGGTGTTCCTTCCCTGTAGCAACAAACACTGTGCATCTATGCCAAATGAAGAAGTTCTGTGAGCCTAATGACCCTCTGGGTTGCACATGGCCGGCCTGATCTCTGCTTCCACAATGCAGATCTAAAGAAAATGAATTATCACTAATAGCAAACAGCTGTCCTGTTCCTTTTGAGCCCGCTCATTCCCTTTCATACCAGAGAAATTCAGTGTGGAGAGTGCACCACCTCTGCCCTTTGGATGGTGTCCCTGGGCCCTCCACCACGCGGTTCCTTCTGATCTGCTCTGCCAACCAGTTCCCGCTGCCGTTGCGCATGACAAATTTGTCAAGAAACACCAGCTGGCTCTCCGGCCCATAGAACCAGTTATAGTTGGAATCCGCGATGGCCACAGTTCTCTGAAACCCTTGGGAAAAAGTGAAAGGGAATGTAAGAAAGAATAAATAAGCATACAAAAATGTGTTTATAGAGCAGGATGGTGAAACCAAGTAGTACAAACAGACACAGACAGAGACAGCCTTTTCAGATGTTTATAGACCTACTTGTAAATGAGCCATAAACAGGTTACAGAGGAGCTGTTTCCTTCTGCTGTAGCTAACTTGAATACTCACCTTTATTCTTCAGCTATGGGCTGAAGACAGTCAAAGCACCACAAAAAATACAAGAAGTAATGTCCCATCCATTTCCTCTCCTCACTCAAATCTGGCAAAATAACTTTCTCTTTACAGCTTTCACTCTTTCTCTGTCAATCCAAACTCTCTAAAGCAAGAAAACAGAGGTTTCCCCAAGGAAAAGGAAAAAAAAACCAGCTTCATCCTGAAACAGCCAGAATGAGTTCACCTTACTCTTAGGAACACAACCCCAGCAGATGCTCAAGGTCTTACATAGAGTCAGTGCAATTCTTTACATGTCTGTGCTGGCCTAACAAAGCTGCACTCAGCCCTCTTTACATACATGGCTAGATCTGGGGTTCTTATAGCCAATAAAGTTATCATGGTCCTTTCAACCAGGAATTCTAACAATTTAAGTTTCTAATGAATTGTCCTACGAATAAGCAACAGAAAACCATAACTGAAACAAGGCTGCCTGAAACTAAATTTCTTCTGAAATCTAGAAGGGATCAGCAATACATATTAACTTGTAACTGGCCTTATATTTGTATATTTCCATCTTGCACTCACAACTAGGATTTCAAATCACAGATGCTGAAGAATATTACGAGAAAGCAGAGAGATCCAGCAAAAGAACAGAAATATTAAAGTCTGCAAAACTGACCCATTAGTGACATCAGATATTTCTATTAAACTCTCACATTGAAAAAGGAAAATGGTTTGTGTACCCCTACACAGAGAAACCTATCATTTATGTCAATTACATTCTCCATGTGAAAGAAATTTTAATATAATGGTAAGAAGATCTATTTCAATGTTTTGTGGAAAACTGGTGATCATGTAAAATTTTCCTATACTTTGTTGATACTTTTAGCCTGGCTTTGTCATTTTCTATTCCTTTCACCTAGCATTTTAGTGTGGCGATTTTTGGCAAAGGAAAAAAATCAGTAAGAACTTGAAGAATATTATTTTTCAAATGAAAAAACCCAGAAACAGGTCTGTTTCAAACTCTGAAAACTATAAAGCACATTCTGAACCATTGCATTTTCTCCCAAATGATGTTCCTATCTTTTGACTGGTTTTAAAAGCCAGAGTTTAATAAACAATGATCTTTAATAAGCAATGATAAACAAGGATGTCACTGTTTCAAAGCATGATGAAGGTAAAATCCAAGGAAAAGGTTATTTAAAAAAAAAAATCCAAGTACAATGTTATTTAAAAATGGTCTACTTCAAGTACAAAATTTACTGCTGCTTCAAAAATTAGAAGATTCATCTTCATGCACCCAAAAGACCTACCCGGCAGGACAGTCCTGTACATAAATGCAAAATGCTGCTTGAGCCAGGGGTGGCTGAAGTGATTGATATCAAAGTGCCTTTGGACAAGAAACATGTACTGAAACAGCGATCTGGTTGTGTAGCTGCCATAGGCCACCCCTTCGTAGAGTGAGCCATCTGTGACCTCCTGCAGAAGGACTACTGACTTCTCCATGATTGCCAACACTTGCTTGGTCCACAAGTAAGCTTCCTGAAGGTAGCCTGAAAGAAAAAGATGTTGGCAAATCTGATTACATCACCATAGATCATAGATTATGTCATCTGTACTCCTACAACATGATGCTTTACAGTGAGGGATCTGCAATCCAGAGCTCTGTAGTACAACTTAGCACTGCAGGGTCCCTGTAGTCCTAAGGTGAAAAATAAAACACTGTATTTAAACACAGCAAAGCACAGCCATATGAGTAGGGAAAATCTATCAAACACTTTTTGATAATAATGTGGAATTATGCTTTCCATCTTAAAAGGAAAAGTTCCTTAATGCATTTAGGACATGAAAAAAGGGGAGAGCCACACCAAGACTATTTATTGTTATTTTAAATTAAAGCCGTATAACAATAGACTTACAATGGCCACTAGAGGGCTCCAATAATGCAAATATTCTAATCGGTCATCTTTCACCAGCGTGGTAAGGAGATCCTCAAGAGTTTAAAAATACAAAGAAGTTTACATTTGAGCTGCAGTTAACTGATATTCTACTAATACATGCTCTATTTTAAGAGATGTTCCATTCTACTTTCATTTTATTGTACAACCTAAAGGGCTATCTAAATAGAAGTTGTTTTGGAAAAGTTTTGTGTGGTTAATTGCAAATACACATTCCTCAGTTTCAGAATAAAATTCATCTTCCAACTAGGTTAAGTTTCAGCCTCCACATATATAAGCCCTAAACAGTTGTATTTATTCTAAAGAAAAGACATCTAGAGATCTCAGTATTTTGGTCTGCTTTACATAAATAAAGAGCTGGGGAGAGGTTACGAGAAGACCTGCTCAGGGCTTGTCTGCCTTCACTAAAGAACAAGCACAAGCATGAGGGCCTCAGCACTGCATTCAGGCATTGCAAAAGTCAGCACATGGATCCCAGCAGAGGAAAGACCTTCTCTTATTTTCTTTTGGATTCACTGGCAAGAGAAGTAGATCTAAACAGAGACCAACTGCTTTGCACTTCTATATGACAACTTAAGTGTCCACCCAACTCAGAGTGTCTTGACACAGATCTAACCTGACTTATTTCCACCACATGCTCAGCTAGCATGTCACACACAGGTGGTGAAGCAGTGCCCGCTGAGTGAAGCCCATGTGCCAGGATAAGGGAAGACGACCCACATTCAAACCTCCGACTAAGACTGTTGCATTTCATTGCCACAGTTACTGTATTTATGTTCAGCAGAGTGATGAGCAATTCAGAAGTCCTACCTGTAAAGGCTGCCAAATCCTGCTCAGTTAACGAGAGAAAAAGTATTGCAATGTCTCAAGTTAAACAAACTGAATCTAACATGTTTTTTTTATCCACTGGCTGAAATAAGATGACTACAACAGGGAAGGTCTGAGCAACAGGGGCAGGTGGTGCTACTTACTTCCACTTACTTTATTCACAGATATCTTGACGCTGCTTCATTACTCTGACAGAGTTGGCAGCATAGCAGTCTGCCTGAATAAAATCCCAAACGTTTCCACTCTTGCTTTCCCTCATGACAGAACAGCCACAACAGCTAGCGTTTGACTACTGCACTAGCAAAAATGGTATTTTCCATGGTTCAGCACAGTGCATTTGCTATTGTAATGCATGTATGTTTTGTTTACTTAGTGTATATCTATGCTATAACTCTATACTTGTAGTATATTAAGACAGCAACAAACATTTGAATAAAAATAGTAAGACTCAACACCCTCTCAGGGTACACAACAAACTACAACAAATCTCACCTAAAAGTAACAGTATCTCTATGAAGTTAGGCCTGACTCAAGTTTCTTTTATTGAGTATCTGAGTGTTTAACTACAAAGACTGCGATAGACGCGTGTGCCTAAAATTCATTTAAATTTGTTTCATTTTTAAGTCCTATGACAATGTTTACTTGTTTTTAAATTGTCTGTTTAGTCCCTGCATGCTTCAGTAGCTGAATTGTGTTTAAAATTATTAGTTGGAATTTAAATCTTTTGGGAGAAAGCTCTACACTGGAACTGATACAGGGATAGTTACACTCACTCCCTTTCTCCCTCCTTTTTGTTTTGTTTTCTCTTTCACAGAGAAGTCTTTCATCCTAGAATGAGAATTTTTAAAAAAACTTTAAGAAAAAAATATTTTAGACCAATAGAAAAACTTCATTTAAATTTCCATTTTTTAAAAAAAAAAGTTGCTGTACATTGAAAAACTGAAATTTCATTCAGAAACATACCGTCTGTTTTGATCTGTTTTCATTTGAAATATCACCACTATTTTCAAATTGCTCAAGTGTTGCTGAATTTGCCTTCCCCCTTCTCCTAAAAAAACACCCCTATCAACATTTGGTGATAGAAATATTACCCAACTTTATTTGTGATGTTATGATTGCTTGGCACAAAGCATACTTATGGTCTACACTCTAATGAAAAGCAGAGTCATCTTGCAAACTGCCAGCTTCCTGCACCAACAGAGGCTCAGGGAAGGATGGAATTACGAGAAATTTAACAAAACCCGCTGAATAAACATGGTCTGAGTCTTCAATTTGTAGAAGCCAAGATAGGAGGAAAGTGAGTAAGTTCCACACATACTCTTGCTGCTTTTCAGCATATGCACACCAGTAAATGTGCTATGACAAACACTTGACAAAAAGATGAGCCCCCAAACACAACAGGTACCACAATTTTTTGTCACACTTCTTTGGGCGTCTGAAAGTTCCAGTGATGTGCAGATGCGCCTTTGCTTGGCAGGGCTGAACAGCTTTGCTAAACCATCTGCAGCTAGAAAACAGATTTTCCTTGACTTCCAGGAACTAAGTAGTTCCATTGGGAATCATGTTTTCAAAATACTTCTAGCAAGTATTAATCACGTGGTAAGACATTGACACATTCTTACAAAAGCAGGAGCTGGCTTCATGACTTCCACCTCTCAACCAAAGTACCACTCAGGTTTAAAGTCAGGATTTCTTATCTGCTCTCTCCCTCTGACTTGGTGACTTGCACTCTCATTTACACTGTGTTATCACTGAAGACAGGAGGAGAGGGACAGCCCCTAGGCAGAGCTGTCAAAAGCAGCTCGTGAGGTTACTGTCCTGGGAACTGGAAAGGATGAGTTTAAGTCCCTGATGAAAAGAAGGAGGTGACACTCAGCACAGACACCTCTTGGGTGAAGAATTGGGGGTGCAAGGGCATATTTCAAAGGGAAAAAGGTAAAGTCCTGCTCATCTCCATAGGAAAGGACATTGTAAAGAAAGGTCCTGATCTGTGGCTTTCAGGTGGGTAAAGTTACACCTTTGCAGCTCTCTCAGGGAGACAGCACAGAAGTCTTGGATGCCAAATTCTGGGTTATCCTGTTATCTGTCTCCCAGCTCAGAGTGCGAGGTGTTTCTGACTGCTGACCTTCTCAGCATTGTGTAAAGGGATCAAGTGCATCATTCTTTACTGATATATACCTCGAGAGATCTGTTCTGTAAATCTGAACTGGACAGACTATACACAAATGGATTCTTAATTTGTACAAACAGTGAGGAAAGAATTTCATAACTGCTTCGATAACTGAATTTATATACACAGGCACATATGCATATATATTATACCTTGTACATCTGCCCACAGACTTCTGCTCTATTTATTAAATTAAATTTTTCTAAGCAGCAAAAGAGCAAACCCAATACTGCTGTACTCTCAAAAGCATTTCTATAATTTCTTGAACTTTGCTGCATAAATGGTTGAGTTGATATACTTCAGAAAAACGTTACTAGGGTTTAGCACATACCTTGATTCATCAGAACCAGGCTTCCAGCCAGCAGGGCCACACAGTTGGTAGGCTGGTGGTTGTGGAGGTACTGGAAGCCCCATCCACGTCTGTATGATGTTTCGTACATATATCCTGAAGCATTGGCTATCACCTCAAGAAATCTCTCCTGCTGAGTCTTGCTAAGATAGCTGTACAAGAAGTCATATGCAGTGGCAAAACCAACTAAGGAGTGAGCAAGAGGGACCTCATCCCATGGGGCATCCTTCACTAGCCTGTCAATAAAGAAAATGCCAATTAATTGAGTTTCACCTATTTACAGTTCAACATTACTGTACCGTGAGGTATATATGACTTAGTGTCATTGAAGTTAGGCAATTCATGTTGAATTTTAACACAGTAGTAAGCTACTTACCAAGTCTCTGAGACAATTTATCCTTTCTTAAGTATGGACAACATTAACCTTCAATGCTCATTAATTTTATTAGAAAGAATAAGCTGTTAAATATTAAAGCAGTGCTTGCAAATTTCTGGGTTTTGCGAGGAGAAACACCTATGAAGGATATTGATTGTACAGAAAAGGAATCTATTATCCGAGGCACGGCTCACATAATTTTTGTGGGAAAGTAATACCCCTTAGTTTATACTTCTCCAAAAAACTGGAGCAACATTCTTCTTTTCCAAAGGAGTCAAATATTGATAAATTCCTAAATGGTGACTACGGGACTGAAGCTGTCTATAAAGCAAGTATAATAAAGTAACTCACTATGCTGTTTCTTCATTTCCCAAATGCATTCAAAGATAAGCAGAGATGATGAAATTTACTTTCATGACTACAGTTCAAATTAATATACTTAACAGCATTCAAAAAAACAGAGTTTAACATAAAATAGAGGTAAAATGATGCCATTACTCAAAATTATTTCCTAGGAGCTACCTGCTTGTATCCAATGATTACATTGAACTTAGCAAAACAGTAAATTTGCATCAAGAAAACTCATAATGGAGGTGGAAGTAGTGTAGAATAAATATTTCTCTTAAAGTAAGCACATTTAGTTCTGCAGTACTGCAGTACTGACAGTACTTTCAGGCCACAGTGCAACAGAAAAGGAAATGCTAAGAAATACGTATTAAAAAAAAGTCTTTCATAAACTGAACAATCATCAATGACTGTCATTGTTCTTCTTTCACTTCCCTTGCAATACATTTTTTTACAGAAATGAATTTTAAATTGTTGAGAGAGTGTCCTACTGCAATCAGCAGAAACTGTGTTGTATTCCTGAAGATGTGCACCTTCCAGCTTCAACTATTCTATGACTGTATAAATAGGACTTCATTTTAATTTCTGTAAACAGTAGTATGAACAGATGACAAAAAATGCCAAAAGAGCAAGATTTAAAAAAACCCCTCATTCTGCTATAGAAGCATTTATTTGCATTCAAAATGCATGAATGAACCACATAGAAATTACGACCATCACCCTAGGGCACTGCAAGTATGATAAAACACAACACGTACAAGTGAGAAAATGACCTTTCATTTTTATTTCAGTATATCTAACATCATTGGAAGAACTCAGATGAATCTGGCATATTCATATTTGTATGTCAGGAAAGCCTCTATAGGCTTTTTGATTAACTGAATTTCCAACAGTTTTAAGTGTTCACCTCTCAGTTTCAATCTCATTTTCTGTTGAGTGAAGTTACACATTTGGTTTTCCTTTTTAAAAATGAAATCTCTGTCTCACAGATTTTAAATTAAATACATGAATGCATTCAGCATTGAGCAGCAGGATTTGACCTTTTTTTTTGAACCAGGGTTTTTATTGGACTAAATTGTCTGCACAGTTTTGTTTTTTAGTTAACAGATAGGCATTGACAGAAAACAGTTGTGAGCAATATTAAGACAAGACAGCTATAACTATGGCAACAAATAACTGTCAAAGCATCAGGAAAAAAAGTTAAGAAAAAGTAGCAGAAATGTACTACTCATCTTCTCCACATCCACATACTATTCTCTCCGGTCAATGCTGGGAACATTTCTCTCTCATTTTTTTTCCCTTGTTCAAATGCTAGACTTTGCAATAGAGACTTCCAGACAGGTATAGTAAAATTACTTACTTATGTTTTACTTAATTGTTGTGCAAAAAAGTACAGACCTGTAAGCCAAAACATTTACACACTTTTCCTAGTTGCAAATTTTTGCCATATTTCCAGATGAACTAGAAGAAAACATAGCTGAAGTGGGGAAACAACTCTTCCAGCTCCCCAGATTTATTTGTACTGTGGCACAAAAGTTCATATCTGACGTAACTGGTTATTTGTCAATCTCAATTAATTCCCTGAATCTCTATTTCTGCTTTTTCATCTTTTCTTGTAATTGAAAAAGCTCTTAGAATGTTGTTTGTCCTATAAGTAACAGTAAAGTTGCATTCCACATTGGTTATATGCAACATGTTGGCACCATGATTGCTGTTAGAAATCCTTTGACACGTGAACATACCTTTAACTAGCTATATCATGAATCCTGATTTCCAAAGTATTTTTAGTTTTGCTTTTCACTAAACCTTTACACATTCAAAAATCAGAGTTCAAATGGTTATAGGAAAGAGCGCTTTAAAGACCTCTGTTTGGAACAACTATGAAGTGAATGAGGCTAAACTATACACTAGAGGGAAAGAAAAGAACAATGAAAGAACTTGAATTAATTTAAAAGATTTAATTCAAAGTTCAGTATCCTCATAACAACATACAGATTCCTAATTAGAATGTGCTTACAGATATTTAATGATCTTTACCTGACTCCATCTTAAATGGAATTGGACAGTGGAATTGATTTATTCTAACTTTTATTGTTAAGATGTATGCTAACTTTATGTTTGTTTTAGAATGCAATACTGCATCAAATTCTATAGCATAAGAAAATATATTAGTCTCTGTGACACCACTTTTGATAAAACAGAAAGCACTCCACTACATGGGAAGTGCTAAATTGATTAGTTATAACTGCATTTAGATTGTTGATTTCAAGGGGAAAAAAAAAAAACCAAAAGGCAAGCTTTCAGTGTAAATGCCGTTCTGTTGGTCATCCTAAGCCTGCATACTGGTATAGTCACCCACCTCAGGTTAAACAAAGTAATTTTGTCATCACTTCTCTCAAATTGCAATTATGTATAGTAAGGCTTGTGTAGAATTTAACAGAGGAGATGCACACGAGTAATAGAGAAAATTAAAGACTTAAAGACCCTCGTTTCTGAGGTAATTTCCCCACAGTGAACAACTGTTCTTGAAATGAATTCCTCTTGAAGTAATAACTCTTTAGCTGATATAAATCAGTGCACTTCCATTAACCAGATTTCAGTGGAACCAAGCGGTGTATACCAAACAATGCTGAACATGATTCAAAAGAAGAATGGTCAAGTAGCAAGCATTAAGTCCTTTTTGTATCTAAATTACGCTCTCATTTTTCTCATAGATCTCCAGTGTCACATTTGGTAAACAGCCTGGCTGATAAACCATGGGAAACCATGGTACCACAGCCTGGCACTGATCATACTATGTGTAAAAAGTTTTCAGGGCTATCTTTTAACAACTGTGCTCTGAAATATTAAAGAAAAGTTGTGTGTATTTATACAAATAGAGATAGGTAAAAGCATGTCAATGCTTTTCACTGGAAAACACCTATTTTCTAAGTGTCTCAGGACTAAAACTTAACATTAGGTAATATGAACCTCAGCTTAGCAATTAACTGCGTCTGAAGACATTAAGTAACCTTTACCTGTACATTACATTAGCCTCTTTGGTCTTTTAAAGGTATCAGATATTAACAATATCTATGATGGACTCTTTAGTACAGAGCAACTACTTAGTTGCAAACATAAGCACTTTTAGCAAAGGCAACTATTCCAAAAATTCTAAAAATTATTTTAAAATAACAGCTAAATCATAAATACATCTCTACAACTAGCACCAAAGCAAACAAACAAAAAAAATAAAATTTTACCCTCATATACCTATAACTGTATTTGGAAGAAGTGCCTATCTGGAAATTGAGGAGGTTTATAAAAGAGCAAAAAGTGTTGGATGGGTTTGCTGCCTAATGCTCAAACTCCATAAATATCCAAAGCCATATGCATCGTTCTGCACAAAGAACTGCTGTCTGGACAAATTCTGCGAATGGCACAGGACAAATACATGCCTGGGGTGTTCTTTTAAGTTCTCTTCATCTGTGTCATATAAAATATTTTCGTTACATTATTTTAAACATTTAGAATTTGATTAAATCCTTCATGAAGAAACTGGAGAAATAGAGATCATGGGTAATTTTGATCTTACGGGTAAGTAGTACAGCTTCCTACATGTGTTGAGAATTTTAGCATGGTGCAGTGTGGTTATCTGTTTTAGATTTGTCACCTTCTGTAATGAAGGTCTGAAGCGGGGGAGTTAAGACCCAGATCTTCAGTCCTCAATTTATTATGTCAAGAATCATCAGGCGTGCACTGCATTGTCCAAGGCTAAAAGTGTACATACCACCTTCACTAAATGCAATTCCATGCTATAAGTAAGTACGTAGTTCTTAACAACAAATGGAAGTAAATAGGAAAATATCACCCTCTAACTTGAGAAATAAATACCCTTCCAGGCAGTGTGAAATCTAATTTCTAGCCTGTGTGTCAGTAAGTAATATGGTATCACTATATGAAAAACAAAGCATTAAACACATCCTGACACATATATTACACAAGTAATCTGCATCCTGAGGTTTAATGCTCCAAACTTTTCTACGACAAATTGTTTAAAATAAGTCTTGGAGGTTGAGGGCAGATTAAGTTAATGGTTGAAGGAAGGATGCCAGGACTCCCTCCTCAGTACTGAACCTCTCACTAGGTGGAAGCAACACAAATGAGTCAGGGCTATTTTCTGAAGGCTTACAGGTGAAAATTAGTTCAAGGACAGCCCTCTGGCGCATTTTGATGCAATCTATCTTATACCTGGTAGCTAGCTAACAGCATGGTTGAGTTTAACACACAC
Source organism: Baryphthengus martii (assembly GCA_013396935.1). Taxonomy (NCBI): domain Eukaryota; kingdom Metazoa; phylum Chordata; class Aves; order Coraciiformes; family Momotidae; genus Baryphthengus; species Baryphthengus martii. The sequence goes on along the minus strand of VWZK01003725.1, from coordinate 217,526 downwards.
TAAACTTCAAGCATGGATGCAAATGTGGCATGTGATGGGGCCAACTGACCCCTTGGCCCTGAAATTGATTGTGTAATTGTACACGTCTTCCCACCATCAATGGCAATGCTCTGGCACACCACAGACCCTTGTTATTGTTCTGACCTACTGCTGAGGGAAGGAGATACAGCTTTAAACCTCCCGTCAGGCAAAGGACAGAAATATTTTTCCATGGCCAGAGGAAGTATATACATACCGAGAGGAAGTATGCCTACCAAAGGGAGTGAGACCACCAACATTTATTATATAAACTAGACTAAATTTTTAGTATTTTTCTTATAAAGTCTCCAAAACAAAATATTTTCTTGTGCTGAAATGGAATATTTTCTTCACTAATGGAACAACATCTTCCAATTACTGTTTTGGAAAGAAAAAAAGAAAAATCTCGTAAAAAATCCATTTCATCCAAAACAACCTCTCAGCTTTCACCTTTTCCACATTTTTCTGGTTGGTTACCAAAACAAAGACCCCGTTATCTGCATAAGCTAAGTGCTCAGTCATTTTCAAAACCAAAAATGTTAAGAATAAAAAACATCCTTGAAAAATTGATGACACATATTTCCAGTGTCTAAAGCAAAACACGACAGGTTTGCCTCTATCACTTCCCAGTCATTGTTTCAGCAGCAGCCGCTCTTGACATGTTTGTGTTGACTGCAGCCCAGCTCATAGGAAGACAGGCAAAGTGTGGTTAAATGTAAAGGGCTACATTCATATCAATGTGGAAAAAAAAGCGCAACATATAGAAAACATTTTTCAGAAGTTTTAAGAGCTCACTATAAAAGCAGGGTTGTACTGTTCAGGTGTTAAGAAGGCAACTGAAACTTCATTCCTTTGGAAATCACCTACTTTCTATCCTCTTTATGTTTCCCCATAGGTCTAATAATCATCATTCTGTCACTTCTAAAGCTTCTGGCTTTGATCACAAGAGAGTCCTTTTCACACTGGGCTTGCTCTTAGTATCAATCATGATCCTTCCGTGCTGACATACTAATAAACAAGAACTGAGTCTGTTTTAGTAGTTCTCAGTGTCATACTAAGCAGATACAGAAACTTAGTTATGCCACTATTTCAACAGATTACCTCTAGCTCTTGTAGCAGCTTTTTCTACCTGGCACGCCAAAAAGTGAGCTCCTTGTAGCTACCATAGAACTTCAGTGCCAATTTATCCCCTAGAGAGCCTATCAATTAAAAAAGAAGGTTAAAAAGAAACTCTTCAAAATCTAGCTAGGCATTTAATTTCACGCACAATTTCTATTTTTAAATACAACATACGAAAAAGATAAAAACAGCATGAGGGTTTGATATTTCACTTACATATGTAATATACATTCCAGATACCAAATTCATCCTCTTACCCTTCCTTTTCTTTTTCTTCCACCCTGTAGAAGACTATCTCAACATATCCCATGCTTCTTTTTACACTAACTTTTATACTGCAGTCTTAAAAAAACCTCCTACATTTTCTTTGAATTTGACTGCTGGTTGATTATTGAGAATCAAGCAGCTGTTCTGAATTTGTGGTGTCAGCATAGAGACTCACTTTATTTCAACTCAGCAAATGTGAATTTATTTTAGTTATACATTTGTATATGCATTTAATTACTTATATTGATGTATTTTTACTTTGTAATCCATATTAGTCAACACTACCTGGACGCTAACAGCAACAGTCTTATAGCATACTCCAATACTTTCAATGATCAGGGACTAATAGAAGGCTATAGGATTGCTGGTTAATAAGAAATAGCAGAAAGATCACAGATTTGTAGGCTGAAGCCTCCCATTAGTTTTTCCTTACTCACTGCTATTTCCTTGGAATGTTCACATGTGCTTGGCAGTAATTATCTCTCCTATAAAAACCACAGAACCAGGTTTACTGTCAAATGCCACATCTTACTGCACATTGGTAACATATTTGTCTTTCAAAAGTACAGAAATTTCTTGTCTGCCAATTGCAAATGGGAACGTCTCTCCTGCTGTAAGAAGGGTGCAGAATTTGTGAACTTCTAAGGCATTTGTTTCTTAAGGCGGGCTTAGTAAAGAAGAGAGTTTTTCACTGCTTTGTCCAAAACACAGAATCTGACTGGACTCTTATTTCTGCACGATGTGTGACTCCCGATTACATCACTCCACTCAGTGCGGGAAGGGGCCGAGGCAGCATATGGAAAGAATCACAAGTACAGATTCGCTCGGCCAAAAACGCACTTCTGGTGGGGAGTGCTCTAAGGGCCAGGCAGAGATAAAATGCCAGAAAACACATCTATATCCTCTGTTCTCTGGAAAATAAGATAATAAAGCTGAAATAAAACAACTTTTCCCTAAGATTTTAGACAGCCTCTGGATATCAAATCCCAGGAAAACCCAGAGAGTTATTTAACAGCTTTTAATTTTTACAGGCAAAACCCATTAAAGACAATCTATTTTTCCTGAAATATTAATGCACTACATTTCCCTACTCTTGCTAGTCTGCAAAAGATTGTCCGTTCCCATATTACTTTGGGTGATTGTTATAGTTAGCTATTAGCCATTGCCCCTTTATTTATTTTAAAATGTAAACCTACTCCAGGATGTAGCAATTACAGATGCTCTGTTACGAGCAGCATGCCTATCAACAGCGGTTGTTATGACAAACAGCTCAAGCTCTGTTAGCCTCCATGAATGGGAATTCAATTAAGGGTGTACTTTATTATGTGACATAAAATGACTATTGTAATACACGAGGAAGACCAAACTGCTTAATTACACTACCCTTCTATGCATGTGTCAGTTACCAGCACGCTTTCACATAATTGTATCCTGAGATCTTGAGCCATATTTGGACTATTGAGGATTCTTACTAATGTAAAGATGAAATTTAAAATGTCAGACTTCTTAATCTCCTGGTACTCTGGAACAAATAATCAGTGACACTTAAAACTATATTTTATCCAACTATTGCACAGATTACCAAAATACATTTTTGTTTTCTGGAAAAGTTTAACTTTTGTTTATTATCATCATAAAAATTAGAGGAAACCGATCAAACAATTTTGTTTTTTTGGTTTTGGATTTTTTTTTTAAAGAAACTATTTTAGAGTCAATGTCACGACAGCAGAAGTCAAAAGAAATCCAGATTATACTGTTGACAGAATCAAGATGCCAACAAGGAATCTACATGATGTCCAGATTTAACTTTCCAATACACTTTCATTAACCTGTCAGTAATAAAAAGACATTCTTTTTTGAGCAATTTGCATGGCAGTTCAGGCATCTAGGGAGAGAAACGTTCCTCCAGTTTACTTACTGATACAGCTCTTTACTGATGACATGAGGAGTTGTGGCAAATGAGACTCCTACTATTCAAGGCTCCAACTCTGGCAACATCAAAACAACTCCTTCTTTCTGCCCTCCTGATCAGAACACATTGTTCCCTCAGATTACTCAATAAGGATAATATTTTTAATATATCACCCAGAATGGCATTTTTCCCAAAGTCTGAGGAAAACTAAACTTGCCTAAATAGACTGGATAACTTTTTTTAAAAACACTCCATTACTGCGACATTGCCAGAACAGTTCACATACAGTCTATGCAGTGTTTTAGATGTCATAACATCTAAATGCCTCCTAGTTAGCGCTCAGGCCACAACTCTCCTATTTCATGTAATCATAGAATGGTTTGGGTTGGAAGAGACCTTAAAGATCATCTAGTTCCAACTCTCCTGCCATGGGCAGGGACAGCTTCCACTAGACCAGGCTGCTCGAAGCCCCAGCTAACCTGGCTTTGAATATTTCTGGAGAGGAGGTATTCACAACCTCTCCAGGCAATCTGTTCCAGTGTCTCATCATCCTCATAATTACAGGACTTCTGTATTGTATCTAATCTAAATCTATCCTCTTTCAGTTTGAAATCCTTACTCCTCGTCCTATCATTACACTCCCTGATAAAGAGTCCCTCCTCACCTTTCCTGTAGGCCCCTCTATTTGCCATGTTTGTTCTCCTAGTCTTATCCTAAGTGGAGGAGTGTGTGCAGTAATATGTTTTTATGTCTTTGGCACTTCTTAGTTGAGTTTCTTAGGAAAAATACATTTAAGTAATCTGTCCATCTACTTTGTCAGCTTCTGAACTTGCTGACCTATGTGAGCAAAGCCAGACAGATCAGTACATGCATCAGAGCTGTTACATTCCTACGGTTTCTTGAAAATCACTGTTGGTCAAGGAAAAGGAATCTATATTACTGCCATCACTGATGGCTACAGCATGAACTCCATGTTGACAGCATTCAGCCACAAGTTCTCAGTGGAAAAACAAAAATGGAAACCAGATCCATGTTCCTATCACAGCACTTGAAAAGCTGGCCAGTTGGAAGTTATACAAAGGGCAGCTTACGCCAGCCCTATCGCCTATGTTTCTGATTTCTTCCTTCTGTATTTCCCCTACTAAGCGCATTGTGCACCCTTCTTTTGCAAAGTGGAGAATGTTGACTGAACCTTGACTGTTTGCTGAATGACATGCCTACAATCAGAAGGGAAAGATGGGAGAAACGTGGCTTCTCTTTCACTGAAGTAATGCAAGATACTTGCTTGAGAAAAACAGTAGTTTGGCAGAGGCAAGTATCATCAAAGCCAAGAGGAAATAGTGTATCTGCTCAATGCTGATTGGTATCTGGTCAGTTGGGACAAAGGAAAGTATCATGGCAAGGAACAGAGGAACCACAATTCGTGCAGGGCAGGAATCACAGGACACAGGAACTGAAATTAGGTTATTAAGATAGTGAGTGAGATGTAGGAAACTAAGAAAAAAAACCACAAATTAAACTACTCAAAATACTACTTGCTCCTCTTTCTTATTCCATTAAAACAGATGCCATGTAACAGTGCATTTACATTACCCAAAACAAGTTAAGAAAGAGTGTGAACAATGAAACTGGGGAGAAAGGTGTTGACTTTGGAGCAGTCCATAGGACCTGTGGAGATGGCTACACATCCTTGGAGCCTCTGTACACCTCTATCCCGCTGCCAGTGTGCCAGGAGAAACACAGACTGCCAAGGGAGGTAAATAAGACTGAAGTTTTGTACTGCTGTGCTTCAGTGGAAGATTTCAGAAATTATCACCATCCTGTTGTGTCTTTTCTTCCCATGTGTCTTTTCTTCCATGACAGGCCAGCAACTTAAGCCCACTGTGTCCCTTGTCTCTCTCACTATTTCTTTTAGTCTAGTTCCTGTGTATCTGTGGCATTTACCACTTTCATACTTGGTATAGGGGAACTTAAACATTGTAACACCTTTTAAATCATACTCAGCAGGAGGGTATGGATCCTAAATTATGCTAGCTCAAATCCAGCATAATTCCAATGATGGTCCATGGATAGATGCCATTTGTAAGACACTACTAGTTGGTCTTAACCCAAAGAAGGTAAGTAACAGTAGTCTGAGCAACAAGTAGTGCTTGAAAAACTAATGCTTCTTCCTTGCTGACTTGAAACCTGACTCAGACTTCTGCTGAGGTGCTGCTACCGTGGAGCTGTAGGACAGCAGCTGCAACAGAGGGGTGCAGTGTCTCATCAGCGCTCCAGCTCGCTGCCCTGGAGAGAAGCCACTGTCCCGGCAAAGCCCACGTTTTCCATCCTCTGAACTTCTCACAATGGCAGCAACCCTGGGCTATAGTCTGCAAGGTGCACATCTAGGTGAAGTTAATCCAGAGGGTAGTGACCAAAACGCCAGTTACACAGGCAGTTTCAGTAATCAGATGGACAACGATCTTTTTCATGTCCTAGTATGTCTTAAGGAGAGGCCCAAGGAGCCAAGTGGAGCTGCAAGTCTGAACTGAAGCTCAGACAGATGTTAGAGCTGGCTGCAGGAAGTCAAGAGTGTCATTTTTACCTACATCTAATGATATCTTTTTCATAAATCCCCCTTTCCTGAATTCTTCCTAAGGAAGAATTACCCAAAAGGTATGTACAAGTCTGGAAAGAAAGAGATTAAGAAATAACACTTTTAGCACTTCTTGCCACAAATCAGATGTGAAACTTTGCCTTCGGATTGGGAGGGGTTTGGGATTTTTTCTTTAACTTTACAGCAATTAGGATGGTACACAAAAGGTCATGCTCTTTCTTTCAGCATTAATTTGCAACAGTGTAAATTCAGTGAAGGCAAAAACCAGTGTGTCACTGCTGGTCTAGATGAGGGTAAACACATTCAGCAAGTGAATCACCGTTAAAGTGAATGTTAGAACAACTGAAATAATTTAAGCAATCCACTCATACGCACATTCCTCCAACTGTAAGCAGTTTATACATGAAGAACAACATAAAAAATAAAAGACAAAAATCTACCAACTAGGCTGAGCCGCCATCCTCTCCATGTAATCCTTGGCCATGTTGATGGCCTCGATGTTTTCAGGGTAGAGCACACAGAACATCGCCAGAGCCCCGAGGTTGTTGCCATAAATTTCGTTCCACCGAGCGCTGAACTCCTTCGGGTCCCAGGGAGGAAGGTACTCCAGGGGATTCGACAGCATCGTTTGCACTGCCTCAATCAGACGAGCCGCAATGTGCTGGTGTGTGGTAACGGCCTGGAGACGCAGAGTCTCCACATCCCCTTTGGAGAAGTAGAGCATGGGGTAGCTGTCATAGTTGGCATTGACAAAAGGAACCATCACGTCTGGGTTCTCCCTGGCGCCGTAGGCAAAGGCAAAGCAAACCGCATGTATGAAAAACACACTTGGGGCTCCCCGGGTGTGAGTCCTCATTGTGGCATCCGATCTCCAAGGCTCAATGGCAGCCAAACCATCTTTGAAATATCCTGTGGTAGATGGATGTGAAAGACAGAGTTAGAAAATGAATCTGTGAGAAGCTACAATTCAGGATGCTCTCTAGGAAATACAATTCCACCTAGGCTTAAAGAACCCCACGTATTGTTCGGGTGGCTTTCAAATCATTTCTCTATAAATACTTCAGACAAAATACCTACCGAGCAATTCATCCTAAAGAAAAACCTGTAGGCTTTGAAGAAAGTCCCTCCCTCCCACACCTTTCCCTCTAGGAGCTGACACTGACAGCTCTTGTACTGGAGAATTCAAATAATTACAATGGTGTCTGACGTGAAGCAGTGCTGACTGTACTGGCAAGAAGAGCAGGGAGGGATGGGAGGAGGAAGGGGGAGAGGCAGGGAGCTTATGCTGGCGGCAGCCAAGCCTGCGTGCTGCCTTGGCTGATGTTAGCAGCTGGAGAGGGAAGGATGAGGAATGCAGGAGGTTTGTGCCGGGGTCATTTTATACTGTGCTTGAGGCCTCTGATTCTGACACATCCTCGTTGTTTTGTTTTTTTTTAAAAGAAAGTCAGAAAGAAAAAAGAGAAAGAGAAAGCATCAGAGCCTTAGAAAAACAGCTGAAATACCTTGCCTTCAGGTCATTTAGAGGGGGTGAATTATTATTATTACTATGATGGCTCTTTATTTTGCATGTGGAGATTTACTGCCAGCTACCAAGAAGGCTGAATGCTGAATTAAAGCGCCTATTTTCCTACCTACATGACTTCTTAAAGTGTGCTCAAGTGGCAAATGTATGCAGAGGTTAAATGCAAGTATTTAAACATAGTAAGTTATTTCATAAGAATTACCAACTATCTAGCCTGAAGTCTCAGATAAAACATGGCCAGGAACCTCCTGAGGAAAGCCAGTAAATTCCTAGAATTCTTCTGAGGGGAAAGGTTACAGAAAGCAGACGCAAGAGACACAGTTTTATGTAAATAATGAACAGTAGTTTTCAATTATTAAAGGGAGAAATCGACAGAAGGAAATAAAACCTAAAAACAAATATGGAATGTTTTTTTTCCATGGAAAACCTGCTTCATAGGATTCAGTCATAAAACTCGTTAAGAAGCTGAAGTACAAAGCAACCTTTTATTTCTCCCCACAGCTCCCTACCTATAGATGCCAAAATATTCTAACAGAAACTTAGGCTGCTAAAACCTTATTTAGAGACCTACATCCTGATTCAATGATGTCATTAATATGTGCATAGACAATGAGACAACCTTGATAGACCGGGTCCCTCTATGACTCCTGGGTACACAGAGCCTCTAGGTGCTTGGGCTTACCTAAAATTAATTTGGGAGCAAGCACCTTTGGCCCAGAAGTACATCTTTTCTTGTGCATTCCTGCCTGGGGTAAAAATAATATTGCACCCTGTAACTGCCTACTTTTATACATTACAGTGCATAGCATAATTGCTTTAACAGAGCGTAGTGGAGGACGACATTTTCATAGTATTTTAACGTATTTTGCAAGTAAGTTTTGCCCTCTTTTAGATGTAAATCAATTGTTACAGGACATATTACGTAGATCACAGATGGTTTATTTGGTAATACTTTTACTATATCTACATAGTCTCTCACCACATACACACAGACAAAGAAACTTGCACCATACTCGTCTACTCGTATTCTCATCTATAAATAAGGAAACCATACAACAGTGTATGGTTGAAAGGAAGGAGGTAAAAACCAGTCAAACCAGCACATTATGTTTGAAACACGATGTTATTTTTTTTAACTGTTGAAAAGAACTGCTTTTTCGTAATTTGAAAGAAAACCCAAAACCATTGTTGTTTTTTTTTAAGCCTCTATGATCCTTTAGAACTAGGGGCAAGGAATCTAAAAAAACACCTGAAAAAAAGGCAAAAAAATGCCTGTAAATTTTCTGCGACGATCATACATTGAAAGAAGTTTCCTGGCTTACACAATCAGAAAAAATCTCAGCTAGAAGTGAGGACTTCATGCATTCTTTTCCTTGATTTGACTTTTATAACTGCATCAATGAGAATTAAGCATATACATAAATTTAGAGATGGTTTCTGATCAGAGATTAGGGAATATGCAGTAAGGTTTCACAGAACTCCTTCTCTGTATATCTGGACACATATTTCCCAGTACTTCACCACCATCAAACACTTCCGGTGTTGTCTGAAATTCATAGTTCATATTTTAAGAATTCAATAACCTCCCTCATTTTCTCCCCTCATGCCTCTATGCACTTAATAAAGAAAGTGAACTCTTTTTTTACCTTGTACATGAGAAGCAATCACCATACCACATTGTTTAGGCTAACAACAGCATAACTGAAAAACTGATCTATAGTATACTCACAGGCAGCATGCTCAGAGTTAAGATCTGGAAGAAAGTCTATCAATCAGCAGTGACAAAAGCAGGACTGCAAAGTCGTTCTTATTTACTCTTGGTTAAATCACACTGATGCCCTTCCTATGATATGAAGACAATAACCCATGGCAGCCATGATTTGGTAAGGCCAGTGAGCCCTGTCTCCTAACTTTGCAGGGCTCAGCCTAGTGTGACTGGCAGATGGGAGGAGATAGCTAGAAAGGAGTCCACCTGCCTTTCCATGCAAACCTCTGTGGAGGCACCAGCCACAACTACGTGGCAAGAACTGTCCATGTGAGGCCCCAGGATGGCAAGACTATGGGTCAAACTGTGCTACTGAGAATGAGGAAAGAGACAGATGTTCCACGCTTTCTCAACTGTGATGATCTCAAAAGCAGGACCAACAAAAGTAATAATGACAACAATTACAAAGTTCCAAATAGAATAAACGTGGATTTGCAATAAAAACTATCACCCAGATGGTGAAGAAATACAAACTGGATGGTTCTGGATACAGTCACGACAAACCACCCCTGCAGGGATTTCAAGTGGTAGAACTGCCTTCAACCACACACACCACCAAGCACTTCACCAACTAGGACCAGACCTGACCACATACTTCATTGCCTTACTGACTTATCCAAGATAACTCCACAGGGCTAATGGGCATGGTCACCATTCCTCAGTTCAGTGGCTCTTTAGAAACTACACTGATAGATAGGGCATGTATAAAACCACTTCAAAAATTATCATGTGGTTGCAAAAGAACCAAAGCACCTTCAGATGAAGAGTGTGACCAAACCCAGTAACATTTAGGGATTATTTAGAATTCATTACATTGGTATAAATGTACCAAGGGGGATAAAAAAAAAAGTGCATGTTCAACTATGTGGAATTCTATAATTTGAGATTTCCTTAGTTAACTTACTTGCATACTTAAAGCTAAAGAAATGCATCACACTGTTCAAAGACACACACAAGAACCTTGGTTATCTGCATAGCACAGGTGTGAAGCCAGACATGTATAGATAACTGGCTGCATAAGCTCCGACTTAGCAGTTGTGAGTGAACCTGCTAAAAATTCGATACACCAGGCTCAAAAGAATAGGAGCTTGGGCCTTCTGATCCCTTAAATTGTACTCACAATACCATTTTTTAAAGTTAAAAGAATTTCTTACTCTCATATTACACTACATCATTACAAGCCACATCTTCCAAGAAAAACTTTACTAGGCAACACAACCTTTTTCAAAACGAGAGGGTTTTTTTCAGTTTGGAAACCACGACCTGATTATTAAAAATTAAAAGGAGAGGGAAAGGTGCTTGCCCATGAAAGAAAACACTAATATCCAACGTGCGTTGAAAATGCTGTCACTTAGTCCTAGATTGAAAGAGCATTTGTCATGATTTCCACTCCATTGCCAGCAGAAACAAACAGTAAATAACCTCAATTATTCCAGAAAAAAATCAGACTAAATCTTAACTATTTCAGGTCTCCCCATCTGCATGAATGAGGAGTGTTCAACTGCAGCAAAAAAAGGGATTGTAAAACCTATGCTAGTAACTGAACTGGACAGGACACTGGTGTATACAAATATATTCACTGAATAAACATGGTTTGATACACTATTTAAAAGAAATGAGAAGCCCTCTTTACTGCTCCTACTTGTACCCCAAAAGGCCACTCCAGCAGTGACAGCAGAAGAGTGGGGGAGGGGCAGTAGAGGGAGATGAAGAAAGCACAGCACCGTTAGGACCATTAGTTGGCACAGCTATCCTTGAAGCAACCCGACCTTCTTGTGGATCTTTACAAAAAAAGAAAACATGTAAAGAATTGTGGCTTTCTGCAGCATCAGTTCTGAAGAGCCGCTATGCTTTGTGGATGCTTTTTGCTGGGACAACACTTGTATCACTTCTTAAAATGCAGAAATGGCCAGTGTCTCTGCCAGCATCTCCAATGACTCACCTCCAACATGGGTATCTCATCAAAATTTACAGCTAGGAAGGGTGGGATTTCTGGTGACTAAAACTTCCACAAACTGGAGGTATCGCAACACCACAGATTACTCAGGTTTCTGAATAAATGAGGTTCCTAGAACCCAGGGCTGGGGTTCTAGGAACATGAACAAGTCAGGCCTGCCCAGTCAGTCACAGCAGGAGCAACTATCACAGCACAAAGCTCTTGCCTACACTTGCTGAGGTTCACGGGCCCTCCTTTACCTCGCTGCATTACCCATCGAGATCATGGGCCCTCAGCCACCTCACTGTGTAACCCATGAAAGTCACAGGCCTTCCTCTACCTTGCTGTGTATACCCTGGAGGCAGCTAACGCTCCAGAAGTCTCCAGCCTGAAGAAGGTGGTCAGAGTTACACCCTTGGTGAGCGCTGGGTTTCCTACTCTCATGCTGTCTTCTCCTTCTAGATTGCTCAAGAGATGCTCCAGGCAAACCCTTGGCATCTCTGCTGTGAACATGCTGGCTTTCCTCTGAACTCCCCCTGTAAAGTGCCTAGCTGCTTCCACAGAAGGTAAGCTGACACTCAGCTCAAGTATCCAATCTCTGTGCCTGTATGAAAAAAAATAATAAAGATTTAACTAGTTTTAAACTCAAAATTACTATTCAAAGACTTTTCTCCACAGATTTCACAACTTTTTGTCTTCTTTTGGGCCCATCTGTTTTCCACAAATGCTAAGGTTCTCATTATTGCCAACCAAATCACCTCCATGTTTCGGTAAGAACTGTGTTCAAATAATGGAGAATCTGTACCACCATACTGACAAAAATAAAATCTTCAGGTTCAGCCTGCAGACTTCTACCTTAGACAATGACCTCTGAATTAGCAAAGACTTAACTTTCGTAATTTTTTTTTCATCACTTCTTGATAAATTATTGAAAGTGAAAGCAAACTTTTCCTACTCCATTTTTTGCAATGCTTATGCTCAATTTCAAGTGGAACAACAGTGTCACCATACTTTTGTCACAACTTAAATTACATTTAAGATCACCTTGTTAAGCCATTCAAAAGCGTTACCATTAAAACTAGAATAAGTCATTTTAGCACTCAATGCTAAAACAGGTAAGGGAGTCATAGGCATTTTAACAAGAAACGGTCACCCACCAGCAACAGCTGCTGCCATACCAATACTGTGAATCTAATAGGTAACACTGCAAAGAGATGTGCACGGTACCTTGTCTCATTATATGGAGATGGATGTGCAACTTTTTGTACCAATGCTGACAGCTGCCGAAACTTAACTGCTTGCCATGAGGAGTGCTAGGTTAGATCCCAGTGGAGAAAAGCAAACTTTTGTAGAAGCTAATTTTAGGCACTTTGTCCAAATACCTCAAATAATTAGCAAATCTTTTCACACACATCACAATTGACTTTGTTGCTGATAAGAGCAACAGCATCTATAAAAGTGAATTAATCAGTTGGAAACGGTAGTGTTTTAAAATCACAGCACACCAACTGGAGAGCTATTCTGCCCAACAGCATCAGTTTTACCACTGATAAAAATATTTTGCAAATACATTTAAAAATGGTGGAGCAATTAAGTCCCCTAACTGAATCCAATGACATTTAAGTACTAAAAAATACAGGGTAAATTCCTGAAAACAGAGAGCTGAAAGGGTCAATAAAGATCAATTTTTCATATATAATTCCCACTTCAGCAGGTAGTACTACCGAGTCCCTCTCAAAGCTATGCGGCTGGACACCAGCGCAGGAAACTCCCATGTCCAAAGATAACAGCAGTTGGGAGTCCTTCCTCCACCCGCCTTTCGGTCAGTCAGATAAAACCAGTGACCACCTGTCACTCCAATAAAAATGCTGGAAAGGTGTAAAAAATCACTGCTTACAACTTGAAGAATACCTATTACAACCTTAACCACCAGGGGACATTACTTCATTTCTTCCCCTGATGTATTCACTGAGAAACAGGCTACGTCACAATTATATAATGTCAAAGGTATTTAAAAGCTTAACTACTGAAATCACAAATACAATTCAGAATCAAATCTACAATAAATAAAGTATAGCTCAGGCTTCCAGGTGTTACTATTGCACTTGTTCTGAAGCGATCTGAAATACCTTGAAAGAAGCTTTGTATCAATTTAATATTAATATGTCTGAGTAACAGCCATGCTATGAAAATCACAAAGACAACCCGAAACAATCAGCTCCTATAGGAATTATCAGTATATGACATCATGTGAGTAATCAAGATTTAAACTCCTGTCTGTCCTTTGATCTAACCACAAAATTCAATGGATCTCCTTAACAGCAGTACTCAGCCATGTGAGACCATCGTTCTGGGGGACTGGAGGGTTGCATTCATTCTCCACCATGCTACAGATAGGACAGAAACTGCACAGTATTTTTATAATTTTACAGTAGGATGTGTAAGGTATCTGTGATGGAAATTTCAGCTGTTTTTTCCTTTCATTTAAAAGTATAATTGTCTATTCTATGGCCATATATATAAATTAACAGGGCATACACATGAGCACACTGAATGCATAACATTCTCTCTGCCTCAAGCGAAAACAAGATTTAAATTGTCTGCATGCCCAAACCATTATGTGGGAATTTGGAATTTTCTTCTATTTCATAATTTATCCTACCCATACAAACATTTTCTCAGTATTTTTTTGGTTGCACTAATATTACTATTCCTAACCCTTACTGGGATCTTTTATTCCGTACTTTACTGTATAGAATGAGTAAGGAAGTAATTTTGATATCCAGAATCCTGAAGGTGATCATTCCCAACGAGTGCAGACATGCCTGTTAAGGCATTCACATTCAGTGAATGAAAGCTCAGTCATTTTTATCATCAAAGGCACAGAACTATAAGCAACCACAGAAAGATTTTCTTTAGAGTGCCAGTATTTTATCCTGTGCTGAAGTGCTTTTAAAAGGCCATTTTGATAATTAAAAATAAAGTTATTTTTTGCAGAAATGTTTTCATAGACTCTAACACTAACAGAAGACAGTTTGAGAATTTTCATATAGGCCAAAAGGATATAGAAACTATCTTTGTCCGCTCCACTAATGTCCCGGAAGTCAATCAAACCACTCACCCATGCATTAAATTGTTACAGCATGTAGGGCACTTTTGAAACCTAGGACTATGATAGTAAAAGACACTGAAGAAACACAGAACAAAGGCACGTGTAACCATCTGGGTGGCGAAACGGTATTCATTTGGGATGCTAAGAAGTAACCTATCTTCCCAGCCCACATAGACCCATTCTGGAGGTCTGTAAGGCTGCGAACCCTTTGGTGCAGGGTATCACAAACCACGCTTAGGGTTTCCTCTGCCAGCAGCCTACAAGCCAAAAGTGCAACTGTGCCTCACAAGAGGAAGAGATTATCTGAGGTAACCAACAGCGTTGCCTCTGCGTGGATCAAGTGGTACAACTTTGATGCGCAGGAAGAGCAGGAAAACCTCAGAGGGTGACTGCAAAGCCCAGAAGGCACAAACAAAGGACAGAAAAAAACCTAATGGCACACGCAAAAGAGGAAAGCCAATTTTAGTGCTGTCAAAATAGAATTCCTCTTTGGGCCTGATCCAGCCCCCTCAGACTGATGCATGCTGTTCTGCTCCCCTCACTTTTTAGGAGGCTGCTTACAACACCAGAAACTTTTGATGTTGAGACTGGTGTTTTCATTTCTGACTGGATTTCTATCCTCTTTTCTAACTAATATTTCTTTGCTAGTCTTGACCCTTACTCTTCCAAATACTTGTGTTTTAAGTCCCCTGCTTACTGTGCTCCTCTACTGCATATAATAAACATTTTTAATCTTTCCTGCTTATTGTTTTGTCCTTCATTCAATTGCCTCTAAGATGTTGGAAATGAATGAAGCATTTCCGCTAGAGTTTCAAAAAAACAGTTCTCACTCTTTGTACATCTATATCTATTTTCAGTAGCTGAAGATATCAAATAAATATTTTTACTTGTAAAGTATTTCCACAGGACATCATATTAATAAACAGGAATTCTAAAACACATCACAATCTTCAGTTGCTATGGGACCAAAACTCATTTTAACTATGTTTTCATATCCTGTTTATGACTCGGTCTTACATACAAAAATATATTAAAATTTTATTTATTATTTATGTTAAAGTATTGTGACATCATATAGGAGAACCGGTAAAGTTCAGACACCTATGCTAGTCAATTTACAAACTAAAATGATTGCAATCTAAGCAATGAAAACCAACACTTTCTTTTATACTATCTACATATAATCTTATGATGTGTGTATGCAGACCCCAGGTGTGAATTCACACAGAAAAACTACTCTTCCATCTGCCAAAGGATAAATGCCTCTGTGTTGGTACACCTAAACTGCACCACCTTACCCAGTTGTTACCTCTCTCTGCAGATTAATAAGTTGTTCAGTATTATTGGTACAATTCTGCTGTCACCTCTGCTGCTTTCATCTGTTATCTCATTATCTATGGTTGCTATATATACCTATATATAGAGAGAGTTCCTTTTTCTCTCCCCTTATGTATAATACATATGTGCCCAGATGCAGCTGATTTTTTTCAAGTTACAAACCTGGACAGGCAGTGAAATGTATTGTCTTGTAGTTCATTTGGGGTTATTTCTGTCCTCACTGCTGCCCAGAATACTCTTGATAAAAGATGACATTTACATTTTCATGGACAGAAGCCTCAAGTGCAGATACAAGTGAAAAGGCTGCATTACTCCTGCAAAATTTAGCTGCTCAGTGTGAGCAATTTGTGTGAGTAGGTGTCAACATAACCATTAAATTACAGATTAATTTTGAAATTTAGAATCTTGTAACCTCACTTCTGACCTTGAGTTGTGCAGGTGTGGCTCTCACAGCAGAACTGAAACCTGGCAGATCGTTTTTGGCAGAAAGTGTGATTCACTACAGTTGCAAGAATTTGGTTAAAAGGCTTTAAAATGACGTGATACTCACAGAAATACTTTCAAAGAACTTTTGAAAATGCCTTAACAAATCAAGGTGGCTGTATGATTATGAGACTTTAGACAGCATACCAGGTTTATATATAATATTCAGCATTTTTAATATTACTGATAAAAATAATAATAATTTTAAAAAGCCAACACAATGAAACAGGAACATAAATGAGGACAACCTTGATGAAAGAACTCTTATGTTAAAATAATGTTTATGTGGTACTGAGATACAATACCTGCCTGAGCCAAGTGTGCAGGGTCCCTATAATCCCTTGCCTGCTCTAAACAACGCTGCGGCCAATTCCTACCATACACTCGGTGAGTCTAAGCAAAGGGAAAAACAGAAAGAAAGACCAAATAAAGGTAATTTCAGACTGCGTACATAATGGCTGCATTGTGCCTGGGCTTTCACACCTGATCATGTCCCAAGAGTGCATGAAAGCACGATGTCAGCACCTGATGTGAGAAATCATTTCCAGCGCTTTGTCCGTCATGTATTCCCAAAATGACCAGACCCCTCTGGTCAGCTCTCTGTTATCAACACTTCACTTCTTCTAACCTTCCACAAACAAAGCATTCATGAGAAAGGTCCCAAGTGACATCTGCTAAATTTCCTTTCTCCTAGCAGGCTTTAATCCCCTCTGTTTCCATCCCGAGCAGGTAACCAGGTCCGGCCAAAGGGCAGCACACAAGGGTTTGAGGATTTTTCTAATGCAGCTCTGACACTCCTCACCACATCCCAACTGGGCTTAGCTGGGCTAACAGACATCAGTACAAAGCTTACCCATCTAAACAGAAAATTAACTGAAAGGAAGGGCTTTCTGACAAACATTGAGGCTATTTATAATAAATATGTGGCTACAGTCTTGAAGTCAAACTGGCACCATGGCTGAACAGCTTTAGGGGACTACACTACCGTAACAAAGCTCTTTCATCCACCTCAGCTGAATGGAGACAGCAAAGAGGGTGTAAACAGCCAGGACAAACTTGCTACTGAGATATGATACTTACCAATTAAATATAACTTGCTAAGCAGAAATCATACTCTCTTTCACTCACCAGACACTTGGATTACCAAATCCAAACCCGGAAACAATGGTTATGAAAAACTGTTTCTCTCTTAAATTTTTTAATCCCACCAGAAAAAAAAACAACAGGGAAAATGGGCTTATTTCTTGCAAAATGTTCAGGAACAATAGCGGTAGTAACTAAATTTCTTTCTGCTCATTGCTAGAGTATGTTGTGGGTGCCAGATGTGCAAGTTTCCACACACAAGCCTAAGAATGAGACTTAGTTTTAGCTAAATGCAATCACTTCTGAGAAAAGAGATACTTCAGTTTTACAGACTCATTTATAGCCTCATTTAACCCTAGTTATCATTGCTCAGACTGCTGGGTACTGATGGATGTCACCATTTCTCCACCAACATATAAACTCACTATGTTAATTCACAACCCAACAGTTGCCTGGTGATGGGAATGACTTTCTACCACCACTGATCTAGGCTTTGTTTGAATTCAGTTTTGAAAAAGCTTGAGGAAAAGAAAAGGTACACACAGACCTCATGAGCACAGTGTTTCTAAGGCACGAGCCTTTAGAAAGTACCAAATCTGAGATGTCACTCTAAAACTAGCTTTCAACTACTCCTTTTTATTTATAACTGTATGCAACCTAAGAGAATCACATTTAACATTTAGTCAGGTCATTAAATACATTTTCTACTCCATTGTGGTGTGGACTTTTAGTCAATATCTAGTTAGAATAACTAATACACACTGTGATAAAAACTGAGCTCACTTAGGCAACCACAATCCATCAACTTTTACCACAGGCGATCAATTTGTTGAGTTTATCTATTTCTTCCTTTGCAACCCGTATCTCTATGACTGAAGAATGGGTTTTAGAAGACACTGTATATGAATACGCAGTGGAAATTCAGCACCAAGTGTCTTCTGAGGTCAGTCTCCACAGTTCTTGTATTCTTGTTCTTGTATTAAATAACAGCACTCTTTTTTTCATAGCAATTCAAAATTATGCAAAGTATCGCAATTCTTCAAACAAAACAACAAAATAACAGAATAACAGGAAAAGAAAATGACATTTTCTTAAAGCATCAGTAGTTCTGTCCCAGGAAAATACACTGTGAGTAGTGTATTTTGGTTTCTCCTCCCAGTAAAGTTTACAGACAGTCAAGAAAACCCCAATCCAGAACTGCTACTTTGTTGACTTCCACTAAAGATTTAGCTAATTTAGGTCACAGAAGAAGCACATCTAAGCAATGACACACAGTAAAAGAACTTGTAGCTGAAATAATACTTAGCGCTTCTGTAGAAAAATGCACCCAAGGATCTCCAAGTAGTTATGAAACAAATTAATTAATTAAACTTCTCAACACCCCTGTGAAGCAAGCAAGCACATTTATCTACTTTATGAGGAAGGAAACAGCCATAGAGAGGTGGAGTGACTTGCCCGAGGCTACCCAGCAAGAGCCTTTCAGAGTAATAAACATCATCTGAATTATTGATTCCCACTGCTGCCCTTCAGCTGAATTGTTCGTTTTTTGAAATACTGCAACGAGTTATAATTGTTGGCATGATAAACATAATGTGGCAATATTTAGCCGAGATTTTCCGTGCCTTTGTTTAGACTATATTAAAACTTTAGTGTTATTTAAATTGCAACTGATCTTCCTAGGGTGACCAAAAATCTCCAATTAGTTGAGCGGTACCTCCCATATGTCATTCACAATTGCACCTATTTCTTATATTGCTATTGCTTATGTCCGGAAAAGAAACCACTCCAGCTTGAAAACACGGGAAAATACCAGATTTCTATTATTTCCAGAGGGAATGACAGAGAAACAGAGAGAATGGTTACTTTCATTCATACCAAACTGAATTTTAAGAGTTGCCATGAGATGCAGCAAGTGCTGATGCGTCGCTTTCGTGTAAAACTAGCTAAAGTAACTGCAACTTGCCGTCCTGGATCTGAGGAGATTGAGCTCCGTGAGTTGAAAACTGGTCCTAGATCGCTTAGGATTTTTACAACAACAACAACAATAAAAAAAAAATAAAAAGTAGAATGAAAAGAGGCAGGAAGTTGCATCGGTTAGACCATCGCTCTTTTCCTGTCTCTCAGCTTCTCTAGGTGCAAGACGGGGATGCTCCTGCTTACCTTTCACGCACGCATGTTTGGGAGGCTTAACTCATCAGCAGAAGGCTGGGAGGCTCTTGCGGTAGCGGTGCTAGGGGAGAGCAGAAAGCTGTTAACACACGGCGCCCGGAGGTAAACCTTCCAACAGAAAGAGCCATGTCTCCCCAACACGCACCTCCCTCGGACGCCCGGGGCCCATCCTGCGGGCCGCTCAGCACCGCCGGGAGGCTGCGGCTCTCCGAGCGGCGGAGCCCTGACAGCACCCCCGCACCGCCACGCC
>VWZK01003725.1:128345-197791 GCA_013396935.1 Baryphthengus martii | reverse complement strand
CCCGCCCGGCCCTCACGGCCCCGCCGCCGCCTACTCGCAGCCGGGCACACGGGCTGCGCAGCCTCCCGGTCCGGCCCGGAGCCCTCGTTTAGCTGTGTGTGCGTGTTCATTTATTTATTTATTCCTGGCGTCCATACGGCTGGTTCTTCCCCCGTCCGGCTCCTCCCCGGCTCGTACTTCGCGGAAATACCCCAGTTCTCCCTTTTAGCGGGAGGACTCGTTTCTCCGCAGAGAATGTGTTGGCCTCAGCACTGGAATGTCGGCTCTTTCATTTTCCGCACCTAGAACGTACGGCAGCTGTATCGCAGCTCGGGCGAGGGGAGCAGCGGCGGTTAAGTCATCTAGGATGACCTATTCGTAGGCAATCTTCGTCTCTAGGGCTGTATGCGAGTAACAGGACCTCACACCCAAAAGTTCCCTCAACCCAGCAAAGAAACAAAAAGCTGATTTGTCAATCTGCTCTTTTAAGTATAGTATGACTACTTACATAAATGCTTCCCATATAAACCAAAAATGTGAAACACCATAACTGTTCAAGCCTTGACATTTTTTTTTGCAGCTGCTCATTTGAAGGTACTTAGGAAAGTAATGTAAAAGAGGATAAAATAAATGGTCCTTTGGAACAGTTGTCTTTGGTTTCTCAGAAAACTGTGAAGTGAAGAATTCTAAATGTTCCTTGGGTTCCAAAAGCTGAGTGTGTTTTATCACCTACAGACAACTCTACTGAAATGGAAATAAAAATATTTACATGCGATAGATCAGGATGCTGTCCAGCTACCTGAAGTTTACATTTCACGAAGCCTATTCTTCATTTTAATAACGTGTTTACTCATGTTGCTGATTCAAATCAGTGAGCTCTAAGTGCTCAATGCTCTGGCTTTAAGATGTATTTTATAAGGGTGGTTTTAAACAGGCTGTTTGTGGTTTACAGTGCGATTTCTTGCTGTTCTATCAAGGTTAATAAAGTTACAGAAATGACATTAAACTAGAAACTGTACATTTCCCTTCACCCCTTCGCTGCTGTTGTATTTCCTGATGATACCTGTTGATAGTCTCAGTGTAATGAATAGGGATTCACAAGGTGTTGCTGCAAACTCCAAGAGCAATGCCAGAGCCTGGAATGAAGCCTTGCTTTTTTTTTTTTTTTTTACCAGTAATGACATGCCTAAAAGCACTAAATACTTCAGCATCAGTCATGCAAATGATAGATTAATCATTAGAAGATATGCTTCTATACACTAGTTTGAATGGTATTACACTATACTGCATTGATAGAGCTGTAAAATATTAATGTTGTGACATAAATGAGCACAAAAAGAGCTATGGACTCTCCCAGTCAGACCAAATATGGCTAATAGGACAATTCTACTGGAGTTTCTAAAATTATCAGGATGTCTAAAGCGGTGAGGAGAGCGGTGTCTAAGTACTCGTCACGTGTCTGCATCATTAAGTATTTAAATACATTAACAATCTGACTCTTAAATTAAATTGAATTAGCCCATATAATTCTGAACAGCATAATGCCCAAACAGCTTTTGAAATCCTGGCCTTAGACTGTGTTTCGATCTGTCCATATCATAGAGAACCTGCACTGTGCTGTCTTGTCATGACTGAGCACACCGTATAGCCTGGGCACTTGGGTTTCTACCTTGCAGAGTCCGATCACGAGTGTGCTTGGATCTTGCTCTGGTGTGCAGTTACACTGCGGTGGAGGTACGTACTTGGAGTGGAGAGTCACAAATCCTTTCTGCCTTATGGGTGCCTTTTGTGTGAAGTGAGGCTCATTTTACTCTCCAATAACTCATAGGGTGCTTATTAGGTTAAATAAACAAATAAATCCAGATTTATAGAGTGATTCAGAGATACCCAAGAGAGGAAATATCTGTCCATTCTAGATTAATTTCAGCATTGCCACTAATAATTTTGAAATGATAATGACCCCAGGTTTAGCAAGCATCGTGTATATGGAAAGGTGGAAAAAATTAACTTGAGGATGAGAAAACTGGAGGAAGATGTGATAACGGTCTTCAGCTATGTAAAAGCTGCTGAAAAGAAGATAATCTCTTT
Source organism: Baryphthengus martii (assembly GCA_013396935.1). Classification (NCBI taxonomy): domain Eukaryota; kingdom Metazoa; phylum Chordata; class Aves; order Coraciiformes; family Momotidae; genus Baryphthengus; species Baryphthengus martii. The sequence goes on along the minus strand of VWZK01003725.1, from coordinate 195,724 downwards.
TCCACATCCTCTGAGAAGAGCATGTAAGTTGCAGTAAGTGACATTCAGGCTAAATAGGAGGGGAAAAAAAAAGTATCTCTAAGAGCAAATAAAGAAGAAGTGAACAGCACCTCTGTCCCTGAAGGCTTTTTAAGTACTATTTGGACACACATTTGACAAGAACAGTTACGTTTAGAAAGTCTGATGGATCTTGCCTTGGAGCAAGGAGTGGACCAGGTGACCTGTCAAGGTTCTTTCCAGTCCTGTTTTGTATGAGTATGTTCAAAATGCTACTTGTACAGACAAGATTATGGCTGCTCTTTGACCTTCCTATGCCCTTCACCTCTTTAGCAATGGGTATAAACTCCCTTGCTAAGGTTGAGCTTCTCTCAAGGTTTGCTAACCTTGCTGCATGCCAGTGAATTTTGCGCTGCTGACAAGCAAGAAGAAAACAATTAAACAATAAAACAAGGTCATTGTGGAGCAGAAGTTCTGGGTGGGATCCATCTCACCTCTGAATGTGTCATGCACTTTTGTTCTATACTTGGCCAATAACTACCTCTGATCTAGTCACGTTACACTCTATAACTGCAAAGAAAAATAATTACTTTCAGGGCAGAATTCATCAGACCTGTTTTAGATGTCTTCTTCAGGATGTGACTAATCATGTCCCCAGGCTACCAACCATAATGTTGGTTTAAATGACTGACTCAGTAACGTACCATCATACAATTTCCACTCCCTTGGTGCTTCTGTCCCAGAAATCTTTCACTCCCTCTCTGCTCCCAAGTATCAGAACCCCAGTTTATTTGTTCCTTTTTTTCTTTTTTATTGGAAAGGTCCCACTGAGATTAATAATTTTTTTTTTTTGTGGCTGTCATTCCTTTAAATTACATCATGCGACGCTGAAACATACAGGAAACTGACCTTTCAGGTGGCATTGCTCCAGAATGGTTTTAGGAGAGAAGCTAAATTTACCTTTTGGACCTAAAGACCATTGACTTGGCTGGTTGGGCGAAGCATGTTCCATGGAAATTGTTTGAAATCTGTTCAGGTCAGACACTGTTCTACTCGTACGTCACAGGCTTTTTATTTTTCCTTGGGCTTTACAGCGAGCAACATTACCAGGAACATGAAATGTCTGGTGTCTGTGTAAATGAGCCAAATGTATGTGGGAAATGTTGCCCTTTTCCAATGATGGTGATTTTTGCAGGTCACGCACACAGAACTCACTGTCTTGGACACCAAAGTATACAGTGCACAACTTGAAAATATCCACCACATCAGGGATGCTGTGAGCAGCCAGCTCTTGGCTATGAGGTCTTGATAACATCTATCTTTTCTTTTACCCTTTACAGGAAATTATGTTTGAAAAGTGAAAACTTCCAAGAAGGCCCTGTGGTTATCTGGCTTGCAGGGAAGGGAAATGCACTCTGTTTTCCTGCTGCATTGATGAGCTAGGTCATGAGGACGTGAAGAGGGAGCAAGTCCCTGTTGTTGCGGTGTTAGGGCAGTGAGGAAGGAAGGCAGCAGGACTGCATAAAGCTTATGATGTAGGGCTCATCCTTCCTGCAGGAGATACCAAGTGTCTGCTGATATATTTTTAAGTCTTTGGTTCTTACTTAGTCATAAAAATGGGAGGATGTTTCCTCTTTGTTTCCTTGTGACTGAAGATGTTAACCCGAAGAGGGAAACTGTATGGCATTCAGTCTGTTCCACATACACAGCCTTGGCTGTTCTTTTCTTTCTTCCTTCCCAGACTATGCAACAGCATTTTGATCTCCTTTTATTTTTCCTCTGTGTGGTTGGTTGCTTTTTTTTTTGTTTGGTTGGTTGGTTTTGTGTGTGTTGTTGTTGTTTTTTTCTTTTTCTCTGTGTGATCTGTGTGGTGGTTTGACATTTGCTGGGAGCCCGGTGCCCACCAAGCCACTCTTTCACTCCCACCCCTCCTCCTCTCAGCTGGACCAAGGGGAAAAAATAAGCTGAAACTTGTAGCTCGAGACAAAGGCAGTTTATTGAAAAGCAAAGCAAGACAACGTGCAGAAGCAAAAGAAAACTAAGATTTATTCTCTACTTCCCATCAGCAGGTGATGTCTGGCTTATACGGGCAAGCAGGGCTCCAACACACGTAGCGGTTGCTCTCAAGGACAAGCCGATGCCCACCCCTTCTCCTCCTTTTTCTAGCTTTCATTGATAAACTGATGTCATATGGTATGGAATATACTTTTGGCCAGTTTGGGTCAGCTGTCCTGGTTGTGTCCCCTCCCCAGATCTTGTCCATCCCATTCCACGAGAGGGGGAGAATGTTGAAAAAAACAGCCTTGGTGCTGTGGGAGCCCTGCTCAGCCGTAGTCACAACATGGGTGTGTTATCAACACCTTTCTAGCTCTCGGTACAAAGCACAGCACTAGGAGGGGCTGCTATGGGGAAAATTAACTCCAGCTCAGCCAGACCCTATAAAATCTGTTTGGTCCCTAATTTCTGTGTTAGAAGCATTTCTACTTTTGTCATTAAGTGACAAAATTATTCAAATGAAGAGAGGTGAAAAATACAACATTCTCCAGATTCTTTCACTAATTCTCCAAACCAATTGATTTTCTTATGACCGTAACCCTTGTGTTCCTTATTTCTTTTGTGCCCAGCTGTGATGATTTCTGATCTTAGTACTTCTGAGCTGAAGTCTGTAGGACAAGAGCATTAGGCCAGTCTTCTTGTAGCTGAACTATAGAATTGCAGGTGTGGATACTTGCATAATGCTCACACTGCCTTCCTTGATCTGGGCTGCTCTGCCCAACTTTTCCCCCAGGACTTCATTAGTGCCACATGAAGGCAGCTCTAATTTTCAAAACTTATCCCAATTCCAACCTCATGTGGGGAAATGTTGGCTCTCTCCTCTTTTCCAGTGAGGGTGTGGAGAGGCAGTGTCCGTACTTCGTTGTTCCTACTACGTCCTTCAAGTTTATGGGAGTCTTAAATGATTCATAGCATTTTTTATTTGAGGATTTGAGGGTCTGGCTCACTGTGCAAGCAATGGGCAGAAATAGTCACAGCTCCAAAACTAGTTAATGAAAAAGAATGGCCTGAAACTGTTGAAAATCTGGACATCTTTTCTTGATGTAAAGCAATTTTTCTCAAAGGAAGATCTAGCCAGTTGTTTCCTAGTGGTCTGTCAGGTGCCAGGGACATTTGTGGGACTGGAAGGATGTGTTAGTGCAACAAATGCCTCTGCTTTCCTTTGTTTACTTCTTTATCTACAGACTGGAAACGTTTCTCTCTTCCCCGAGATGCCGCTTTTTACTGTCCTACACTGCGGTAGCCAAAGTATCAGTAAGGTAGCTGGAAGGGGAAAGCACTAGACGTTTCCTAAACAGCTCTTATTTGTATGTAAACGAAGCATCTTTCTCTGCTTTACATTTCCTTTCTTTCCCTCTTTCTTGCTCACCATGTGTTCAGCCTGGTTTCGCCCGAGGCTAGCAGGCAGAAAGGCAGATGAGAAAAAAATTCCTGCAGATTTCTTAGTGAATGAGAAGCTGCAGCATCAGTAACCTCATCCAGGAGAGGTAAAACAGGGGTGAGTGGAGACAGATTTGTGGTCCGTAGACAGATTAGGAAGACAGCAGCCATAAAGCAGGTTGTATTGGGTTTGCGTGGCAAGATTTTGGTTAGTGGGGGGCTACAGGATTGGCTTCTGTGAGAAGCTGCTAGAAGCTTCTGCTATGTTCAGTAAAGCCAATGCCAGATGGCTCCAAGATGGACCTGCCGCTGGCTGAGGCTGAGTCCATCAGTGACGGTGGTAGTGTCTCTGGGATAACATATTTAAGAAGGGCAACAGCTGCTCTGCCACAGCAGCCAGAGAGAGGAGTGAGAATATGTGAAAGAAACAACTTTGCAGACACCAAGGTCAGTGAAGGAGGGGGAGGAGGTGCTCCAGGCATCTGAGGGAGCAGAGATTCTTCTGCAACCAATGATGAAGAACATGGTGAGGCAGGCTGTGCCCCTGCAACCCATGGAGATTAATGGTGGAGCAGATATCCACCTGTAGCCCTGGTAGGATGCCACACCAGAGCAGGTGGATGCCCAGAGAAAGGTTGTGACTCTGTGGGAAGCCCATACTGGAACTGATTTACTTGCAGAACTTGTGACCCCATGAGGGACCCACACTGGAGCCATTCATGAAGAGCTGCAGCCTGTGGAAAGGACTCACACTCGAGGAACCTCACACTGGAGTGTGAGGAGTCCTCCTGAGAAGGAAGGAGCAGTGGAAACAATATGTCATGAACTGACTGCATCCTCCATTCCCTATACTCTTGTGACATTCAGGGGAGGAGTTTTAAGATGTTTTAAGAGTTTAAGATTTAGGTTTATTTCTCATTACCGTACTCTGATTTGATTGGTAACAAATTAAACTAATTTCCCCAGGTCAAGTCTGTTTTGACCATGATGGTAATTGGTGAGTAATCTCACCCTGTTCGTATCCCCACCCATGAGTTTTTCACTATATTTTCTCTCCCTTGTCCAGCTGAGAAGGGGGAGTGATAGAGCAGCTTTAGTGGGCACCTGGTGTCCAGTCAGGGTCAATCCACCATGCAGGTATAGGTATGTACTGTGAAATGCTGGAAACGACCTGTATCCAAGAAAAAATTACCTGTATCATCTTGTCTGTGCCTTTCAACAGCAGAATCCATTATGACAGCAATAGGTCAGGATTATTTTTATTGCTTTTACATCACTATAGACATCAACTGGGTTTATATTTATCTCCTTTTAGCAGCTGCCACATTGCCTAACTGGCCTGCTTCTTCTTCAGCTCTTACCCTTTTCCCCGATATGACCAGAACATGTTGGAGTCGGGGGACACCCAGCAACATGTGGCTTTCCATTCAGCTGAATTGATTGTTGTTTTATGTTCTCAAATGTGTGACCTTCCTCAACACATCAGCTTCTTTCCTTCCAAGTTTCTCAGTGTTCTAAACCAAGCAGTATGCTCTGGGGAGCACAAACCATTAATGCTTATACTGAGAAAAAAAACATGTAAAGATGAACGTCATCAGTGCTCCCTTAGAGCCGATTGCATCAATCGCTCTCTCTGGATGCCGGGTATGTTGCAATAATGTTTTCCATTTGTAACACATTGTTTTTAGTGAATGCCATTTTTAAGGCTAGAATCCACCTATTTTATGAAGTCACTTGTGTGTGGATAGCCAAGCAGACAACTGAACAACTGCTGGAATTCGTGAAAATATTTACAAGTTGCTTGCTTATCCCCACCCCTAATTCTTGTTTCATACTCCCATGTCTCTCTCTGCTTCCTTACACTAGAGATGTGTGAATGAAAAAGGTGTCTTAGAGACTGTGTTTGAACTTGTTGCTGATTCTCCATTTCTCTTTGTAACCATCTCACTCTGATTTGCTGCATCCTAGTTGCAGCCAACACTCAAAGGTGGGTCATTAGATCAAACAAAACCACAGGCATGGAAAATTAATTTTCGCTTAAACATAATACTTACCTATACAGCACTAGAGGATACCATAGTGATCAATTCTTCACACTTGATTCTGAATCAGTGGTGCTCACCAACTCGTTCTGTTTGTGGTCACACACGCTCCCTAAAGACAACTCTGTCTCTGCTTTTAGTGTTAGGGGCTTCATGAGGTTGTTGCACTAGTCTGCACGAAGAATTGCTTGTTGTGTGTATTGTTCTGGGGCTTTCGGGGCACTACTGTTGAGTATTTCAGGGGCCCCTGTAACTGCCTCGAGATCGTTCACTGATACCCACATCCATATTTGTGAGTCACTGTCAGTGCACTCTACACAGCAATGATTTCTAAATGTGTACACATATATGTATATATGTATACATAAATGCAAGTACTTTTACAGTTATTTTTAATAATATCTATCTAATAATGGTCATATTAATGGTTATTACATCTATTTTCTTAATTTAATGTACTTGCTTTCAGGTTAGAATATATTTTTTCCTAATTTTATGTATGGATTATTATCAGTAATGTACCAGGTAAATCCAAGTCCCATGCAATAATAGGAGAAAAATCAGAGGAAATAGGAAAACCCCACACAACAGGTTTATTTTGAGGAATATTATTTACTGTAATATATGTAAACTCTATTCCCTGATACCCTCTAGCAATCTATTGTCCTCTTGAGATATTAATGTCAGCTCATGCTGACATTCAGCTTTATTCTCCTTGAGCTTCATCTATGCTCCATTTTCCATCACCTTTCTACTACTGCTCTAGAGATTTCCCTTCTTTCTGCTTAAGAGTGCTTCGTTTATTTAATTGCTCTAAAACCCCCATACCTCCTGTGAAATACAGATAGTTCTGCCAATTCCCTTAGTCTCTGGATTTCCATGTCATGGGATCCTAGTCCTTACTTGCTGTCTGTTCATGTCTGTATGCTTTTGGGTATTCATGCCCTTTGTTTTGGGCTGCTGTGAGGGATAAAACAGGGATAGAAGTTCACTGCTGCTGTCTGTCTCGAACACCAATGCAGCTGCTTCAACAGCAGCCTACTGGAGTAGGTAGTTTTCAGGCCTCCTCTCTGTATAAGATAAAGAATATTTTATCTCTTAATTTCGTAACATCATGTTTCTTCTTGCAAACTTTATAATGGCATTTTCTTTCTCTGGATTAATATACTTTGCAGGCTACTCAGCACCTAGGGGGACCCATTTAAATTCTCAGTTTGGGTTGAGGTCCTGGGAGATGCTGTAGGGAGGTATTATTTTGAGATAAAGCAAGAAAAAGGATGCTATATTCACCTGTACTTTTACTCCTCAGAGATGGTGGAGACTTCAAAAATTAATCTTTTAAATGTAAATTTATTAGGCACATAGAGTCACAAATTTCAGAATTGCTTTAGTGTTGTGACAGAACAAGATCTATTGAAAGTTAATGGATTTAGTTTCTTAAAATATGCCCTGAAAATACTACTTTCATAAATTTTGGACAAGAATATCTATTTTTTTTTCCTCCTGTGTACAGTGTAAGGTAGTTTATGATATTCTGCACTCTTAAAAGGAACCTAAGTGCTTAAAATTTGTAAGAAGAAATCAAACTGAGTGTTTTAAGTGTTCGTACCCTACATTTAGTAGTCAATGAAAAATAGAAATACCTTTCTGGCTGGCAGAATCTGCTTTGCCTGGGCTGTGGGAGCTGTGGTGGATTCTGTGCAGACTGCTATTCCCTTCATGCTGCTGCCATTTTGTGTCTTGCACCCTCTAATTTGCAAAAGGGGCTGGAAGCCATAATATCGTTTTGAAGTGGCTGCAATGGTTTCTCACCCCAGTGCAAGTATTTAAAAGTTGTTATGACCATGTGTGAGAGAACTACGTATGCGCTCTGGCAGTGTGAGTGGGAAGCATGAGGCATTTTTTTTAGCACAGTTCTGATTAAATGAGTTTAGCTGCAGCGGGGGCAGAAATTAGATGCGGTGCTTCAGATGTTTGCCCTTCTGTGAACTGTGACATCTGGTCAGCTGCAAAACCTCTGTGGTCTTACCATGCTTGCTAAAGAACTGCTGTGGGTACCCACCTCATACTAAAAAGATTTCCCTTACACCTTTGTCCTGTGTTCAAGAAAATGGTTGGCCACAGTATTAGTCCATTGACCTGTAGATAGGAGTCCCCAGTTTGCCCTGTAAAGATGCTGTCAAGCTTTTTGAGCTGGAAATCTTTGAGTCTGTTTAACTTCCTGGATTCCATCTTATTTTGGCCCTAATCCAGGCTCTGTTTTCAAGTTAAGCATTTCTATTTATAATGCTTTCAGAAAAGCAGGATTTGTTTCTTGCACTGAAAGCCTTCAGAAGAAAACTTCTACTTTTTAATATTTTTTTTTTACTCTCCTATGATTCATCAAGGGGGTTTGATGTTGCACTCAGATTTGCAGAAAACAAAATTATATTTGGGTTTGAGCCTTTTCCCCCGAGGGTTCTGGATCGGCTACATGCCTGCTGGAAATGCTGGTTTGTGGGCAGTTGTTAACAACAGATGTCTGTGGCTACACCATTATAGCCATTATACCATTATAGCTGGCATGCTCTACAGAGATAAGTTTCCTGTAGCTTAGGTGCATGCTTTCCCTCCTATATCTGATGCTGTGTTTCAGCTGAAATACTATCTGCTTCCAACCATGGGTACAGAAAGAGGCACATTATTTTGTTTTAAAAGTCAGTCACTTAAATGTATCAGAAAACTTGTCTTGCTCCTTCCATGATGCTGAGGGGTAGCAGGCTGCCCCATGCCATGGCCCCTTGCCAGGGATGTCGGATCCCTTGCTGCATGGTGTATCCTGTGAGACTTTTACCTTTTTCCACAGAAGTGAATTTATTTCTAAACCTGACTTTCTGAGAAATTGTGCTGTAATACATCAAGGTTGTGCCCAAAAGCATGTTTTACACTTGTTGCATGTTTTTTCCCTGTTGTCCTGGGTTTGGCTAGCATAGGGTTAATTTTCACCAGCAGCTGGGAGGAGGCCACAGCCAGGATAGGCAACCAAACCAGCCAATGGGATATTCGATACCATACTGACATCATGCCCACTATGTAAGGGTGGGGGGCAGGCCAGGCAGGACAAAAGTCCTTATCTCAACCCATGTTTCTCCCTGTTTTCCTTCCCATACCTCTGTGTGTGTGTGGTGGCAAAAGAAGGTTGACATGGAAGCTCAGGCATCGTCTTCTCACTGTTGGCATCTCTCTGCTGATCAATATATATTTTTACACTCTACTGTCATATGTCTTGGTATGATTTTATGCATACTTGGTCCCAGAAGAGACTTAAGGGTGAAGCTACAATATTTATTTGGCATCTGATTGGATAAGTCATAAGTCAAACAAGGCCACTGTAAGAAATGTAAAATCACATCTCTACTGATGTCAAGAAAGATGATTACAAATTGTATACTGTTCTACATAGCTATAAAATATCACTATGCATCTTTAGGCCAAACAAGAAAGCTGGGGAGGAACCTTTTATAAGGGCTTATAGTGATAGGACAAGGGGTAGTGGCTTCAAACTGGAATAGGGTAGATTTAGATTAGAAATTAAGAGGAAGTTCTTCATTGTGAGGGTGGTGAGACTCTGGAACCGGTTGCCCGGAGAAGTTGTGGATGCCCAAAGATCAAGACCAGGTTGGACGGGGCCTTGTGCAACCTGGTCTAGTGGGAGGCATCCCTGCCCATGGCAGAGGAGTTGGAACTAGATGATCTTTAGGGTTCCTTCCAATCCAAACCATTCTGTGATCCCATGATTCTATTCAGAAAAGAGAAGCACTCCTAGGGCAGGTTGGAAACCATTCATTTTGCTAGGACAATAGATATTGGCCATACCCCACTACTGTCTCAGGTTGGATTAGGGCTTCTGGAAAAAAAAAAAAAAAAAAGAGGTTTCTATACAAGAATGACTGCTTCTCAGAAAAAAAACATGTGAACTGTTTTGAATTAGAGCAATCTCAAGATAAGACAGCCTTTACTGAGGGTTACGTTGTTTGCAACCTGGTTGTAGCCAGATCTGATGCAGACTGTGCTAGGGCCAATGACTTGTAGCTGTGCCAGACTTTGTGTTTATTTTCCCTTAAACAAAGATCAGTGTTGTGTATTGTGTGTGGTAGATGATTTCTGCATCCTATTTAACAATATAGCAACTGATAAGTAATCTCCAATCTATGTTACATTTCTTCAATTTCTAAAGTATCTGTCAAAAAGATTGTTAAAACCCCTGAAGGCTGTACGGCTGCTAGCAGAACGTGACCTAGGAGGACATGGCAGGTAGTTTTCACTTGTCATAGTGAAACAGTCATGTTGTTTCCAATTTTTATAGCCAACTACTCCTCTAAAACATCATGCCAGGCAACACAGGCAGGGCTAAAGGTTATTTATGTGAACACAGATAACATCTGGAGCATTATGAGCCATTGCAGGCGATAGGAAAGATCAGTGGGTAAAGTGTCTCAAGCTGTAGGACACTGGAGGGTCAGTCCAGCCACCCTCCCTGGAGCAAAAGATCTGCCTGTTGCCCATCTGTGCATGAACCCACCTTTCCATGATACTGCATCCTTGTTCTGTAGATGGTTTTTCCCTCAGCAGGCTGTCACGCCAGGCTGGACAATGGGTGCTTGCTAATTACGGAGACTTAAACCAGTTTGTGCTGGTTCCTAGTGCCTATTTTCATACAAATTTTCCCAGGAATTCCCTTAGGAATGGCTCCAGCACTGATTCACTATCATACACCTGGAACTCAGATGAACTGGAAGCCTCAGTAGCCTGGGGAAGCACGAGCCTCAGCAAGGCCTGTGTCCAGCAGTGCCCTGTATCTACCACAGATAAACCATCTGCATTTGTTTATTTAACTTTTATGCACTGGGGATTACGAAGCCTTTAGTTTCCAGGAACAAGCCCTATTCAGGAAACACTTGCAGTGAGCTCTGCTTTGCATCAAATCTGTCTTCCCTATAGGTATTAAAGGTATTAATTTATTAACGGTATTAAGTCATACTAGTTTGTGGTTGATTTATGTATCTTTATTCCGAGTGGGTGAAGTTTTGCTTTGTTCGAGGCTGTAGCATGAACCTCTCCTTGCACTGCTTCGTAATAACCTTGTGTCCCTTCTTTCTTTTTGCTGCTCAGCTATAAAGTAAATTCAGAGAACATGGTTGTTTTTTTTCCAGAAATACATTCTCTTTATTTTAAAATTCAGACACACGTGCTTTATACCAAAACAGTTGCCAAAGAAGATTTGGTGTTCATCTCTGGTTTGAAGCAAAACTGTGGCTTTCAGGGCTATATAACCAGATAGTGACTTTAATGAATCTTTATGTCTCCCTGCCGATACTCGAGATAGTTTTGCAGGCACTTCAGCAATCTTTCTGTCAATATCCTCTCACAACAGAATCCAAGAAATTTCAGAGATTTCCAGGGTTAAAAAAAAAAGAAAGAAGCAAAGATGGTCTTTACAGTGTTATGTCAAATATGTCCAGCTCTCTACCAATCCTCTGCTGTGTGCATTTCTTCTCCCTAGCCCCCATGTCACCTCTACCTCCAACAGTTCTCCTGTTGCCACAGCACCTATTGCCCTCCTGAAGTTCCTCCATTGTCAACCTCCACTTTGTAGTAAGACCTGTATAATTTTCAGAAATTCTACAATATGAAGAGTCTTTAATAAAGGTTGTTAAGTTCTTATTTCACAGGAACTCTAATTTTTGGGCAAATGCTTCATTTATTTTTCCTAAGTCTTCCTGCAGCCACAGATTGTGGTGGCAAATGGAGTCATGCTTACAGCAGCTTTCTGTTACCTGCTTTTTTCTCCACTACTGTGTGGTCCTCCCAGCAGCAAGTGCAAATGGCTGGTGACAGCCTTCTTCAGAAATGGGTACCATCACCTCCCAGCTCAGCAAGCCCATACGTGCATTTCTTCTGATAAGCTTTGTGTTCAAGTTGTCCTCAGAATCTGTTACCTTTCTGCTAAAAAAAATATTTCTTCTCTGCTGAGATGCCAGGAACCAAGGACTTACTCAGACAATTTTCATTCTAATTTTCATTAACAATTACATTTTAATTAATTTTCTTTAAAAAATAAATAAATAAATTCCACCTTACAAAAATGAGTTCCAAGTTCAGAATAAAAGAAGTGCAATATCGGTTTGGACCATAAACTAGTTAGAAATTATTTGCAGAGGATTACTTGATTCAGGTTAGAATTTCAAATGATGCTGTCACCAGGGATCTGAGATTTTAATCTGAGTATCTTTCTGTTTAATACAAATCATAATCTTATCATGAGCCAGATTTTCTGTCCAAGACATTAATGCTAATTAAAAATTTTCAAAATAAACTTGTTACTTATTCCTGCCTTCTTAAGTCAAATATTTTTAGCCTATAGTTTATGAGGAGGAGAGTGGCACTTTCATTTTCCTTCCTCACCCACCTTGTTTTAAGGAAAATATTTCTCAATTCTTTCCTCATTTGTTTTATGTTTCCCTTTCAAAAAAGCCAATGCTTAATGCTAAATTGACAATGTTGCACATTACTTGTAAGTATACTGGACCACAAGAGTATAAAAACAACATTCTATGTAAAGATAGGAAAAAAGTATGGAAAAAAAAGCTGATATCTCTGAAATGAGGTAGAATGGTGTTTGTGTCTAATCCTGATAGAAAATACTTTAACAGGTGAAGCTGCAAAAATACAGAATAAGCTGTGGTGACAAATGTTAAGCGTTAAATCCATTCTGACAATTGTCTAGATCTAAGAAAATTAATTCTTTTTCTTGAAAATAAGAAAATAAAGTTTCTGTTTATTGTTTTGTAAACTTTGAGGGAAATTTATCCAAAATTCTGCCATCGTAGTGTGACAAAACTGCTGGCTAAACAAACATCTTTGACATGTTTTTCCATCTGCTGCCTTGCGATAGTTACCACAGGCTCCCTGTCCAAAGCGCTGGAGAACCAGCTTTTGGAACTGAATCCGCAGAGGACAGGATGCCTGTTTGCTTAAATTAGCCGATAAGAAAGCACATATTCAGGCTATGTCTTCAGTCCTGCTTCTCTTTTGGGCTGAGGCTTTACTTAGCAAAGATGGCTCTATATAGCTGGGTGCTACAGCCTTCCTACTCCTGGAAGGATTTCCCATGCGGGTTTGAATCCACTCAAGCTGAGAAGGAAACTGTACACAGGTTTCCCCCCATCCTTCTGCTGAGGAGATCTGGCTGTTGAGGTATTGAAGACTAAAGGAGGAAAAGACATGTAGGGAACCTTGCTGTTGAACAGTGGTTAGGCACTTCCAGGAATACAAAGCATGTGACAAAGGCTTTCAGAACTATCAGTCTCCATTTAGTTGCCTAAATCCCATTCAAGTATCTTTTTGGGTATGATGTATCTTTCTCTTTGGGCCTCAGTCTTTCTGTATATCCAAGAACAGTTATGGTAAGAGAATAAATTCCTCATAGCCTGCAAAACACTTATCTGTGGTAATAACTTGGGCTGTCCAAAGTAACTCTAAGTGAAATATGGCTGAGAGTCTGGTCCATGTCTTTCCTGAAACTTAGAGTAACAACAGCATCACCTTACATAGGGATAGTACCAAAAATGTCCATGAAAATGTAGAACGTAATTTAGGATGAGTTATTACTATTACATTTCTCCTGAAGGCTTTGGGCAGTGCGTGGACAAAGTCAATAGCACTTTGTGAAAGGTAGTGGTGGTCAGAAGAGCTAGAGAGAAGGATACATTGCTCATCTGTTCCAGCTGGACTAGAGCAACAAGTGAAATACAAGTCTACACAGGAGTCTGCATTAATCCATCACTCTATTTTATAAAGTATCACACAGCATTATCACCAATTAGCATTTGATAACAGTTTAAGTAAGGATCACAAGGTTATTTAAGAAAAACGCCCAAAACCTATTTCATAGTGTCTGACTCCTCATTTGGCAGCAGTGCTCTTGGAGGGCTTGGGTAGTACCCGGCAGTTGCTGAGTTATTTGAGGAAAATCGTGTAAATCTATAATCCAGTGGTAAATCTGAAAGACAGAAGCATAGCATATCTGATCAGCAACACAGCCCATATCACATAAAAAATAAGCCTGCGGTGAATAGCAGTACTCCTTAAGCTCTTGAGCTGTTTGCTCACCAGCATTAGAACTCAATCAGATTGTGTGATTACATATTTATTTGACATCTTCAGCTGTCCAAGGGATTGACTTTCAGAGTTTACTCAACTGCAAGAAAAGCTATTCAGTTCCTTGATTGCTGAAATAATGCTAGTCATAGAAAACAATTTAACAAATGCTTAAAAACTAAACAGAAATCTTAATTGAGCCTAGATGGAATTTTTCCACTAGAACACTTTCAAATTAATTCTTCAGTTTGTCACCTTTCTCTTTTATCTCAGCAGTCTACTCATAAGAGGGCTGTATCTTCATTCCATGGCTATTATAGCAGGATTTCCCAAACGCACCCACTTTTAAACCTTCTTGCAGTCCAGTGTTAGCATCGTTTTGTACCAAGCACTTTTACAAATCTGCACTTGTGACTTGGTGTACTCATCACTTCCAGTCTGTAAAGAACACTGAACGCATTAAAACAGTTCTGAACAGTCAAAGCTTTCTTTTCTGCAGCTTTTTAAAAAAAAACCTTCACTGCCAGCAGTGACCGACCCTCACGGCCAGAAAACTGATACTTCCCATGCTCACCTCTTATTCAAAATTCAAGAAACCAAATTAAAAACCCCATACAAATAAAACTTTATCAAATAAACAGTTATCCTTCCAATAAATGAAAAAGAAAAGCCAACAAAAAAGGGTTAGCTCCTTCCCAAGTTGTCTGCTTAGAACATAAAGCAAAGCATAAAAACTATTACTCAGTTCATCTGAACAGTATGTTATTAATGACAGCATTTTACATTTTTTTTTGTTTTTAATTCGGAGTAAATTTGGGGTGATTATATCCTGTCACTATACGCGATGAATTTTTTTTTTGGCGCTCAGCAGCTTTTGTGAAACAGAAAACCACAACCTTAGCAGTTTCGGCACAAACAACAGGAAGTTCAGGGCCATCTCACGAGCGATACGTATGCAGGCACCAGGGCAGCATCCAGGCCTGAAGCTTTAAAACCATATTAAGCTTAACTAAAGTAAGCAAATGAGTACTTAGATCCAGCTGAAAAACCAGACCGAGGCAGGAATAAAGTAGGAATGGGAGGAAAGTTGATTGGAAGTGAACTATGCTTTAAAGTGGGTTACTTCAGCTTGTCAAAGAAGTGGATTTTCTCATTTTGTCTGAGTCAGGGGAATCTCTGGAGCCCATTCAGAGCACGGCAGAACAGGCAGATGTTTTTTCTAGTCCGTGGAGGGCCCAATGGATTTACTGGCTGCTGAGTCTATTTATGACAGCTCTGTTTAAAACAAAGGTTTCCAAAATAACAAATAATAAGAAAAAAAGGAAGCAAATATTTCTGAATATCTTTATGAGCTATAAAACCCAAATGCCTTACAGTTACTTTTACATAAAAGCTTTCACTAGCTTTTTAGTCTAGCAGTCTGGAGTTTCCCAAGAGTAGTATAACCAAAGAGCAGCACAAATGGGGCAGACTCGCTGCAGCGTTGCTTATGCTGAAGAAAAGAATCAGTTGGATCAAAATGGTAGTCTTGATGACATTTCCTGGTAGACTAGCTTTACGCAATCACTTTAAACACCAAACCCATTCTATATACAATGCACAAAACTCCGAAAGAGAAAAATCTCTTTTTTTTTTTTTTTTTGAATATTTGAACCCAAATCTATCCATTTAAATATTGCTTTTCTCTGAGCAATATGACTTTGGAAGATGACCAGAATGCATCTATCTCCATTTAAAAATGTTGCCCAAGGCACTGCTGAAAGTTTCATGAAGCAGACACTATTGTTCTCTGATGAAGGAGATTTTATGTATCACAAGCAGGAAAAATCTTCCTGTATTTCCAGGTTTGCTTTGTTTTGTTCTTACTCAGTGATTACATTTGTAGCATTTGCTTTGCCTGGAATATGCAACATTTTAAATTAGCAACATTTTATATTATTTCTTTATTTGTGTAATATATTTCTGTTAGAAAACTCTGGACTGATCCAGAAAGGCATACGTGGAATCTTAGTGGCTATAAATAAACACACAGGAGGAATAAGAACAAGCAGACAAAGAGAAATGAAGGTTTTTTATGGTGGGAATGCAAAGCTTTTGAAAAAAATGAAAATCCAGAAAATGTCACAGGTGAAGACTGCTGTAAGTTCCTTTAAACTAAGGTCTTCGAAAACTTCACAATTTAAAATAAATCACAGTTGCCCTGGACTGCAAAAGTAGCATGTGAATTGTACACCAAAGCTCAATCCACTTCTTTTGATGTGAATGGCAATGGTATCATTAGGTCCAACAATACTGGCTCATAAACAAAGAACAGTGATATAGGTCTGGAGTCTGCCTCCTGGACTCAGGAGCAATTAATCTAATATCTGGTCTTATTCCATATTATCACTGGTGAGGTAGAGAAGAAATAAGCAGCTCCATTTTGCTAAACTGAAATGCTTGCACAGGCCGCAGCTGGATGCAAAAGCATGTAAAAAATCAGATACAGTATTTGATAACAAAACCTGTCTCAGGACAAAAAAACAGTTGCTTATTTCCAAGTTGATTGCTTTCTTAGTTTTTGCCAGTAAATTTCTCCAGCTTCTGCTACTGTGCATGCTCAGAACTGCTGCTATCGGGGCAAATCTTTGTCTTGGCACCCACTTCTCTTTTAACCGTGATGGAGAGCCATAAATTAGGCAGGGGGTAGATACCCAGGCCTCTCTGAGATATAATTAGAGCAAGGCTCTAATCAGTCCTAATCTACACTGATAATGAATTCAGTACAAAACTCATCCAATATCACCACTATCCTAAAAAAGCCTCAAAACAATTCAGAACAAACTAAATAGCTTGAGGCTGGAAGAACGAACTAGCTGACTCTACCCAATTGCTTGAGGACCACAATCCCAGAATCTTTCTGTCATACTTAGGTAATTCCACCCAGACTCATTTTGCTGCCAAGAGAAATAGAATATTTACAGTCAAAGACCCCTAGAAGTCAGACATGGAGAGTCTCGAGGTCTATGTCCCTTTCTAGATCTACAGAAACGTCAGTTATTAGACGCATTGTCCTGAATTTCTGTCCCATTCCTTGCTTTGCTCCCACACCAGAGCCTGAGTGCAACTGAGTGACGAAAACCAGTTTCCTCTACAGTGACCATTCAGCATTACTAGCATCTCCCAGTGGTGTGGGCAACCCTCACGGGTTATATGCCTTTGCCTGAGCTCAGGAGGATGACTTCTACCCTGCTCTGCATTTGCAGGACTCCAGCAGCCCTGGTGTAAATAAAATGGCAATGATGATGTTCGAACAGTAGCCACTGTCAGTTGCTGTGTTCCAGTTATCCAGATTCAGGTATTAAGTGACATTAATTACAACACTGTGCTCTTACGCTTCTGTATACGCATATCCACACATGAATTTAGGTGTTATGGATGGATTTGTTTCATAGTTATTAAGCTGACAACATTCAGTGTCTGTGTGCTGTTCAGTTAGTGTAAGCAAACTAAATGAAAACCACAACCTTTAACAGAAAAAAAAAAATAAGAGTTCCAGCCACAAGGAAGGAAAAGGAAACCGCAAAAAGAAGGGAAAACGTAATATTCTTGATGAGTGATCATGAAAATATTTGACTAACTGAATAGAAGACAATTATAATCTAATCCAGACACAGGCCTGCTCGATAAACTCAATACTCACATCTAATCCTTTTTTTGAGATTTCCTTGAACAAACCAATACTTTAAACAAACATAATCTTAACTAAGCTCTTTAGATGGAAGGCATTTTTTTTTTCAATTAATAGCACGATCCAAGACTGAAACAGATTTCTCCCGAACTACACAGCAGAAATGTCAGGAATCATTTTGCAGTATTGACCAACAAAAACAAAGCCAACATTTTTTAATCATGACACCACAGCAACATCCCTGTGATGAGTGTGAAGCCCTACAGAAAGCAGAACTCCCCTCCTCTCTCTGAGGTCTGCTCCCTGCCAGTGAGCAGGGCTGAAGCCAGACGCTGCAGAAACCTCCTCCAGAAACAGCAGGGTTATCTTCTTAAGTGAGTCCAAATATATCCTCCTGATAACTGACAAGGAAAAGAAAGGCACAAGGAGAAGAACTGGAACCTCATTAGTGATACCCAGGTTTTAACTCGAAAAATCTTTTAATTGCTTAACTGTGACAAATCTCAGAAAACACAGAGAGCTCTATCTTACGGCTCAGCATCCTGGTGGTATAACTACAGGGGCAGATTGTCAGCCAGTATTAATTCTTTTGCTTTTACAGGAATTCTAGTAATTTACACTGGGTTAGAAGCTTTGCTGTAAATCTTTCCTTGTATTGCTGTGGATGGAAAAAGAAAATACTAATTTCTTAATGGTAACAATTTCTAACAATAATTTCTTAACAGTGGAGTAAACGCAACTGCTGCAGAGGAGCTCACCAGTTTGGTGGCTCTGTCAAGTGACCTGACTTGCCAGTCTGCAGGTAAACTGTAAAGGTGGAGGTTTTATTGTAAATATTAAATGTTTTTATCTCCTGACCCATTTCCATCTTATATCGGTCAAAGCAGCTCTTGCAGGAAGAGCTCAGAACGTGTGGGAATGTACTAGTGGCGAAAAGAAAAAAGACCCAAGGTCACAAGTAGATTTATCTGATAACAGTTATTTTCAGCAAAACTTCTAAGGCTGATTTTCCCAAATAGGAAGTCAGATTTTTGCTGTCCTAAAACAAAGCTCCCAAAATAGTGAAGTCAGCACGAGGAAAGTGTTCCTTCTATTATCAGTTACATGAAAGTCATTGCTGCTGTCTGCATACTCTGCAACTTGGAAGTTAGGAGGAGGACAGAGGGTTTCTGGGGGGAACACTCTTGAATATGATTATGCTCTAGTTGGTGATATGAGCCCATGAAGTTTATTCCTAGGCATACAGGAATAAAGACTAAAACTAGCTTCAGTGAAAGTGCAGGTTTCCTGCTTTAACTGCACCTATGTAAGAGCTTTTGCCAGCACAGGTGTTTTGGTTGGAGCTCATGCCTGCAGCTCTGCCAGTAGACATTTGTAGCATGAGCCTGGCCTGACGAAGAGCTTCCCTGCCACTGGGATTTCTTACTGGTTACTCATCTGCTGCATCTAACGTGGAAGAGGGTGACACTGGAGGAAACCCAAGTGGCACACTGCAGGGAGATGAGGAGCAGCAGCCTTGCTGTCAGAGTTTTGCAGAGGGACGAGTTCCCGGTGGATGGAAAGACCAACCCATAGTGGCTGCTGCGACTGCCTGTGGTGTGCAATTTCACCGCTATTATCCTGGGAGTAACAATTCATATTACTCTGGGTCTACCCTACGGCCAAGGGACTACGGACCCCAGCTTGAAAAAAACCAGCCGTGCACAAGGTGTGCACTAAACTCGCATCTGAGCTTGAAAGAGTCTGCAGTGAAGGAAAAACATAGAAATTCCTATGCTGTTTTGTGGTTATATGAGAAAACTCATTATTTGTAGATGAGGCAGATTTCTCTCATATTTGTTTTAGTTTTAAATGGTGATTTCTTGAGATCTTTTTTGAAGACAGGCCTGTGTGATTCTTTGCTTGATCTGAAACTGATCAAAAGAAAATATTGAACTATAATATTTTCAAATATTTAGATGAAGACTTAATCTAAAAAAAATCCTAAGAAAATGCTAATATCCTACTAGCAGGTGTTTGTATTTCAGGGATTTGTTAATTAATTTCCCTCTGAATGACTCATCCTGGAGCTAAGGGCAGCAGAAAGGCGTTCTGAGGTAAGTTGAAAAAGTTAGCTTAGAAACAAGCAATTGTTTGAGATGGCAGGCGTTTCTGACTGATTAAGAAAAATAAATTGCATTTTGAGACTATGAAGGAGCTATATTAAGATAAATGCAGTGATGATATCACCCTTTACTTCCATTTTGAGGTAAACTCACCAAGATCAACTTTACTCTTCAAACTTGGCTTAACGTTGTCATGTTCCCCTCTCCTGTAAAGCAAATGTTTTCTTTCCCTTTCCCTACTTTTTCCCCTGGAATGGGTGACAAACATTGCTTACTTTAAGGTTAAAAGTCACACACAGACACACATTAAGCTTTTTAGGCAGTAAAGACAAAGCCTACGTTGTTTTTTTGTGTGTGTGATACCATCTTAATCCAAAGGGAATAAATTTGGCACCAAGCCAGAGTATATAAATGGTTGCAGCAACTTTTTCTTATATGTGTGAGGTTGCAGGTTATACAAAATTCCAACGTGGTCAAAGAAATATTTCCAATACTTGGTGACTTACCTATTTTCACTGTTTTTCACACTCAAAAATTAACACTTTGTATTATGACCAGTGTAAAGAGGCAATCTAAATCCACTCCATAAGTCTGCGATCCAGTCAAAACCCAATTATAGCTTTAATTAGAGTCTGCAAATGAAATTATGCTGCCTGAGTTGAAGGATAACTTTAAAGCAGAAATGACTGAGTGGTTCCCCCTTTCTTAATGAGTTGCTCATGAGTTCTCCCTTTAATCTTTCAGAGGTGGCTGTACTTTGACATTCTCAAAGAGCAGAATAACGATGGCAGGAACATTTCTGTCAGTTGTTGGCTAGGAAGTAATCTTTTGGGTTCTGCATGATTTGACAAGGCCTTCAGGGGCAAAAGTCAATACACCTTTCTGGAGGAGGAAGGAAAGGCTGGACAAATTGTAACACACTGCAAGCTGTCCTTTTCTGTGTTGAAAATTACTACGAAGTAGTCAAATCCTTTCGGGAAGCTAGGGTCTCAGACCCTTTGGGAAATAACTGGGTCCTGAAGACTTTTTACAAGCTAGTTCTCATTTATTGAATAATATTCTTTTTTTTTCTGGTTGAAATGCAGTTTATTGTCTGTTAAAGTTGCATTTTGCAGGTGAAAAAATAAATGCATTACATTTGTTTCTTGTGTTGAGCATGTTTTTCTTTTTCCTAAATGAAGAACACTGAAACTTATCTCCTGGATCAGATGAATCAGATTTACATTATCTGATGCTTTTCAATTTACACATAGAGCAAGACTCTGTTAATATATTAGAAACACATATCTTTTCTCTAGTCAGTTATCTTTGCTACCTGTTTTTTACTTTCATGGAAACCTCAGAAACAGAAAACCTCAGAAACGTCATTCTATATCAATTTTTCACCAAACCTAAAACTATGTTTCTTACATAAAAAATTTTGTTATAAAAATGACCTCTTTGGCCTTTTAGCAGCAACTACTATTTATAGCAGCTAAGTCCCAAAGCAGTTTAAATCCTCAGATCATTTTGATAATCTTAGTCTTTAGATGATATTGTATAGATACATTCTTACACTGAAGCTGTAAGTAAAAACATGGTTGTAAGGTAAGGCAGTAAATGTAAAAAGTTACTGCTAAGTAAGAAATAATGTATAATGCAGACAGTTCTATATGTTTAAGGATATTATATGCTAGTATTTTATTATTTGAATAAGTAAGAGCAGATAATTATCACTCTAGTTACAGGAAGGACTAATTTATTTTTAATAGGAGTTGGATTTGACTTTAAATGATGTAATGTCAATGAAAAAATCATAGAACTAATGTATTAAAAAATAGGGGATTTAAAAAATTTCACTTCAGCAGTAATTATGAATGATATTGTTCAGCATATAGAAGTGAGTACATGGACACATGCTTAGTGAAATTCATGACTTCCGTGGTACTAGTTGATTCTTCAAGGGCATTCACCTTTAAAATACATGTTGAAGAAAGAGTGTGAGGTTTGATCTGTGATGGGCAGACCTGTTTATCTGGGACCCGCACATTGCCAGTTCTGGTGCTCCAGCCACAGCAGCGTTGGGCTTTCCATTGTGCAGATAATTTGCAACTCTAAGCAGAAACATGAACTTCTTTGCTATGGTTCACTGGCAATGTTATCATTATATTTATACAGCAAGCAGGCTGACGACTCAAAGTACCGCAGAAAGTGGCAGGGTATAGATCTGTAGGCATCTTTAAAGAGACAGCTTTGAGAAATTATAACAGAGATGTTTCTCTTGTACTAGCTAATTGAAACAACAGTAAGGCATGAAGAAAAACTTAGACACCCACATGGGCAAAGCATGATAAAATTTCATGCAGCATGCAAGATTTCAAAAAATGCATTCTCCTCATGCATGACCCAAGCTTGGTGAGCAAATCTCCAAAGTGTGAAATGAACTCTGTCTTCATACAATATTTACATTTGCACTAATTCCTCTCTGAGAGGCAACAGCACTCAATATCCTGTTCTTACTTGCAGTAATTTTTAATCCTATGACAAACCTCACCATTCAGAGGTTATGAGACAAGTTCATGAAATTTAAAAAAGGGTTTTTTTTTGGTTCTCCTTATTAGGATGTACAGCCCACTTTCTTAAGCTTTTCTTTGCAATGAAGAACAAAATAAACCTACCAAAATTCCCCCATGAGCTCTAAAACTCCACTGTTATTCATCATGAAATTTTTTGAAGTGAGACTTTTATAAAAATACCAACCACAATGAGATTAAAATGAAAAAACAGTAGCTTGAGATATGCATATCAGTTTTGCGGTCAAAGAATTGTTAATCAAATATTCATCTCAAGTGGTAGCATTGGTTAGTTATTTTAGTGACTCTTTCCTACAAAACCTTGCTTATTAAACAAGATATTATTTATATATGATCTTCTTTGCAAGTCAGAGAGACAGACCTTCTGTAATTATTGTTGGAATATCAGTGTGATGCGGGACATAAAATTATTTACAAGGATATCTGAAAATTTGATTAAATGGCCACAGAACAACAGTTGCTTGCTCTTTGAAGGTAAAGTTCAGGTTATTCAGGTATGATAAATAAAAGCACTAGCTTCTACTTGGCTCAAACTTTCTGAACCAGAGGAGGATATATTAGAAACTGTGCTTTATGCAAAATGCCATTTGTCAGAAAGACCTCTACATCTTTTAGTTTCCATGTATGAGCTCAAATGTAATGTATCTACGATAATGGATCTTGGCTTGGAAAATTTGGCTTACAATATCATTTTGCTTGAAAATGGTCAAAATCTGTTAGGGAGCTGTAGATGAGGAGAGATTCAATAGCAGAAAAGTGAAGAAACAGGTGGATTTATGAATGAGGCATGCAGAATAGCAGTAGGGGTACTGGCTTCTCCTATTTTCCTAACCATGTCCTGTCATTATAATCAGGAGCTCATCAGCTTTCCAATACTTGAGAAAAACCTCCCTGCTTACTGACAGTGAGTAAGGAGAATCAGCTTATAAAAGACCTATGATATGTTTAGAAAACTTTCAACTTAACTCCTCTTCTCTAAATATCACAAAGATATAACAACAATGCTGTTCAATTAAACTTTTAAAATGTTATCTTAATGTCAAGGTGATAATGTCTTAAATGAAGAGTTTTGTTAGGCCTTTATCTGATTTCCACTCCAAACTGAGGAAAATACACAGAAGGTGTTATAGAAGATCCCTTTTGTCCTTTGGGTAATTTTAACCATAAACAAAATGTTCTTTTTTGTGCACAAGGAAAATGTCAATTTATCTTCAGGAACTGTCAGTGTTGTTTAGAAGACAAACCATGACTAATACTGTATTATACTTTCTTTGCCAGAGGCAAGATTCAATTTCAGAGTTTCTGTTGCATCTCTGAATGCAAACTCCTTTTGAGGCAGAATTTTCAAGTAAAGATGGGAACAGAGGTGTAGAAAAGCAACTACATTTGGTTAGGACAGAAAGCTACGAAGAAGCGAAAGCATAGAAGAACAGACTGGATTATCTTTTCATCAAGCTGTCATTTTTCTAATTACACATACAATTTGTGTATATGCTCTCTTATTTTATACTTCCAATGGCCAAAAACTGCAGCAGCATTCCCTGTGAAACCGTTTTCCTGCACCACTTTTTGGTAAGTATCAGATTATTCGCTTTAGTTACATGTATAAATTCTTCAGGTGAAACTATCCAAAGGCATCTGCACCAAACTTACGACATGTCGGTGAAAAAATGAGAACTGTCAAAGTTGTTTCTGTTCCAATTTCTCAATCCAGATCTGTAACTTTTTTTTTAATTTTTTTAAGGTATTTCCACTATTTAGAAACAGGCTTGAAGAGTTTTATTCCCCAAAATGAATTTCTGATAACTCTCTCAAAAGAATTCTCATACAAATTTTGATGCGAAATGAGTTGTTTTTCTAAAACACCAATAGCATTGCATGAAGTTGAATAATTTTTGGAATAATCTTTTTCAAAGAAAAATGTGCCTTGAGAAGTAAACCAAGGTGTTCTTTATGCACAGATATACGTTGCACCCAAACAACAAGGATTCATTTTAAAGCTAACGTAGCAGCAAGTGTCTGCCTTTCACCAAATACTTTTTCAGATCACAAGCTGTTGGGATATTTACTTGCACATTGCACTTGCTACGGCTCATGGTTGATGTACAAAAGTCAGGTGAGACATTACTCAGAGAAGCCATGGTGAGCCCACAACTCCGAGGAGGCTGCAGCACACCTCTAGGGAGGCGGCAGCTCGTTTGGCCGGGTCAGGCTGAGCTGGATGCTGCGGGGGCTGTGCCAACTGGTGGCTCAGAGCTGGGCTCCTATGGTTGGCATCCTGGCAGCCTGGCTGCGCGTTTAGGCTCAGGGCATCTTGAGGAAAGGCCTGGGTTTTTGCAGCTTGGCTGTGGAAAGTCCTCTGCTAGTAAAGAAAGGAAAAGTTGGACCGCATCAAATTCGCAAACCCGTTTGAATCTCTCCTAGATAGTTATTCCCAAATAGCTGCAGCTAAGCTACGATTTATGACTGCAGCCAAAAATTTTAGGGCTTGGCAAAGCAGGAGCTCTCACAGCTTGCTATGACAGGAGTCCAACAAGATATTAGAGAAGAGTCAGGAATTCCTCAATACCTGTAATAATGAAGATCTGCTCTTCTGCACAAGCAAGAAATATCTCTCTCTGTAAGAGACCAGGTATGTTCTCCTACCTTCAGCTTCAAGTGTGCTTTCAGGCACATAGCTACAAGTTTAAAATATTATTCCTCCCCTGTCCTTTAGCTTGAAGTTTTGCAGACACCAGCCCCTGCCCCAGCACTGGTCTGACGCAGTGAGGGACAATACACGGTGTCCTTGCCAATGGAGGAACAGACTTTGCAAAGAATAAGCCTTTCTGGTTCTAACCTCTTCATCTGTACCTGGAAACTTGGTGGTACGTTTGTGGTCTAAAGCCTTTGCTAGCTCTGCAAATTGAGCTGTAGCTGGGGGGAGATGGCTGGGAGGCAGAGTTTCACAGAGCATGGCTGACCAACGTGTTTTCCCTAGGCCAACACTTCCAAAGCAAACAATAGAATGACTCTGGAAAAGGTATTAGAAGGGAGTTCTACAGAAGTTACCTCTCGTCAATTTTCTTTGGCATACTTGGGCTTTATACCTTTAGGCTGAACTACAGACTGCAACACAGTAAGTATCAGAAGCACAAATAAATTGTGGCACCACGTGAGTTTTCTGGTTTGAGATATCCTTACAATGTACATAAGTGTGTAGAATACGATTGCAAAGAACAAGTCTATTGTGTTCTGGGGTAGAAATAACTGCTGGGAAAATCTGAAATGGTTACTCGGGACAACTTTTTATTCCTTGGTTTTATGCATGAAGTAACTAACAGATCCTGAACAGAGGGTTAGTAAACTAAGTGCTTGCTGTGTTTTTCATACAGCTAAACATGTCATTCATCTAATAATTTCTTCATTCATTTAGATGTGATGTATTGATAAAGCTCATTAAGGAAAAATGATACATTGAAAATAGATAGATACAGGATCTTTACTACACTTTGTAATCAATCGATACATACTGCAGTTGCAAGGTTACTGCAGTATTACCAATACAACCATTGCTACAAACGTTCGAAATAATGTATGGTCCCTCCAGGGATAAACATTAGTGGAATTCACAAGATCAGCCATAATTGTACCTTTGATGTAGCCTTGGTGTAAGAAGGTAGAAAGCTTTAGCTGGTTTCTCAGTTAGGTGACTTTTTGGAGAAGACATTGCTTGTGATTGCTTTGTTTTCCAGATAAGAAGAACATTTTAGGCTTCAGCTCTGTCCATAATAATGCGGTTTCAAAAGCAATACACATATTTGAAAAAAAAACCACCAAAAAAACCAAAAAAAAGAGAGAGAGGGAGAAGCACAATCCTAGGAGTTTTTGGCTTCATTACATTCCTGTGTTTGTTTATCTCCATTTCAACTGCAGAAGGATAAGTAAGCTGAATGAGGAAGGGTAACAAGCCAGATCAGAGAGAAACATATTTGGAAGTCTAAAAAGCCCAAGTATCTTGGCATGTGTTTGTTTCCTAAGGTAACTCACCACTGAAAGCAGACACATCACAATACTGTGGGGAAGTCCTGAATCAAAATTCAGGGACTAATTTAAAATCTGTTAAATGTTGCATCCTATTTCTAAGATAGGATAAACTAAGCATCCAATATTTGCAGGCACAATTAAAAAACTGAATTGGAGTAGTAGGCAACTATTAAAAGTATAAACATCAAGGTAATTAATAGCCACTAGCATTAACTGCTGCATGATTTGAATAGAGTATTTTTTAATGTATTTTGGATACGTGTAACCTAAAAAATTAGATCTACAGTATGACAAAGTTAGTATGAATACTACATGTTCGTTAAGGAAAAAGAAAAAGCAATCTTCCTTACCTGCTATTGCTTCAAGACTAGGTATTGCAATAGTGCTGTAAGTGCTAATACATCTACAGGACCACGTGCAAACTAAGGTTTCCTCTGCATTTTCCAGGCCTGGTAATCTGTCCACGAAGAAAGAGCCCCACTGTTTAGACACAAAGTAATGAGTTTTGGGCTGATCTTCCTGAAAGAAAAATAAATAAATATGTAATCCTAAAAAAAAAAGAAGAAATCTTTCTCTATACAAATGCAAACATTAGTTTAAGGAACTCTGGTGTTTCTCTGATTTTCCGGGAAAACCGTATTGTATCTCAGGAGCAATGTGACTTAAAAATATTATAAAGAAAACCAATAACAATCTTCCTCCTGTAAGTCCCCAAGCTCCTGTTTGTGCTATGTATGGATTCCTAGGATATAACTAGCTGGCTTTAAATATTTTTCCCTTAAAAAAACTTCTCTTTTCGATAGCGTGAATAGCCTGCTTCCCTTCTCTGCTATAGGAGCTGGGTAGCTGCAGCACAGACCATAACCTAGCCTGGACCTCCTCCTGGGACAGGAGTGTCTCAGCTGGATGGACTAACTGCAAACCACCTGTGTTATCTGTTTCTAAACCAAGGAATGAGTGAGAACAGAGCTGCAGGATCCACGGAGACCCATTCAGTTGCCTAGCAAATTGTGAAAAATTGGTATTTTTTCATGCGTATTTTCAGACAACACCACATTGACTCATTATGCTTTAAAGAAAGCATTAAAATAGCACTGGGAAAACTGATTTTTTTAGCAGTTCGTCTTGAAACCTGCTATATATTGTTATGAGCAGCCAGAAAAAGCTCCAGACGGCCTCTACTGAAAGATGAAAAAATGGAAAACAAAACTGTGAACTACACTATAGAAAATCTGTTGAAGTCATTTGTGTGCAAAGTATCTTTTCAGGCCAGCAAAGCACAGAAGAACAGATATCCTAGTGTGTGCTTGAGATTCATGAACTTTTGTACTTTATTTTCCATTTAACCCCTTTCCTAATAGTTTTGAGAATCTGCTGGAATAATTTGTGTTTATGACAGAGGTCTGTGGCTTTCGATCACAAGAAAGCCGTTGATCCAGCTGAACAGACCACATCAGTAAACATAGAGACATTCTTTTTGTGATTCTGCATAACTCTTCTTTGAGCACAGCTGGGAGTGGGGAGAAAGTATTGATTTGGAAAAATACAGATATTGGTTTCTGTCTTCTGATGTACATAGGTTGGAAAACCCCCCTATGTCTTATTTCAAAACCAGCAATTAACTTAAGAGCTGGCCTCTTTTGTGGTTGGTTTGTTTTTTGCCTCACATATAGGGACAGCATCTTCATTTTTTTTTTTTTTCCAAATCTTATCTTTCCGTGCAAATCTCAGGATGTTACATCAGTAATAATTAAATGTAGATGCTATGCTGAATTAAAATCTGTTTGCCAGCTGGATGACATATGCAGAAAACTGTTAAAAAACTCTCTTAGAAGAAAAATCTTTAGAAAAAGGCTGTTCCAGATGTTCAGGTGAATAATGAAAACAGCCACTCAATACTGGCCCACACAAGCATGTGCACGAAAGACAGGGCCTTGTTTACTGACAAGAGAAAAAAATTGAGGCATTTGCTTTTTGAAATGTATGACTGGTCCATCAGGCAATTAAAATTTCAATCTGAGAAAATGAACTGATTTTTTCAGAGGTCTAATTCTAAGAGTGGAAATTTCTTCCTTGTTAAGGAGGGGGGAGTTACAATTTGGATTTACAGCTTAAGCCTATAATAAAACCAAACCCGGTTAGGTATGAGAGTTGTCTTCAAGTCACCTGGTAGAGATCTACCATCATTTTGCTACTGACATATCTCCATGTGACATGGGTGGTTTGTTAGCAATGCTGAATCTTCATCTCAAATCTGAAAAGTGCTGTCAAAGCTTTGCCCACATCCTTTGGAAACATCTGACATCACTCCCCCTATCACCCCTAACTGCTGCCTACAAGATGTCCATATCTCACCTGCAGCATGCATAGCCTGCGATGGAGGAGAGAGAGATCACGTACCATGAAGTGTATACATCTGTGGAAATGAGGCAAAAGTCCCCTGGTAACATCGCTACTCCTCACACACCTGGAGACATATGTTCAGCAGTGGGGCCAAGGAGCTCTGAAAGGTGTGCCAGCCACTCCTGTAGTCCCCAGATGTGGGTTTTGCTCTAGAAGCAGGACAGTAGGTCCTGGGAAGTGCTGAGCAATCCCTCTTTCATATGCAAAACCTCTAACTGTGTGGTTTTGCTCTCAGGCATATTGGTCAGATGGTAGCAGGTCAGATGTTGATTGTGCCAGGTGAGGGTACAAAGCCTCAAAGACTGGGTCTAGACTTCAGAGAAATAATGATGGTAGGAGCGTTCTCCAAGTCCCAAGGCTTTCCACTAAGTTAAACCACATGGAATACTTAACTTTGAAAACAAATGAAGCCTGTTAACAAAGCAGACAGAATCTGTTAATAGGACCCTTGGGTGACACTGATTTATCAGCTTACAAGTGACTTATTTAAAATTGGAAGAGTCAGGGAGCTGAGCTCTGAAGTTTTTCTACATTTCACAGGATCACAGAATGGTAGGCATTGGAAGAGACCTCTAGAGATCTAGTTCAGCCCTCTGCTAAAGCAGATTCACCTAGCACAGGTTGCAGACAAAGAGATGAAAAAAAGAAGGGATGTAAAGGACATAGGAGTGAAGAATCAAGCTGAGAAAACATTGTACATGCAGTATATTAGTATTTTTAGATGGGGATTTGCCATCTATGCCATCATATTTTATACCAAGCATGCACACTAGGATTATTTTATTGCGTACTATATCCTGCATCATGCATCCAACATAATGGATGGTACGGTACTCATGGCTCTACGCTTTTTGTCAAAGTAGCAGGATCATCACTGGCTCTCAGTGACAGAGAAAAACAACACTCAAAATACAGTTTTGCCAGCATAATAGCAAGTTTTTGAGGTGTTTCCACCAGTGCAGCTGTGCTGGTCAAAACAACCAGATGCCCTGGAACAACACAGCCATGCTGGGTGTGCAAACCTACCACTGGTCTAATTTTTGCACAGAACTAGCTCCCCCCGCCCCCAAGTAATTTGCAAATATAAAACATTTCATCCATATTATAGCTAGACTTCAACATGGATTGCTATAAGCAGACTTCCTTTAAAATAAAATGCATTTCACTTCAGGATATTGCTTTAAGAATATGGCTTTAATTCACCAAGCGTCACAACAGGTTGTTCCTGAAAATACTGTTAGATTTGTGTTAAACAGTAATAAAGAGACAAACAGAACCAAAAGGCACAGAGTAATTAGCCCTTGCCTAATATCATGCTGAGGGAGTCAGGGAAATTCAGGGGTTAATGGCCCTGACCCCCGCAACCAACCAGCCACTAGGCAATACTGTAAAAATCAGGTTTTCCTTCTAACTGCAAAAATATTGCTTATATCTGCTAATAACTTCTTCAATTTCTGCTCCATTCATTCCTATTGCCCAAGGTTGTTACATACTGACTAGCTCCTCTATAATCACTTCCCTCGAAATCCTGGAACAAATTCCAGCTTTTCTTCAAGTTTTCATTGATGGAATTGATCACACATTTAAAGAACAGAAGGCAAAAAACAAAGCCTCTAGCCAAACAAACCAAACCCCAGATCTGGGGGAAATCTTGTTTCAACACAATACTTGCTATTTGTTTTTTTCCCCTTGCATGCTGCAATTCACTCAGGAGCCGAGTATTTTAATGAATAGTTTTTAGTTTGCTATTCTCTTGCTCATTTGGTTATGACTCATATACTTGAAAGAACTGCAGATGTTACCATAATTTCACAGTTATGTGTATCTGGCTTATATCATGCATTTAGTTGAAGGGAAAAGACAACAACTGCTAATGAAAATGGAAATTACTAGCCTCCCAGTTTGTGTGCAAGGAGGTTGTTTTCTTCCCCTCTCCCTGTTAGTGATGAAATATCAGTCAAACAACTGAAACCAGTTTTTCTTAATTTCTTTCTGAAAAGTGCAATTCTAAATTTCTTTCTTTATTTCTTTAATAACATTTTGTAAAGACTGATAGAAGCATTTTGTCTTGTATTAAATACTCAGGCCCTCTCTGCACACACAGCATGGCATAGAAAATCTGCAACAGCAGTGTATTTTTTTTATTGCCAATGATGAGAAGGCTGATAAATAAGACTAAATCTAATTTACTAGTGCCTAGTTTTCCAAAAAACACTTGACTTTGTACAATCTTTTGGGTTGGCTTTTCTCCCCTCTTAACCAAGGATTAATGGGAGAAGTTGATTAGGGGAATGAAAATAAAACTTTCATATGCTTGTAAATGGAGTCCCTTTGAACTAGTCCTGTTAAGTTAGTGGTGTCCAGTCAACTGCAGAGATATGGATGTGACCTGCTGTTCAGACTCCAGTGAGCAGCGTGGTAATGAAATAACACCACTGACCTCCCATGGCCCCCCTAGTTCAGCTTCCTTTAATCAACACAATTCATTTCTCCCTTGCTTGCTCGCTGTCAGTGGCAGCGGATGTAAATGGAACAGGGGTTGTGTGTGGCAGAGGTGGTGTCTCCCTGAGATATTGCAATCTTTTATCAGGAATACTACAGTGTTAGTGAAACGTCAAGCACTTGTCTAAAAGTTGCAATTTCCTGCTTGAGAACTGCAGTGATAAAGAAGATGGATCTTGTGAGCAGACGACCAGAGGTATTGCAACAAGAAAATAACAAATCATCGAGGGCCTGGAAACACATCACTCAATAATTCTTTCTTTGCATTTCCAGGAAAAGAAGCACATTCTGGCTGTCTGTTTAAATATGTGCACTTCAAAAGCATATACTGAATATGGTTAAGAAACCAAGGTTGAATGAAAACCCTGAAACCTTACAGAGATGTAGTTCTATGCAGCAATACAGCAGTCTTCAGTCAGAGAATGAAAACATTTATGGAGGCAAATGAGTTATTTTTATGGTATTAATTAATTAAATCAATGAGTTATGTTTATGGTATTAATTAATTAAATCAAATATTATCCTATGCAGCACTACTACTCTTCCATTTTTGTCCCTTTTTCTTTCTGAGAAACATTTTTCTTGATAGGAGATTCGAGTTTTGTTTGTCTTCATTTTTGTTTTTCCACAAACCAAGGAAAAGTCTAAACATTAATGACTACATTTCCTTATTTCAGTAACTGAAATGTCCTTGTCGGACTTAGTTTAGTAATCAAGACAGTAGGGGAAAAATATTAGATACATCTATTAGAAAAGGTAGAGAAACATTTGTCACATCTGTATTGTTTCAGTCCCACTGAAGATACTATTTTCTCCATAAAAAACAAGGGCTTTTAAAATGCTTCTTAGAGTAAAAACATCTCTAGTATAAAAGCACCTGACAAAAATCTTCCTACCAGTAAGTTAACTTTTTAATCACAAGAGTAATTACTTAAGAAGAAAAAAATGAACTTCAGAGCTTTTCAAAGCCAAGTGCAAAAAGAATATATATCTCTCTACAATTAGAAAACAAATGATCTGTTTAGTTAGGAACACATGAAAAAAAAAACCACTCCAAACGGGAGTGCAGCTGCACTGTAGTTCCTGCATAGGACGTGCTGGAAGTATGATGCTTCCACACCGACCATCTGAAGGATGTTCCCCGTCTACTTTGTTGTTCGGCAGAAGAATGAAGGATAATGCATAGTAGCCTTTCACTTTTCGTGGGAGAATTAAAGAGTGGCAGTAAAAGCCCTGATTCCCAGCTGTGATTAACCTGAAAATTATTTTTCTGAGGTAACTATCAGTAATCTGCACTGGATGAGACTTTGAAACAGTCCCTCTTATCTGAGTGCAGCTGTCACCAAAATAAACAACCTATGAGGGAAGTAGTAAATTAAAAGTTCTTTGTATATAAGGAAAGCATAAGCAAATTGTATTTTATGGAGAGAGAAAAAAGGCTTTAAAACAACCTAGTAAGAATTCCATCATGTTTACATTTGGCCACAACATGCAGGGAAACTTTATGAACTCGGCAGAGTTCAGGCGCTGGATGTGTGATAAGCGGCCATTAAACTTGTCCTTGTAGGATGGAGGGCAGGTTCATGTTACTGGGAAGGAGAAGACTATGGGTTTTTTTGTTAAGGGAAAGTGCATACAGCTCTTTTTTCAAGATGTGTGGTTTATCTCTGGGTAGAGGCGCTGTGTCGTCCATGCAATGGCGAGCTGGGGCAAGATGGCACTCTCCCGGTGCAGCCAGGATACCTGTGCGAGGGATGCTGACGCTGTCAGCGGCCTAGTAAGATAAGCAGGCTCATTCTCAGCCCAGGTAGTAGAGGGCTTTTTTGTAACTTACTTTCTTCTGTTCCAGGAAACATCTGCAAGGAACTCTTACCTCATATTTTGCTTTCTTGTCCAAGGGCTCAGATTCAGCCTCTGCAGGCACCATAACTTTGTCCCCTAGAAGCTCCTCTAAGATAAAGACAGTTTCCCAGTTGCTATAGTGACGTGCTGGGAAAATATCTGAGTGCATGCTGTCACCAAAATAAACAACCTATGAGGGAAGCAGCAAATTAAAAGTTCATTGTGTATGAGTAAAACAAAAGCAAACTGTATTTCACAGAGAGAAAAAGAGCTTTAAAATGACCTAATAAAAATTCCTCTGTGTTTACAGTTTGTCGTGGCACACAGAGATCTTACTGATGTTGCATTAATGTTTGAGGTTTTATTTTCAACCAGTTCCATAAGAAAAAGGCTGGCCCTGCACACTCTGCTTGCTCTCATCCTCCAGGGGCACTGGATGGTGATGTCTGGCTGGGACCGGCACAAGGGACACAGATGAGTTTTTTTGACTGACAGAAACAGCCAGGAAGCAGTGGAAAACATGACCAAGAAAATACCCTAAACAATGGGAATGAATTTTGGAGTGGGAGAACACTGAGCATCTCTCAGTGACTCAGAACTCTTCTGTGCCCAGAGGGTAGTTTACCCACTAGGGAAAATGTAGTCTCGCTATCTTTAGCGGCATTTTCACCCATCCAGACCTGTAATCAAAATAACATGATCCTAGTTTTCACTGATGCCACCTTTCAATCTATATGATCTGTTTCCTCAGGGAGATCAGTTATTTCGTAATTACAATCTGATTCTTCCCAAAACTGCCAAAATGCATGACCATGCACATAGAATAAAACGCCTGGAAAGTTTACATATTCTACTGACAAGAAGACTAATATCCTACTTCTAGTTCTAGGCTGCAGTCTGTTAGACAACAGCAAGAGTAACCAGAATAAAAATTTGTGACCAATCACATCAATAGCTTTAATGACTTGTCTGGTGAATTTTAGAGTGGAATGGGATATTATCAGAAAGATTTACTCTGATTTATAACATACCTTGGGATCCAACTTGCCAGTCATTTTCTTCAGTAGTTCATAAAGCTGGATAGCGTTACCTTGGGAATACCAGCCAGGCTTGTCCAGTGATAGCAGAGCCTCCTGCTCCTCGTCATTCTCTGAAATAACCAAGCAAAATTGCCCAATGTTAGTGACAGCAGCCCATGCTCCTGTATTTGTGAGATGTGTGAGAAGCTGCCTATGCACAGCTTGGAGGTCATGGTCTGCTTTGATATTAAACCAGCTCCAGTGTCTCACTCAAGTCCTGATACTGACTGCAGGTTCAGTCAAAGTGTTTGGTAGCTGGGGGGTAGGCAGATATATCTGAGAAAAGCAGCAGCCAAGCCTTGCCTGCAAGGGCTACAGAAGACCTGAGGAATCAGTCATAGACTTTGCCTCCCAAACACTGCAGCCTTGAAGGCAGGAAACCATGCAGACCAAACTGATGCAGGAGCTGCTACAGATCGAAGGTGAAACCGTGAGATAAGATAGACTATAAGAGACAGTATGCACCCTTCCTCACAGACGAATTACCTAATGCTTTTAAACACTGACATAAACACCGAAAACCAGACTGAGGTAGCTCTTATGGGCATTTGCCAGCCTCAGATCAGCACAAACAATGAGTTGTTCCAGCTATCATCCAGTTTTGAAGAAATGAAGAGCAGGCAATATCGCTGCTGGTGGTGTAATCCATGTTGGCAGATATCCACATTGGCAGTTGGCAGCGAACCAGAAAAATCAGTAGAAGCTGAAACTCATCAGTCATCCCCTAGCTGTGCCATAGGATTCATTTCTACCTGGTCCCAAAGCAGCTGGATCTGTCCTGGTGTCTGTGTAACCTTGTTGCTCATTCAGATTCATGTGCTGTTGCCAGATAAACTCCTTTTATCTTCTTGCTGCAGCCAAAATACTCGCCATAGTGAACCGATAAACTAGAATTTTAATATTAATGCCTTCTGTTTATTGAAGTGGTTAAGCAAAAGGGTGACTTTGTTATCCAGTCTCAGTCACACATGTCTTATTTTTTATGGTAGAGACAGAGGGGTTAGAAGTCAATACAGCACTTTGATCTGATTTAAGTATAACATCAGGACTTCAGTTTTTCCTCCTGCTTTATAGAACTTTTCAAACTACTTAAAATGTGTTAGGAAGAAGACTAAGACCAAACTTTGTTTGATTAGAGACTGTTGAAAATTGAAATATAAATTTTGGAGAACAGCAAAATGACAAGATGGCTTTATGCTTAAGAGCAGGGAAGATGTACATGGTGCAGTACATTGGTCCTTTAAAGTAAAAAAGAAGTAAAAAGAGGAAAACAGGTATGTAGAGAGAGGCAGTAAATCATTCTTTAATATTATGAATCTAAGAATTTGAATAAACACAGGATTTATTCTCTAAGTAATTCCATATTACGGATGTTTTATAAATCAGGAAAAAACAAGGAAATTCAAAGTTGACACTAACAATTCATGTAGAACTTGTGTGGGAATAGCTTTTCCTTTGTTCTTCAGAAACTTAACGATAATAATAATAATAATAATGATAGCATCTATTAAAAAATATTCATTTCCTGCCTTATAAAATAGTTTTGACCAAACAGCTTTTGATCAAACAGAATCTGTCAAACTTCAGCAAATTTGTTTTATTTTTCCCTGTATTTTTAGACATATTTGTAACGCTGGTTGAACAAGTAGACACAATCTTCAAACGATAGGAACACAGAAAAAGAAACTTATGAAAACAACTCTTTTGAGCTGCTATCAAAAGTTTCTTGATATTTCTGAAGGTTTGTATAACTATCGTTGTCTCTCCATTCAGTCAATCGGGAAAATACTAGAGAAAAATAGAGCTATTATGAGAGGGATTTTCAGAGTAACAACACTGCATTTTCCAATAGAAGCCCTATGTATTACAGCAGCACCAGAAGGCAAAGCAAAGAGAAAGACCCTACTTCACTACCTCAATGGAAAGGCATGGCAGGCAGTCCCAACTCAAAAAATTCCCTCCGATTACAAGGTAGAAGATCTCTCACTCTGTGAAATCTATTACTGTCACCCCTAGCAATGCGATACATCTCGCTTAACTTAATGCATCTGGAATTCAGGATTCTAATTTACATTTACAGCCTGAAATAGTTGGCCAGGCTCCCTTTAGTAGGTAAAAGAGAGCACTAGAACCGCTTTCTAGAGGTGCCAACTCTGGAGGAGGAAAGGATTTAATTAAGTTAGGAACTTTGCTTATAGGCAGTGAAATGAAGGGAAATTTCAAAGCCTGGTTTCCTCCATTGTGCTTGCAGGCAGCAAACAGCATTGAGAAGTCTAATTCATTATGAGAACACCTTGATTTTGGAAGGAGCTTCAGAAATCTGAGAAATTAAGAAAGATCCTTTATAATGTTCGAGTTGTAGGGTCATATGACTCCAAACCGGCAAACCTTGCCTCGAACCATCTCATGTAGCTGCTCTCACATCTAGGGGCAATTGTGTCGATTTTATTTCTGCAATCTGAAGTGGGAGGAAATTAATGATGTTTCTGTTGCAGTAAATCCTGTTAATGATAATGCTTTTTAATCCACGTATAATTTCCCTATTGCAAAATACAGTTAAGAAAATAATTTTCCAGCACTGTCTCTCACGGCCTCTTGTCAAATCATAGAATTGTTCTGGTTGAAAGAGACCTTCAAGATCATCAAGTCCAACTGTTAATTTACCACATCTACAAGTCTTTTAAATACCTCCAAGGACTGTGACTCCACTTCCCTGGGCAACCTGTTCCAATGCTGTACAACCCTTTTGGTGAAGAAATTTTTCCTAATATCTAACCTAAACTTCCCCTTGCACAACTTGAGGACATTTCCTCTAGTTCTATCACTTGTTACTTGAGAGAACAGACTGACCCCCACCTTGCTACAACCTCCTGTCAGAGAGCAAGAAGGTCTCCTTTGAGCCTCCTTTTCTCCAGGCTAAACCACCCCAGTTCCCTTAGCCTCTCCTTGTAAGACTTGTGCTCTAGACCCTTCACCAGCTTTGTTGCCCTTCGGACTCACTCCAGCTCCTCAATGTCCTTCTTGTAGTGAGGGGCCCAAAACTGAACCCAGTATTCGAGGTGCAGCCTCACCAGTGCCGAGTACAGGAGGATGATCACTTTGCTAGTCCTGTTGGCCTGATACAAACCAGGATGCTGCTGGCCTTCTTGGCCACCTGGGCACAATACTGGCTCACCTTCAGCTGGCTAGTAGTTCTGCCATGCCAAAGTTGGTATGCAATCACTTAGAAATTCATTAATGACAACATTGACTCTGGCCTTGTATTGTATCCTTCAGATAGCAGCTACCTAACAGCACTGAATAAATCTGCAGATTTCCTGCAAAAAAGCTGCATAAATGTGATTACAGTAGTTCCTAATATATTTTAGATCTTCCAAACCTAACACTGGCTACACTCAGACAAGAGGAAAACTGCTTTGGAATTTCCTTCCACTTTACTGTTATTGATTTGTAGAAGTTCATTCAAAGGTCAGAAATGATATAAATATTCCTTCAGCAGGAAGCAACACACATATACGCAGGGATGCTAATGCTTCAGGTCTTATAAGCTGGGAGGAAAAGGAGATAACCAAAGAGAATTTCTCAGATGATTTAGATAGAGTGGCTTGCTTCCTTCTGAAGTCTAATATATCACTGCAACCTGGATTCCTAGCTGTAGACTGAAAATGTCCCATGACAAGAAATGTAAAGGTAGCAAACAAGTAAAATTGAAATAATTAAACCCAGAAAATAGTTCTATTAAAACACTCATTCAAACTTCAACAGTGATTCGGAGCAATTTTCTTGAGGGGAAGTTACTCTTCCTTTTTAAAAAACAATAAAAGCTTGACTCAAGCTGGGGTGATATTAATCTTGCTGGAATGGCAATTTGCGCATGCGTCTAACAGCTTGGGTAGTGTTTTCTGATTCAGAAATGTACTCCCATCACCACTAAGAGACATGATTCTTTTGATAAACCAATTAACTAACAAGACGCAGTTATCCTTTTTCTTGTGATAATTTTCTTACCTCCCTTTGAGTTGCAAGTTTAAAACATGGGCTGAGGAACACCTGATTTCATTCTGAATGAATATGCAAAAAGTAACCAGTGAAACTTGTTTCTATTTAAATGACAGGTGATGGTAATTTACTTTAGCACAAAGTTATTTCTTGAGAATCATTGCACGTGCTTGCTTACTGCCGTCTGCTTTGCTACCCATTTGTGGGCCATACGCACTGAGATGGAAACCTAAATACTCGCAATGCTGAGGTTGTGTCCACACTGTATGTTCAGCCCAGGGTCTGAATTTGAAGCTCTATCCCTAACCTGGTTGGTATTTACACTGTTAAATCCCAGCCCATGGGACAGGATTCTTGTTTGGCAAGCCCAAGGTTAAGAGAGAAGCTAAGAGGTGATGGGTGATTTATGTTTTGACAGTTATTCACCTGTACACGGTGACACTGTGGTTAATTTTACGCACTGGGGCAAGAACACGTTATTGACTCACCCAAGAACACATCGCACATGCTTGACTGGGCAGAGATGGGGTTAAGAAAGCAACTCAGAAAGTGCGCTGAGGCCATGCCAGATGAAGATCATAGAATAATAGAATGGTTTGGGTTGGAAGTGATCATCTAGTTCTAACATGCCTGCCATGGGTCAGGACGTCTTCCACTAGACCAGGCTGCTCAAAGCCCTATCCAACCCGGCCTTGAACACTTCCAGGGAGGGGACATCCTTAACTGCACTGCGTGCAGTAGTCCCAAGCAAACCCTTCTTCTGACATCTTATCTTTCTCCTGACAGCCTTTTACTCATTTCCATACAAATCTGTTAGACCAGCTATTAGGGTTACTGATATTGTTTGTTCTTTTGAACTGTGCAATAGAATAAAAATATGCAGTCACTGTCATTGCTTGTGCCTGTATCTGCTCCTGCTTCCTCCAACCCTTAGGGAGCTCTCATGGGCTCTCACCGTGTGCAGGCGCTTAGGGCAGGTGGGTCTGTGTGTTTAGCACCCTGAAGTCCCACTTACCATCCCAGGGGACTATTGTAGAATAAGTACATTTTATGATCCACAACCATCATACTGATATG
The DNA here is from genome assembly GCA_013396935.1 of Baryphthengus martii. Classification (NCBI taxonomy): domain Eukaryota; kingdom Metazoa; phylum Chordata; class Aves; order Coraciiformes; family Momotidae; genus Baryphthengus; species Baryphthengus martii. The sequence continues at coordinate 156,835 of VWZK01003725.1, read as the reverse complement.
CCTATCTGCAATTTAAAATAATGTAGTATCAGGCCCAAGGGCATTAATATAAAAGCCAGGTTATGCTCCAGCTCGGCTTGTAAGCACCGTCTCATTCTAGGTGGCATTTTGAGTTCAGTTAAGAAATACAAACACTATTTTCCAGAAAGGGACTCAGGGCAGGAAACCACATCATTTTACAGTTGAGACAAAGGGACCCGTATAAGTAAAATCCTTGTGGTGGTTTCTTCCAGTTACAAAGGTAATGAGATGGGATGACACAAGCTCTTGAGTTCCCCTATGGGCGTTCTCTCCATGAAGAAAGTAAGTACATACAAGCTTCCTAGGGATAAAACGTCATACTCTATAGAGTACCTTTTGGTAGGGTAGCATATCGAATTCCTATGTATAGACCAACTACCTTTCCTGGGTGGATTCCAGGATTCATGCAGGTATTACTGTGTGCTTTGCCATCCCTGAATTACTTCTGTGCCCTGGAAGCAGCTGTGAAATCCATCTGCCTGATACGTGCACCACTGCTTGCCAGCCTCCTGTCTAACTGGACAACTGCAGGGAAGTGATAAGGAAAAATTTACTCCCTTACCACTCTGGGCTGAAATAAAAGGTTAAAGCCTCAAAGTGACTAGGCATTTTGGCCATCTCCATTTTTGGCTGCTTAATCTGCTTTTTTTTTTTCCAGAAAAAGCCTGAAGCTCAGCTCCCCTCTTGCTCTTGCATCATTTTTCTGTCTTTAGGGTGGCTTACGGTTGATGAAACAAAGGCTGAACTAATCAAAGTTAAAATTCACTTTTGAACACTGGAATATGATTTTTAATTTTACATAGGCTGTGATACATCTTTGTTATACTCAGCAGCAATCCCACCACATATGTGTTCATTCACATGGAGAATTGGTGATGTTCCAAAAGAGCACCACAGACAAAAATGAGAAAAATACAGATACCTGTGAAAAAACCCAAACTATTTCATAATAATTCCTAAGTGCTACTTATTCAATTATCAAGACTTCCTTTTCTCACAATGGACTTCAGGGTAAGTACAAGTTAGTGTTCTTTCAAATTGCCCTGGGCATACAAGAACCAAGAGTTCTTTTGAGAAGAGTGAAAAAAAAGTTCTACATTTTTAGTTTGACTTAAACCTTCCTAGTTTTTATTAAAATCTACCTTACTACTAAGGAGTAATTGTGCAAAGCAACAGGATATGTAGAGACAGGATTGAAGTTTTACTTGTTTGTAAGAAAATAAATATTTCCTTTCGATAAATCAGCAAGTAAGTTTCTTTAGGAAGTTTTGACTGCCATGTTACAGGAACTGAAAATAACAGCTCATTAAAGATATAGTAATTTGTTTTCAAATCTGTTAATGCATTAACTGTATACCTTCCCAGGAACAGTCTGGCTAATGAACAAAGTGTTTCTATTTAAAACATTGATATGATGAAATACAAGCAAGGCCTTTTTTTTTCTTTGGAAAAGCAAAATCACTTCTTGGAAAATGATTCAGCTGCAAGTTCATTTTAAAATTCAGTTCATATGCAGATTGGGTGAAGCTTTTTCCATAAATTTAATTAGTTGTATTTATAAGTCAGAGAGCTTCTATTTTAGAAGGGTAAAAGGGACATAAATACAGACTTTAATTTCTTCCTTGCACATATTTTGTAAGTTGGTGGTTTCACTTTGTTTTTTTTAATTGAGATATTTGGAGAGGTACAAACCAGCAAGATAAGAAATAAATGCCTCTCCTGAACAGTTTTAATCTGGACCTCATTAGTTTTGTAAGAAGGCTCCAGAGCCTTATAAATGAGGAGTTCCCAATATTGAAACAGATGTCCCCAAATAACCCTATCATTATTAATACCATAGTCATCCTACAGATGCCTATATAATTATGAAGAGAGATAGGCTTTTCTAGAAAGAATTTCAAATTCAAGTAAACTAGCAGAGGTATAGTAATTTAGAAAAAAACATAATCATTTCAGGAATAAGTCATTCAATTCAAGCAACTGTCTATAACCTTACTAGAATGTGTTTCACTGCTACAAAAATTTGAAGAGTGGATGCAAGGACAGAAGACGAGATGAGGACCACCAAACTGTCACTTCAGAAAAATGTCACAATTTTCATAATTAAAATAAACCTGAGACACACAAAGCATCTTCTTTGCACTTTGCAGACTGTAGGCTCTCATCTTACTCTAACCCTCTATAGTCTCTCTAGCAATGCCTACTGAAATAAGGCATATTGGAATTTGCTCTTGGACCATACTTTTCCACACTGAAAATCAACACTTCAGTGTGGTGGGGAAAAACTTCCTGTCATGCATTTACTTTGGCCTCAAACATTAAAAAAAACCAAACAAAAAACCAACGACAAAAAAAGAACAAAAATTCTTTAATCCTCAGTTACAGAAAGACTAAGATTTTTTTGTTTTCCTTACATCTTAATACTTCAGATATAAAATAAATTACGTGAACTAGAACAGATATTTGTTTCTGAACAACCGTATCTCCACAAAGCAATACATGGACCTTACTGCATGGGGCCTTTGTTTTTTATTTCTTCAGTTCCCTAAAATATGTTATTTCAAAAGGCATAATAATTGCAAAGTAGACATGAGCGTGCATAGTCATTGCATGTAATAGTTTGCCTGGAATACACAATAGACATTTTCATTAACTTTTATATGAAAACTATTTATATAGCTTAGTTGAGTTATGATTTATGAGAAAGCTCCATTCTTTTTTCCTAAGTTATTATACTATCTAAAATTCCTCCTTTAATTTTATTGATTAGTTCTGTCTGAAGTTCTAGTTCCCCAACTATCAGCTGCTTCTGAAGGGGTCAGTTTTACATCAACTTTTAAAGACTAACCAAGGGTTCAAAATTCCACCGGTGAAAAATGAAATTTGGGAATTAAAAAAGTTAAATCCACCCATGCATCTACCTGTTAATTAGCATAAAAGCATTCTGTAGCTGCAGATAATGGTTATTAAGACCTTTATCAGAGTGTCCTTCTGCCTCAGTAATTAAAAAGAAGAACACCACCTCAACTCAACAGCTTCTTTAGCACAGGGCTGCTGCCCTGTGCTCAGCAAGTGGTGGTGAGAGTGTATTATCAATGAATTCCAATGGGGATTTTGCAAATTTATTGCAATAAGGAGAACCCTTAGATGCTTTTACTGTATTTGATACTATATTTGATATTATTACTATTCCTTCTAGAGAAAAAAAACCACAACAAAACTTAAAAAATTTGGGGTTGTACAGTACACCCCTGCCACGAGCAACGTGCACATGTGGGTCCATCACCAGAAAGCGCTATAAAAAGAAAACTGGAGTTGCAGTGATGAGTAATTAGGTGGCGCTACATCGAGTTAGAGCTAAATAGGAGAAAAAGGGGAATGTAAACTAGGAAACTTCCCCAGACCATGTGTGTGCTGTAGTGTGGGCCAGCTGGGGAGTCGGATGCCTAAGCCACAGATTGGCTGCTCGAGCACCTGCCTTGCCAAGAGGCATAGGGAAGCTGTGATCAAGGATGTCCTTGAAGAATGTTTGTCCTTGGGGCTGCAGCAGGGAAAAAAGTATCCTAATGCAGCTAGTGTTCGGGGTATCATGATCAGCTGCATGTAGGTAGGATGCTGTACCCACAGTTTGGTCTGCATTAGTCCAACTTTTGGGACAGGGAGTTGCCAGTTCTGCCACAGATTTCCTACCTGACTTGGGTGCTTCGTATTTAGATAAAAGTGTTAAAGCTCCCATATATCACAAGTCCTAAATATATCAAGTGTAAATACATCAAGGTTCATGAAGTTATTTCGGTACAGTGGCAACATTAGCTGTTAAGTGGCTTAGGGGAGGCAAAGTGAGATGAAGACAAGAAAGGTAGAATTTGCTTGATGTAGACTGGATGAATGAATTAATAACTGTTCTGCAGTATTGCTCAGGACACACCTGCAGAGATGAGAGACAACAGGAAAACGTGTTCTGGAGCCCAGAGAAACTAAGAAACATGTTAATGTTCTTTCCATTGCTTTATGTCCCTTCTGCCCTTTGCCACTCCTGCCTGTGCACACCAAGCTCCCTGTTGAGCCTTACAACCTGTAGTGGACTGGGAGCAGAAGGGAAAGACAAGGCATGCATGTGTGACAGAAGACAGGTGACGGCAAGCTCAGTCTTGAGGTCTATGGACAATTTCATGGCCCTGTGGACCAGTCATGGAGGAATTTAAAGGAGGGACAAAGAATGTGAGAGAGTTAGAACAACTGGCAGAGACTCTGGATGCTTTTTAGATCTGCTATGGGGTCGAGCATGCCAGGGAACATCAGAATGAAAACGAACAAGAAACAATGCTCCTATTAGATCTGTTGAGATACAGTAGAACTTTACATTCAATAAACAGGATGAAAACGTTAGGAAATTAGTGTTCTAACAAAGACAAAAGGTTTTTATGTGTGAAATGGGCACGGTAAATCTCAGAACAATGTAACCAGGCTGGAAATGGCAAGGAAAAATGGAAACTATTCCTTTCTGGCAAAGTACATTTAGTTACTCTTTGATGGGAAGACTGACGTAAAGGATTTGTAGTAATGAGATCTTTTAAGAAGTAAGAAAGAAATGATTCCTGTGACACTTCCTATAATATGTCTCCACTTTATTTGTGCATTTTGTGTGGTTTGCAAAACCACTCAGTGTCTGTATGAAAATGAGCTTTACCTTGTTTCTCAGAACCAAGAGCATTGTGCCAGATCTCTGCATGCAGGAATTTCAGATAAAATCTCTTGCTAGTATTATTCCAGAAAAAATAATCATCTTGGAAGGCTCAGCCTTAGTCTGGCAGTATCACAGAGACACCTGGGATCTGTGGACAGTAATAATATATAAAGTGGTTTCACAGCAGATAAGAATCAGGTTAGAATGAATGTGTTTACTAATGAAGAGAAAAAATCCTGGGGTCTACCTAGAAAAACATGCAACATACATATTGAAGTTTAAGACATCTGGAGTCCTACATCAATAAAAAGAAAGACTGAAGAACAAAGAGAGTGAGGACGAAGATGGTACATCACTTTTACCTTTTCCTGAGCTTTCAGCTTGTGAGAAGTGAATTCTATTTTGAACATCATCTGCTCAGCTACAGAGGACTTACTACTCATCTAAACAATGCAGTGTCCCATGACCACTTGCTAGCCAAGAAATGGCCAGTTCTGTGTGCTCTGACTTTTTATTTCCCTGTATTGGGTGGGAGAGGCAGAGATACTCCTGAACTAGGTAGCTCTCTACCCACCTGAGATTTCCCCCATGTGCAATAAATTCACAGCTATTTGTTGCAGCTCTCCTCTACCACTTACTGCTTTGCAGTTCTCTAGAGTGCTTCACAGACATTAGGTAAGCCTTGGTATTTAGGAGCTAGGAAACTGAGGCAGAGATTCACTGCTCTATTAGAGTGAACCAGATGTCAGCCCAGGCTTTGGTCATGATTCCTCCTTGTGTTCTTAGCTCACTTCTAGGGCTTCCTAACCAGCTGCTTTCACTACTTGGTTCCCATAACAGATCTGATGCCTGCAGTATAAAAAGCAACATGTGCTTTCTGTGAAAAACAATTCTACAGACTAACCTTAATAAAAGCTTGACATTTTGGAAGAACACACAAGAGAACTCTAAAGCTCCTTAATGAAAACCAGCATGTACAGATTCATGGAAACTATGCTGAAGGGAAGCTTTCTGCAGTGGTTGCCAGCTCTCATTCTGCCAGGAATGTACCATACACAACTCTATTTTTGCTCTACTACAAATTCCCTCAATCTCGATTTCCAAATTAATTAAAAATCAAATCACAAGGAAACTTTTTATGAGGTTCTCTGTCTAATCAAATATTTATTTTTGAATCCTACAGAAGAAAGTAATTTTACGGAGAGGAAAGATGAATAAAACCCTGAATTTCTATCACACATTGCTTACATATATGTGATCTATGTTAAAGAACACTTTTTCTCTACAAAGTCATACTGGGAAGTCCCCCATGACATAGGTCATGGTCTTCTCTCTTCCAGAAATTCCCTGTGGATTCTGACAGCTATTTATGACCTATAATGTAAAGTTATTTTTCACAGGTTTGCACTGAATCTTAGTGGATTGGTAAATTTTTTGAACTTGCACTGATCCATCCTGCAGACCGGCAGACCTTGGCTGCTGTAGGCATAGAATTAGACCTGCACAAATCACAGTTTTCTACTCAGCAAGTAGCCTGGTTCCATTCAGTCCCTAAAATGCTGGCACTTAGAGACTTTTGAGATGCTGCCCAGCAGCTTAGTCTAATCTGGGAAGGCATGGGTCTTCCACAGGTTCTGTGTCACTTCTGCAAGAGCTATGTTTGGGTTCCTTGGGGCTCTCAATAAGCACTGGAGGCCCATAATTGGGCAATGAGTGTCCTATGGCTGAGATTTGGCTGCTCTTTGTTGCCTACAATGGGAGTCAGCTGAGAAATACCCAATTATAGACAGCCAGAGTAGTTTTTATACATTGTGGCTTCTGTATCCATTCAGGGTACTTATTTATTTCAAAATGGATCTCTGTGATTTTTGACGTATGGTATTATCCTTATAACGTAGTTCTGAGTCATTTTTTTTGTTTAAGGGAGAGGCTTGCAACTCAATATGAAAAATTAGCTTCTGAAAACTATCCATTTCTCTTATACAGGCTTGGCAAAAAGAGAAGCCAGGTGTTGAACTAAGCTACCAAGGGTGTAACATCCTACTTATAAGTGGCAGTAGACTCTGGTAATGGTCTGCATGAGTTAATAAGCTTCCTAGCATGACCTTTATTATTCCTTGGACAAAATAAAATGTTTAACCATCTTATATTAAAAATGCACAAAATAAATCAAAAGGAAATATGCATTCTCAGTGCCAAAACAGCTTCTAACTTGCACATGGTTTATTTCCCTAGTGTTCCTTTCAGTCTTTTGATATTTACAATTTAGGTCTTCCTCGCCAGTCATGGCAGACAATCTATGTGCTGGGAAATAGAATGAAGGTGAAATGAAATATCTCATACAACCAGGAGCGGTGCTAACCTCCCCCCCCCCCAAAAAAAAACAAACCAAACAAACAACCCATCCACTTCTAGTCTCTAATTCTGAATATTGAACTATCTGTATAAATAATTGCTAGACGTTCTTTAGGTTTTATGTTACATTAGTCTGAGCTCCCATCTATCCAATGTTAAGCAGCAACAAACTACTTGATCATTAAGACTGCACCTTAATGTTCTCTTCGATAAATTAAGTGCACTCTACATGTCCCTCAGATGCAATTGCTTAGCCAACACTTCCAAACTTCCACCATTTCCAAGTATAAACATGAGAACTGAAGGTATTATTTCAGAATAGGTGCTACTTATGCTGCAATGAGAGTTAGAGAGCTGGAAGTCTTGCTCATGTATGGATGATGTGCATTTGTTTTTGTCTTCCACACAGAATCGGGTGTTCACATTCAGTGTGAAATCTTCTGTACATTCGAAGTCTTTTCCAGCATCACATATTGTTAGGGAATTATCACACTATAAATGTGATCTCTCCTGAGTGCTAACTGCTTTGCTTCTAAATCTTGCATACTGCTTGGCTATCTTTTATCAGAGACTACGAAGGAAAAAAACATCTTCTTTTAATAATCTTTTCATATGTTGGAGAATTCCCTTAAGCCAGACAAGTCTGTTTGCTGAACAATTTTTACTGGAATACAAACGGGTCATTTAGGCATTTTGGTTTTGATTTTGAAAACACAGACTAGGATATAGTAACTCACTTTCTGTGGGGACTCACTACAGAGAGAGGATGATGGGCCCTTAGCAGCTCATTTTGCTGTAAAATAGGCTGCATTTTGGGGATGAATTTGACTTCCTAAGTGTGGTAAATTTTTGTGCCTAATATCTCTGGTACTGCAGGTACAATCCAGATCAGACTGTATCACAATTCCATTCTCTGCTAATATCCTAAAATAAAAGAAAATAAATAGGAACACCAGAAGGTGATCACAAAATTATGACTGAGGATTTTCTATAGATCTTGACTTTTAATGACCTCCCAATGACATGGTGTACACTTTTAAATGCAATTATTTATAGCTACTATATATAAGTCACTTTATCTGCAGTTTATATATGTACTAAATGTTGTTAGAACAGCTCTTTTGAATCCTGATGCCATCTCTATCGCAACCATATTTAAAACATCATTCTGACTTATAGATTTCGCAACCTATTTCAAAGAAATAGCTCCTTTGATAAACTTCTAGGCACATGGGCTTGGAAAACAAAATGATTCACCATATTAAGACGGCATTTGACATGTTTCTCTGTGAAGAAAGTTTCTTCCATTAAAATGAAATTTAAAAATCACCTGATTACTAATAAACAATTCTAAGAAATCATTGGTATGGAACTGTTTTCCAAATAAAAAACTATTCTAGCTTATTGCTTTCAATAATTTGAAATAATTATTGAATAATTATTGAATAATTAGAATAATTTCAGTATAGAATACATCATGCTCGTAGGTCCAATTCATTGAACCATAAAAACCAAATCCAGCTGAATTAATTGCAATTATATTATCTTACTTTCCCTGTTATAATAAATCCTTGGAAACGGCTAACAGGATTACTGCAGTCAAGACTCTCATGGAGTCCTTATGCAAACTTCGTTTACAGTTCTTCACTGCTTCTGGATAACAACATTAAAATCTTAGTTAAATACAGAGATCTGCCAAAGATATGATTATGGGTAAGTCATTCAATCTCTCAGTTCCTTGGCTCTGATAGAAAAGCCAGTGCTTTTGTTTTTCTGTCATTTGCTTATCTGGTATGCCTGTGGGCTTCCTGAAGGCAGAGAGTGACTCTTATTATGTGCTTGCACAATACCTTGAAGAATTGGCATTTGAGTTTTATCCAAATCTTAAATACAACATAATATAATCAATAACTACTGTTTTACAGTAGTGTAAGTTACTGTAACTCCTTTCGAAAATGAAAATACACTTCCCATACACAAAGAATTCTGGTTTTGGAGTACTTGGCAGTTATGCTAAACATATTTTTCAGCTTTTACAAAAGGAATATTGTTGATACTGTGTTTTTGAAAGCAGTAGCTTTAGCTTTCTTTGGACTAGCTTTATGTAATATTCTTATCAGCTTTGTGCAAAACATGGTATTTAATATCAAAGGTAATCAGCTGAAGCAACCCCTGCTGTCTTTATGCAGAAGTACGTTGCAGTTTTTCAGCATTTTGTTTTTGGATGAATAACTTCTTCTTATTCCTTTTATCCTCTGAGATACTTTGAACACTTGGAAAGAACTTGGCTCAACACATTTGCTTTAACTTTTTCTTTTAAAAAAGGATGGGCATTGGAGAATGCATGCACATTTCAGCATTCATCTTGATACTCAGAAACAAAGAGGTGGCATACTTCAAAGAATATTTACTTTTTCCTTTTTTTTTTTTTTAATAAACAAGGAGCTAGTTATGAACAACAGTGGAAATAAAGGCGCCTATCTTCCTTTGAAGCAGTGTCTTGCAGTTGAATTCACTGAATGTCTAATAGGGTGCAAAGTCTCATGAATGCTCTTTCAGTAGCTGGGTCATTTGTGGACAGTCTCTCCTGGATGGACTCCGGTATCTAATCAGGGGTAAGTTTACACTGCAGCCTTTCTTTGAGTTAGCAGTAACAGAACCTTTTTTTCCTCTCCCAGCCTGTAGAGGCTGTAATCTCTGATGACATTAGGCCACATTGAAATGTGGTTGAAATTGCATTACTGATAAAAGTTTGCAGTAGGTGATGGGCAGAAATTCCTACTCACACATGCCATGTGATTGCCTCTTAGTGTTTAGGAAAACAGACTAAATGTTAAAGAGCCTGTGTCTTGGAAGCTCCTCTGGCTAATATGGTTGAGGCATAAGCTAAAGTTGCTCAAGAAGCAGCACTCAATCCTATTTCCAATGGCCAGCTCATCTGATAATCAGGTATCTATCTCCCATGACAGTTAGGAGAGGCCATCAGATGAAATCCCAGCATTTAGCTGGTGCTCCACAGGTTTACAGTGAATTACCATGGTCAGGCCAGCACTGTGCCTTCCTGGTAGAAACAGAAACTGAGTTTGGCCACTCAGCCTCTAGATTCTGATGTGCTGTAAAATGACTGAGTGAAACCCATCATCGGTGAATATACGTACTAATGATACTATGACAATCTGGTCTCACAACACTTCTGAAGTAAAGCCCATTGCAAAAAAAAAACAAACAAAACAGAAAAAACGCAAACCACTCCCTTCCTCATCCTAGGTGAAAGGAATGGCTTTCCTGCTCAGATTGCCAAGAAGGATGTACTGTCAGGGAAAGTTGTTCTTTGGCTACCACAATCTGACTACTACGGAGTGGCAACTTGCAGAAATCACACTGGTTTAGTTATGTCACCATATAAGTATATATATATACCATCAGTGCGAACTGCATAGTGGCTCCTTGAATCATTTTACAAGTGGGTTATAAAGGATATATTGCCAATTAGTAATAAAATGTACTTCCTCAATTTCTAGTTAGTTATCTCTGCAATGGAATCAAAATGTCCAAAATATTTATTTTTATGAGGCAATTAGCATCAAGTATGGTAGCCAAGGATTTGAAAAATATCAAAAGAAATGATGCTTTTTGCTATTATCTGTTAAAAATGTGTTGTGTCTGCCTTTGTCTTTATTTTGCTTTCTGCATCTGTTTTAAATGCTTTCACATAGACCACGGCACTGAGCATGTGCAAAACAAAATCCAGACTGTTATTGTCAACTAAGTGTATGTTTATCAAACGTGAAATAAAATTTAACTGTTAGAAAAAAAGTCCTTAGGTACAGTCTTGTGTCTTACCTATCCCATGGCTTAATTATAACGACATGATAAGAAATGACCACCTCTTTTCTCAAATGACTCCCAAATGATTCCAAACTATGCACACATACTATCTAGCAAATTTTAAAAAGACTAACTGTAAATCCATTTGATTACAAGGTAACATACACTGATTTATTTAAATGTTTGTCTATAGCTTGTCTATAGTTTGTCTATATGTTTGTCAATGTAAATAATATTGGGAAACCAGAAATCCCTAAACCAGCTGTTTACACTGTCAGAAAAAAAATCTGTTGAGTGGCTGCTATCTGTGCAAATGCAGTACACAAAGTGGAATAGTTTTAGACTAAGATCATTTAAACAAAGGATGGGATGTGAAACAGTTGGCCAAAGAGCCTGACACTGTACATTTTCGGAAACATCCTCTGAGCTTCTTTGGTGAATAAAGAATTGCTAAACAAGATTTTCTTGAAAAGAATTGCATTGGTTTTACAGACTATAGGTCACTGTGGGGTGTTATAACAATATAGTCGTTTTAGAAGACGTATGGGAAACATTTATGGACTGTTTTTCCTCCTGACTAATGCAACCCTCAGCCAGTACAACCTTTACGTGCCACTCTGTCACAAGGTCTCAGAAAATATGCAATAATATGTGGCCTCATGTTATAGAATATTTCCAGATAGGTTAATATGAAGGGGCAGCATCTCCAGTGGAAAGGCAGCAAGCACAGCTGCATTCAAAAACACTCTGGCTCTTTGGAAGAGTAGATTACACAGGTGTCCTTTGATGATAGTGGGTTTATTCTCCTTATGCCTTCTGAGAAACATGAGGAGAGGCCCTTTGTGGTGTCCCCTCAACATTCATCCTGAGCTCAGAGAGCCTCTGGGAGGGCAGTGCTGCATTCCCTGCTGTGGCTGGAGGACAAGCTGAGAGCACCAATCTGCACAATACATGGGTAAAGCAGTTTAAGCTGTTTGACACGCTAGACTTATTTCAAAAGTCCTCCTTGAGCAATGGAAGAAGTTGAAAATCAAGCACTTGAAATTCAAAAAAATCCATCAGAGTGAAATCCCTCTCCTCTGTGTGTTTACATGTGCTGTTCGGCTCTTACTTGGCCTCCTCCTATGCTCTCCCCACCACATGGCTCCCCCAGCTCCTCTCTGTTTTGTCTTTGCCTCACACACCTCTCTGCATTTTGGTCAGGAGATTTTCCTTCCCCCATCTCCTCTGCTGCTCATGGGGGAAGCAGTGGACATCCCAACTTCAGCGTTCAGTAACAAGGATGTACCAGGGAAGCATGTCAAATGATGGAAGAAAAAGTTCTATTTAATCACAGCCATGACTTGTGGTTGGAGGAGTTCAGTACAGATTAAATGTGTGAAAATATGACAGTTTTTGCAGACTGCAGATGACAACCCATACATTTGGGTAAGGATTCAAAAGTGCAGCAAATGACCAGATTCCTATTAGGAGAGTAAGCTCTCTGCCAAATATGAAGTCTGTGCATAAAACCACCAAAACTTTGCTGTCACACCTGTGAGGAGCTAAAGGCTAAATTGAAAAATATTTTTAAATTTAAATTTGAATCTATATTTGGTTGAAAATTTAATTAGAATTTTCTAGAGATGGCATTTATGTTCTTCAACTAAGTGAGCAATGCAAAATTACTTAAACGATATATTCCCTTGCAATGGTGCAATATGACCTCTTTCAAAATTTCCATATTTTTAATAGATATTGTACAGTTTTAGTAAAGGTCTTTAAAATATTTACTGGGTAGTATATTGGTATTCTTCTGCAAAGATTGCAAAGACAGAAGCCTCAAATAAAAAGAATGACCTAAAAAGAAATTATATGGCTTACACATTTAAATTCCAGTAAAATGAAGCCACTCCTTTCCTGATCTCATTCCTGAGACCTAAAAAGCCTTTAGAATATAAATGCATAAAAACAACTATGTAGAATCAGCCCTGATTCTCCACCCAGTTCTGTATCCCACCACTGGTAATAGCCAAGCCCAGATGTTGCAGAAGATGGAAGAAGAAAACTTTAGCAGACCTGAGATCACCTTCTTCTGGAGTTTTGTAGCCCCTAATAAATGACAGTCTTCAGTTTAGAAGTATGTAGTTTTATATTCTGTCCCCTTATCTTCCTTTCTAATTGGTCTTTTCAGTTTATGACATTTTCAAGTGTTTTTAGAAGGCTAGAGAATAATGACTGAAGAGGGAAAAAACCCCAAACTTCTGCAGTGAGTTGTGAAAAAGGCAGTTAACAGAGACTGGTAAAAAACTGGAGGACTGAAACAGTTTCCTAAATTGTGGACTACCTCATGGAGCAGAGCCACCAAAAACTGGATAGACATTCAAGAGCAGGAATAAGGCAGATGATAACCTGGAAGTACAACTGAAAGTGGGCTTTGAAAACCTGAGACTCTCTACAGAAGAAGAGTAAGTTTGTTTCTCTTGACCTTGGATAAAGGCACACATTCTCATGAAACTGGGCATCCACTGGCATTCCATGTATAGGATTGGCTTTTACCTGTACTTATATGTACACACATATATGAAGAGAGCTATATATATATTTAAATATGCATTGTATATTCAGACACTGAACAATCAGCAACACATTTTCAGTTTATCAAAAAAACAGATCGAAACAGAGAGTAACTATGTCTGAGGTGGAAATAAAAAATATAAAAGTCTTATTTAGGACCAAATGCATACAGACTTACAGAAGGTTTTCAGGGAATTTATGGCTATCCTTAGCATTTCTATTTTAATTTTGCATTCTAAAAATATATATTTGTCAATGATCAGAACTGGCAGTAAGGCCAGTAATTTGACATATATTAATGAGTGATTCTTGAAAGTACTTATATATCTTGGATATATAAGTATTGGATCTAAGGATCAGGTCGAAAATGTTTGTCCAATAGCTCAAGATATATAAGTACTTTCAAGGAATTTTCTTGTGTAAAATAAAATGCGACTTTGTGAATAACAAGAAAATTATGGGGTATTCATATTATTGTAGTAAAGCTTGTTGGTTTTGTGTTTGGTTGTTTGTTTTTTTTTTTTGTATGGCACTGTTCTCATAAACTATGTTCTAGAATCTGTAAAAATATGTATGAACTGTTCCTCCATTTAACAGGATGGTACTTTGAAAGACAATTATGCAAGTGAAATAATTAAGTATTGTGCTTTTCTGTGTCCCAGTTCAATAAAAAGCAGGCAAATAAATCTTTTAATATTCCAAACAGTGTTTTGGTTGCTTTAAATGATGCATGTCTTCAAATGAAGTAGTGATGCAATCTTAATTGCACAATTAAAATGATTTTTCATGGTTTCTAAATGGATTAGTTCTAAAATTACTTGTCTACTGAAAAAACTTCTGCAGAGCAGTTATCTAACACCACATTTCTAGAAAATGCCTTTGTCATCTTGTGCTGTTATAAAAATATTGTGGACATTTTCTCATATAATTGCTCCTATTTTGATGGTTTGAACTTCACAGAGTCTTAAACAATCTCTTTGCTACTTCAAAACCGTTGCTAAAAACCTGTCCTGTATGTATAATTCTTTGCTTTGATTATTATAGTTGGTCTTTCAGAAGAAACCAGTTACTGTCAAGCGAATACAAATATACTAAAAAAAATCCAGTCACAGGTTAGTTTCAGCAAATTATTTATTGTATGATTGCTTTAGTTTGTGGCCTTTATCTATCTAGATAGTGAGATCTCCAAAACAGAAACCATATTCTGCATTAATAAGGTATTAATGTAATGAGTGATCAACTCTCACTTGAGCCTCTTTGCAATGTCAAAACGTAAAGTGAATGAAAAGCAGTAAGTCAGTAAGAGGACTCCAGGGAATATTGTTCCTGTTTGAATGCATGAGAAATAAACAGTTTCAAGAAAATTGGTGCTTAAAATCTAATACAGTGATTAAGCTAATGCTACACAATATTTCTCAATGGAGACAGTAATCTCAATTCTTCTCCCTGTGTTCTGCCCTTGTTTGCAAAAAACCCCAAAACTTGTCACAATACCTTGGAGCTTTTTGGCAGTCTATTAAATTTACTGAAACTGGCCAGCAGGTTCAAAAGTTGCTGGCTCGATTACTGACAGAGGGACACAGCAGGATTTCCTTAGGAAGTCAGGCTAATCAGATTGTTTAAAAAATATCCAAAGTGAATTACATTTGATTTTCAATTTGCATTACATGAAACTAAATAAAAGGGTTGCAGAACTGAGCCTTTTTCACTCTTTATATTTTTGCTTCTCTCTCCCATTTCACAGGAATACTTTCAACTTCCCTTCTCAGCTTATTTTTCTCTCAAATCGTAAACTTGACAGTTTCTTATTTGAACTAATCCTTTAAAAATCACATGTAAGATATTTCTCACCTATTTTCTTATATTAATATGTGAAATATTAAAATGCGGTTTCAATACATATTTCTGGTGCTCATTTTAGTTTTGCTGTAAAAGTTCCACAGGCAAAATTTATTTGGGGCTTAAACAGCTGACTTTCCTGTCATAAAATGCTAAAATACAGTTCAATATATACTGGCTTGTGCTATTTTGGATATAAGATCAATTTTCAGGTAACAGTCATAAAGGTATTTATCAAAACATGATAAAAATAAATAACTTCAGCCATGTTATTATTGCTATTTGTAGTCCAATGAACACTGCTCTTATAAAATCCTTTCGTTACAACCTTAATTACCTAATGGACAACACTGGCAAAAGTTTCAATTGTTTTAATTATATTAAGTCAGTACAGGGGCACTTCCTTTTCACCTATTTTTTCATTATTTAGCTAAAGTGCAGACATTTAACACTGTCAAATTTCCACTGTAAATCATGTCCTTCAGCCTTGGAATTTTATTTGTACCATTCTCTGAATTTCCTTTAAAATACTGAAATATTTCTGTTGTGTTTTTTTCCCAGAACTAGATTTCATTTTTTGTGTATGACCTTGTCAGCACAATAAAGAAAAGGATTCTTACTTTTTCATTAATGATGCAATATCTGGGTCACAATGTTATTTTTAATTACTGTCACAGCTCTGCCTTTTTGTTGTCCTCCGCACTGTAATTCTTAATTTCTCAGTGTTCCTCAGTCTTAAAGAGAACTTTTTACTAATACCTCTGGAAGAGTCTTGTGTAGAGTCCATTTCTCCCCCCCACCAAGTGCTACATTTTCAAAATACGTTGTCCATTGGTCTCTTTTCTTTTTCTCTTTGTTTATTAGATAGAGGTAAGCAGATGAGAAGGGAGTCACAACAACAACTTACCAAGAGTTCGGAAAGGTCTTTGGTTTGGAGTATGGGAGAAGAAACCAGGTTTCAAAGCATTTGTGATTACAATGTCAAAATACTCTTCAAAATCATTCCTAGAAAGTAAAGGAAATTGAATTAAACTAATGAATTAGCTAAGGGGCTACTAAATACTCTTTAAGACTTAAGAAAATAGCAAGTCACTTCTTTAAGGAACCTTCTTCTATCACTTTTTTTTTTTCCGATGCTTGTTCAGTTTCACTACTGCTCTTCTTTTCCTGAGTTTGTCAAAAGTGAGAAGAGAGCTGGCTGAGAACTCACAGTGCTGTACTTTCAGAATCACTCATTATTCGTAAAAAAGATGTTCCTTGGTCTAGGGAATTTTTACATCTCAAGGGTATCTGTCGGTATCTGTACTGTATGTATGCACAGGCCTAATGGGCGTCTAATATGCCACAGGTAGTCAACAGGGATCTAACTGACAGAGCCAATGAAGTCTAAAGGGTGGTTTCCCAATCTAAAGTTGGAATGACATTTTGTTAGCTGAACTCTTTTTTTTTCTTTTTTTCAGACTCCTCTGGCTGCTCTGACTAAACCCCCACTGATTACAGGGAGGTTAGACATGTGGCTCACAAATAAACACCTACCAAGTACGAGTCTTAATCTGCCAGCTGAATCCCACTACTAAATTCAGATTTTTCAAAGATCATTAGGTCCGTAAAAAGACAGATTGATATCCGAACTGTGGAAATCTCATCAATTTCAATGGGATTGAAAGTTTCAGCTTCATATATCATCCAGACTTAATTATATTTAGATATTCTTCAGAGACCTGTACATAAGTCAGTAACATTACAAAGCCAAAGGAAAAACAGGCAAACTTGGGGAACATTCATGCCACTTGACCTACTGTGAGATGGACTGTTTCTGGAGGTACCAGTTAATCCCACTGTAGTAAAAATCTTCTTTATTTTAAGGAATCTAACCTCACTTATTACATCATCTAGCTGGGAACCATAGCAAGAAATAATAGCAATAATGCCTATCTATCTACAAGTTTTTCAGTTACTAAAATACAAAATTAGGCAAATGTTGCTTAGAGAGTGTGTGTGGGGTTGTTATTATTGGAAAAAATAAACGTTTTCCACCTGTGACATATTTTATTTCATTAGAAATGTTTCATTCCTTAGGTGACTTTAATGCCTATAAGATCCAAAAATTGATGGATACTCTTGTTTGGAACAAAGAAGTCACAGATGGCAAGTCCAGGATGGTACAGTCACTAAAACCATATCAATATTAGAGGAAGTTTACTGCAAGCAAACTAGGTAACTGTAATTTTAAAATAATTTACAATCTTTCATGAGACTGAGGTACTTTAACTAAAAAACCCGAATGCTCTCCCTATGAGTTTCTCTTCAAACTTTTACTTTGTACTCTAAATTACATTCCAGCCTTAAAATAGAATGTCTTTAAATTTCCTTCCTCTAATGGAATTCTAGCTTTGTCTATTCTCCCCTTGTGACCATATGTAAACCTTTACCTTTTTTTAAAAGAACCAGTATCAAATATGTCAATAATGTGTTTTTAGAAATAGCTTTTGTGTGGAAGATTCCAGAAGTTGAGCAAACAGTCAAGGTTCTTCTGTCCTTAGGTGAAAAGTATCAATCAAGGTAAACTTTTCAAGTTAGTATTTGTCACAATTTAGAGTCAGGGCAGCCCGCCAGACCTATAACAGATGCTCTCTGCTAAAACCCCTCCCTCCCCAAAGGGGAAGAGAAAGGGAACAAGGGAGAGAGACTTATTGATTAGAAAATAAAACTAGAACAGCTTTAATGAAAACAAAAAAAATATATACAAAACCAGTATCTACCCCCACCCACCCCCCGCCCCAATGGCAATTACGTCACCGTGATCCCTGGGACAGCTAGTTGCATCTCTGAGAAATTTGTTTCTTTGAGTGTAAGTGACCATTCTGCTGAATTTCACTGAATTTCATTTGACCAGTCAAGTTCTTACCATTATAGCTAAAAATATCTATTGTCATCAGCAACTACAATCTCAGTCGATTGCCTAGTGCAATGAACCGCCTGCTTTATTTTTCCTGCTATGATCTGCAAACGCACATTTCTCATGCCCAACCATCTCTTGGAAACCACCATTGGGAAAAAGTATTTTTAAGCTTTTCCATGTAGATTTACTACAAGGAAACGAAATATAACTGTTATTTGCACTCACCACTGGACAAGCACAGAAAGGCAGTGGCTTGAATAAGACAGACTAGCAAAGCCTTGTGATAAAATGGGGATTCAGATGAAACATTGGGTGTTGGCCTGAAAGATATTCCCTATCATCTTCAATTCCATCGTGATGCCCAGAAAAGATGCAGGATATGTGTGCTGTGGGTCAGATGCAGCTCACAGGCTCACAGGCGGACTACATCACCTTGAGTACCCTGTAGCACCCTACTAGAGAGGCCCACCAGAAACCTCAGATGCAAATAACTCACAATGCATAAAGAAACACAAATTAACTTCCCTATAGCTCAAGCCTATCTCCAGTTGCTCCCTACCAGATAGAATTTGAAATGGACATTGCACTTACTTACCCAAGAATATGTTCACACAGGAGCCTACAATAGTCACTGTGAGAACTAGTAATTAATAGCAGAATCTTCCCAGCACTCTTCAGTTGTTTCAGCCACTTTTTTACAGACTCGGGACATCTTTGTAAATATTTGTCTGGATGACTTTTCACTTCTGGGAAATACATGCCACAGTCTTCTAAAAAATTAAAACATAATTATGTATTATCCAATCCTGCTCACAAACCACTTAATCCACACAACAAATATCCTTTTATGTGCAAACAATACAATTTTAAAAAGCCGAAGCAAAGTTTAAAATTTTCCCTATGTTATAACCCAATATAAAACAAAAAACCCCAATCAAACAAAGAGGATACACTGTAGCAGAAACAAGTTTGTATGACTTTTCTCTTGTATTATGGAATTTTCATAGTTATTTTGTGTAATGTTCTTTTGCTCAGAAAAGTAAATAATACACAAATTACAGATTATAGTCTTAGACAGCAAATAATTACTTCCCGTTGCCTTTGCTCAACTTTTGGACCCTCGATCTGTGATTTTAAAATGAGTTTAATGTTTAGAAAATGGTAAGAACCTGAAATTCCTGAGAATGTCCGTTCAGTTACATTTGACATTTTAGGTTAACATTGTCTGATCAGTAACATCCATTTTAATATTTTTGTGTTTTTCACAACTAGCACTTTATCTATGAAATGTTGATAAAACAAAACGTCAAAGACTCATAGGTATGTGGAATACTAGGAACGAATGCAAGAAATAAACCCAATTCCAATTCCAGCATTAATAATTATCTTTTTGTTGAATATAACAATAACAGAATTTTGCAAATACACTTGGAATGGAAGATTTTTAGAACTGTGCAATAACACTATGTTGGCAGTAAGTGTTACCTATTCGTTAAAGTCATCAGTAACTATTTACCTTGTTATAACCCATAGCTGCTTTACCAAGACATCAAGTTAACATTAAACTTACCTTAGTTACCATTCCTATGGTCTATGATTACATATTTCCCCTGTGCTCAAACCCTCTATAATAAAAAAATGTCAAGCTAGTTAAAGGTCTAAAAAGAAGTAAAATAATTGTAGACACAGAAACTATACCAAATATTTGGCTCTCACTCTGTATGTGTTATAGCATAATGAACACCATCATAGAAGATTATTTTTCTTCCAGCATTTGTTCTATATGCAACTGTCTGTGGTCAACTTTGCTGAATGATTTAATAAGTCCCAGACATTACTTAGACTTCTGGTATGTGAGTAATGCTATTCTCTACTTTGAAAAAGTAAGATTTAAACCACTTGAACTTTAGCTGTTCAAGGAAAGAGAACATGCATGTTTGAAACAGTAGTATCAAAGAAAGGCTGAAAGATGCTAGGTGCTAAACATAACACTATTTCAGAGATTACACATTCAAATGGTGGCTGTTATCACTGCAATGACAAAGGTGGCAAAATCACCTTATTCTGTACTGTGACTTGACAGATTTCTTCCCAAAAGCTCCCGAGTGGACTACTATATCTGAGGAAAGTCTCTCAGACCAAATCTCTCAACTCATAACCAGGTTACTATTCCAGTTCTTCGGAGTATTTAGGTCAGGCTGTGTTAACAGCCTGCACCAGGGGAATATGAGCCTGTTCCTCCAGAAAGCATTATGGGATCCTCTGACATTTGCCTTGAAAGCTGGCCAAGACCAATGATTTTTTTGAGTAAATGAAGCAGATTTACGAAAGGTTTCCTGTAATGTCTCCCCCCTTTCCTGTGGCATGATGAATATTATTTGGAATGATCAATATCGTTTTTAGGAGCAGAAGTTGCATTTTTTTTTTTCATTATTATCATTAGTAATTGTATTTCAAATGCTCTGCTATGACAATTTTGTAAAACGCACAACGTTACATGAAGATGAAGTGGGAGACAAATAAAGCAGGCTTGGCATTAGCTCTCACAGGTTCAAACAATTAAACGAAAGACAGCAAAGTTCCTTGTACAGTGATCTATCATTCTTTATGGTAAAAATATCTGGTTTATATTAATTTTGTTGTTGTACACTGTTTTTCTTTCATTACCAAATTCCTCTTATCCTCTGTTGACCATTCTTTGACGTGCAACTCATTTAAAGACTTTGAGTAAATTTAGTCAGTGCTGTCTTCCTTGTCCATACTCTGGAGTATGTGCTACATGACATATCTATGATATTTGGCCTTTGAGTTACACCCACATTGGAAAAGGTCAACAACTCTGGATTCAACATAGGAGCTGAAAGACAGTCCTATTCCAGTTTTCTATCCAGACTCTGAAGCCCAACTATTCATTTCAAAAAAGCAATGAATCTGTTCTTGACACTAGGATGTGAAGTTTGCTTCTGGGCGGCTTGCCATATCAGGCAGAGGTACATTAGAAGAACCCTGGGAAAGTAGAGTAAAACTTAATTCCTAATATACTATTGCATCTGGTGTAGACAGTTTGGTCAAATATATATGCATACCTGTAAAGGAGTTTCAACTACCAAAGAGTATGAGATTTTAATGTGAGCCAAATAAAATAAAAGCTGAAAACCATGCTTGTTATCGCAGGCCAAGAGCCACTTTTGAGAAGGACAGCAAAGCCATAGGCACTTTGTTGGCAAAAAGAGTTGTGGAGGTTTTAACGTGTGATGGAGAAATAGCATCATATCAAGCCTTCACAATCAAATGGAATGATTTGACAGGGAGAAATGAAGCATTTTTTTTCCAGAGGTATGTATTACCACTCTGCCATATGCTGCACTTTGTTTTTCTAAAGTAGAAAAGCCATAAAAATAGTAAGAAAGCTCTACTGAGCAAAGAGTCAGTGAGAAATCAGAAATGAACTAATTTTACCAAAGCTAACAGAGAAAAGCAGAAAGTGAGTTATGGTAATAAGAGTGATTTTATGCAACTGTCTTTGTTCTTGAAAAACAAAAAAATGAGTAGTTCTTCGGACAAACATCATTCTTGAAAAATAAAAAATGTCTCTAGTCTGCAGTAGGCTAGAGTATCAGTATTCCTGATAATGCTTATGGACCATTCAAAATACTCTTAAAAATGGAACTATAAACTTTGCTGGTCCACAAATTCACTGCAACAACGAAATGGGACCTGTGGTCACCACCAGACCTACAGCTGACGGTTTGCTAACTGTACACCGCCTGAAATAAAATCTCTACATTTTTATCTCCCTGATTTACAAATATCACTTAACGTACAGCTATACAGACATTGACAGGTATTGATGTGTAACCACAAATCAGTGAAAGTAAAATAACAACAAAACAAATGTCGCAACTTTCACCTCAAATGTCTCTATCGTTTTCAGTTATCAGCAAGTATGCCAAAGCCTACAGTAGAAACTTGTGGCTCTTTGGGAGTACAAATACTTTCTCAAAATACAAGAAAGCTTTTAATGAAAAAATGGAAACAAGAAGACCGTGACAATAAACATAAGAATCAACATATCTGCGATTGCATGTGATTGCATGAGAAAACTGAATCCATTGATGTGGAGCAGGAAAGCAAATGTCTAATCATTTTATGCACAACTTTGTAATTTATTATATGTACGTTGCCATGAAGGAAATGCAGTTTTTCAGTTTCCATTTTTGTGACTGAACAACTTGGAGTTTATCTGAAATCTCTGAAATACAACCGGGGATCGCAACTAACTTCTGTAGGGATTTATAATCATCTTCCAAATGCACTTTCAGAAATAATAATTGCCTCTGAAGTTGATGAAGCATCCTTTCAGAAAAACTAATTTCCTTTTTAAGCAGACGACAGAAATATAACCAATTAAAATGAGTTGTCTAGAACGGCCACACATTAAAGTCCTGCCAGAGCCTCTTATCAAACCAATGTAATTTCCTCTATGTGTATTATCAGAGGTTCCCTTAGTGTCCAGTTTGGGGGTTGTTTTTCCTCGTCTCATCTGACATTGTAATTAGATCAAGATGTTCTTTGCATCGTCTTGCCTTACAGTTTAATTGCTTGTAATACAGCCGTGATAGCAAGTCTAATGGGAATTATGTATAGCTGGAAACGCAGGACCCCCTGAACAAACCAAGAGGGGGCCTGTACAATGCTCGCCATGACTGGCAGAAGTCCTCCAGAACAGACAATAATTCAGACTTTAATCCAAGCACTATCCTCTACTACAGTTGCAAAATTACTTTATGGAAGGATGCAGTTTGATGTTCTAATATAATACTTCCATTTGGAGAAAAGAATAACTGTGGATTTCTCTTGTGCTCTTTATTATACCACTTCTCCTTGGCAGGGTCACTTTACACCCCACTGGCTCTGGACTCCTTTGGACTCAATGTCTGTAAATCTGCACTGCCAGGACACCGCAGTTTTCATCCCTTAACTATTATTGGATTATAAAAAAGGCAAATGTTCAAGAGGCATGTTTCTGGCAAGGTATCAGTACAGAACTAAAACACAGGAACACTATATTTTTTAGTATTGTCCCTGCTTCTAAGGGGTACCTACTTGATTGAATCGAAAATAATTTATCTACTATTTTTACAATTTAGCTAAGCAGAGAGGTATGAGGCTAAAAAAAACCCCTAGAATCCAGCCAAGAAAAATAAACTTTCAGCTGCCAATTTGTAGCTTGTATTTAGTGACTTTAACAACTAACTATATCTTACAATGAAAGTAGTATTTGGGTATGTGACTTTTCACTCTTTTAAATTCAAATACAATTTGATAGCTTAGCAATCAATACCCACAGCCAAATTCCCTGCAGTTTTGATGCAAGTAAAATTTATACCTCTTCCCTAACTTTTGTCTGAATGCAGGCTTGTAGGTAACAGTAGCACTTCAGGTTTTTAAAGTGAACAGACAGTTCTTTGACTACTGCTGCTGTCTTCTTCTCTTGTCTAAATAAACATATTCAACAACTAACATCAGCATTCAACAGAAACACAAGAAAAATACCTTCATTATAGAAGAACTTGCAAAAGAATTTACATTTCATCTAATGAAAGCAAGGAAAGAGGAAAGAGGAAAAAGGGGGTGATGGTTAAAATTACATTAGACAAGTCATCTTTCATTTCTTTTCATTTAAGGTCAAATGTGTATTCTAGTAGGAGCAGCAGAAGCAAAAGGAGAGACAGAGGGAAGGAAATGTTAACATAAAGCGAGATAAAAAAGCAGAGTGGAACATGAAGCAGGGATGACTGGGCAAAATATGGTTACATTCTAGAGCTCTGGGTTCAGGAAGATATCAGGAACAGGGAGCAGCAGGAGGAGATAAATCATCCCTCTCCTTCCCCCAGGACATTTAAAAACAGACATTTAAAAACAGAATAAAAGGATGAGTCCATAAGACAGGAGGTTATGAAGAAGCAAATGTCACAAAAGCATAAAAGAAATGTGATGGATCTCAAGTAGTCTGTATTATTATGTTTTCTGCAATTGTCACCCTCAATTTCTTAAGAGATCAAAGGGTTAATGATCCTCGTCCAGTTCAGGCAGTAAGAATACTAGGAATTTACACCTCTTAGTTAACTAGAAGTAGACATGAAAAGAGGATAGTGAGTTTGGAGACAAAGGAGATGTTAGTATTATGGTACCAAATCTCTCGTTCTCACCTCAAAAAAAATTTGGCCAGTGGAAACCAGGAATTGAGAATGACACCTCAGTGAGTTGCTGCCTGTCAGGAGGCTGAACTTGGCAGCATGATGAACCTCTGCTTGTTGGGACTAAGAATTAGCTCATGAGTCCCAACACATGAGTAGCTGCCTATAAAGCAGAGCATCTTTCAAGTCACTCTTGGATGTTCAAGTGAAGAGAACAGGAAAGAAAAGGGAAAAAAAAATGACAGAAATCAGCAAAAAGAGAGGAGCTAGGAAATATGAAGATAAGTGAAAACCAGACCAGTATTAAAGATAAGTTGTAGTCTATTAATAATGCATACTCATAGAGAGGGAACATGTATCGGTATGTCAAATGAAATTAAGAGAAAACTCCTCCTATGTTCTCAGAAAACTAAGGATTTTTATGATCACAAAGTAAACACTTTGCATGTGGCACTTCAGTTTTGAACAAATCACATATTACCAATGGAAATACAGGATCAATTGATCCTCCATTTGCCTCTTTTTCATGTGTATCTGTTAAATAAAATGTTTACAGCTCATGTAACATTAACCTTCTCGATAATTTTAGCAACATCC
The DNA here is from genome assembly GCA_013396935.1 of Baryphthengus martii. NCBI lineage: Eukaryota > Metazoa > Chordata > Aves > Coraciiformes > Momotidae > Baryphthengus > Baryphthengus martii. The sequence continues at coordinate 131,850 of VWZK01003725.1, read as the reverse complement.
AGCTTTGGTCAGCCAGAAATAGACCATATTTTCTAAAATAATAAACTGTTTTCCAGTGATGACAACTCTATGTTCTCTTTGATTAATTTCAAGGGGGTGACCATAAGTTAAGGGTCTGTGGTGGGCTAGGGAAAACACGACTACTTGGATTAATAGTGACTGCAGGGCTATATAAATATTTAATATACTGAATGAAACACTTCAGCAGAACACACACAAAACATCACCTCTGCAAATGTTTCATGGGTCACTTCCTCTTCTACTCATTTTCTACTCCTGTGGCCTACAAGAAGCTTAATGCAAAAATTAAAATGCTTTGGTAGCTAAAGACAGGTCTCAAACTAAAAGAAAGCTGAATGACTAGAAATTCTTCTAAGGAAGCCATGTGCAGCTGTTGTTTCTTCTGGTCTGATACAATGAGGCAGGAACCACCACGTTCCCCCCTACCTTCATGTTTCCTAGGTGAAATTCCTGTGCTAAAAGCTGTCAAGAACAGCAAAGAACCCTTAGCTATATTTAAATGAAAGTCACAATGTCAAAATTAGAGGCTATTGCTGCTTTGCCATCTCTTGGATGAACATCCCCACACTCGCCACTCTTCCCCACTACCTGCATTTCAAAGTGGACTGAAGACGTGTGATGGCTGGTGCAGAACCTCAAGGCTGCAGGTTTCAGGACTGGCCCTAAACAAATCAGCTTCAAGGTGAGGCTGTTTGTTTGTTTTCTTGAAAACGTAACTTTACTTTTTCCCAAAAGCCTTAATATGAAGATTAAAAAACTACCATTTCCTGACACCTCACCCACTTCCTATCTGAAAAAACAACCCCATTCTCTCTGCCTCTAATTTTCACCCTTTTGCTTCGTAGACTTGCCTCATCTCCCATCACATCAACAGTGTCCTGGCTGCAGAATAGTTAAGGCTTCTAGGAGTGCACTGCCACAGCCAGACGCCCCCATGTTTTTTTTGGCATGTAAAATTATTCTTGGTTCTCGTTGAGGTCCATGGACACTGGAAGCGAAACCCAGGCTATTTCCTGATGTTATCTGCTCTTACTAGCATTCTCAAATGGCTGAGACCGGCCCAGAATGCTTCCACCCTGCTGGTACCATTGCTCCTACTGCCAGAGTTAGCCCCACCCTGCAGTCCTTGACCTTTTTCATCCTACTTTTGCAGATCCCTTTCTTTAGTAAAGCGTAAAAACACAAAATAAAAAAGTAATGAGAAGTGCACAGCAAAGTTCACAGCCTGATTTAATGAGGACTACTAACACATGACATTTTTTAGAAAGATGTCTACATGTGGGCAGCTTGAATGACCTTCCATAGCTTTGTATACACAAAACTTGGAAACAGCACTTCTTTCTTTCCTTGTTTTTTTTTTTTTTTTCTCCTTCTGGTTTTATGTTAATATTTACATGAACATAGCAATGTTTCCACAGTACACTACAAAGCAGGAAGGATGTACTTTGGAGGTAGGACAGGATCTGTTGCTACATTTTAGATGAAATTCTTTCTTTCTCAAAATAATTCACTTCCTTGCTTTACATTATCATGCTAGTTTGCAGCATAACAGATCAGATTTATCAGACTGTATAAGCTCAATTGATTTGTGATGACACTCTTGCAACCCATGGACTAAGCACTAAATCCATGCAGCTGTAATTACCATTTGTTAGACAAACATACTCAGTTAAATCTGTTCAGTTCTCCAGAACTTCAGCACCTCTGCTGCAACATGTGAACACCTGAACTGAATATTCTGCAAGTGGAAAAAATCTGTTTTGTTCCATGGTGAAGAGTGTCTTCTTGTAGGATTCATGCAAGACTTTTACCGATGCATCATTTATTATGCAAATATTGCCATGGTGTTAATATTCACTGGTAGACAATCTATTAGTGGGAAATTATCATAAGTATTCCAGAAATCTCACCTATACTCAGATTACTGAAACTACCAGTCCTCATACATTTGTCATAGAAGCTTGCTCTTTACCATGGAAGTGTATTTGAGATTTTTTGTCTATATACATTATAACCATTTGCACTGAACGTCGCCTTCTCCCAACAAACTTTGCACACGTAAATGCCCATTCAACTCTACCTGGGGTCAGCTCACACACACCTTTAAAATGCATCCCCTGGTAAATACACCATAAAAAACCTGCAAAACAATTTAGGATAGAAAGAGGAAATTGTTTTGTTCAACTGAATACAGCTAAGAAGGTGGGAAATGGGATCTGTTCAGGATGCTGTTGCAGTCTAAAAGAAATGCTAGCACCTGATTTGACAGGAAGTCAAATATTTAAGTACATTTTTATTTAAACCTCTGATAAGGCTTACTTGAGTCCATTGGCTTGAAGGAAACATGCTATTATGTATTGTGTGGAAATGAAACGTATACTGAAGAAATAAAATACAATTCATAGATATTTTATGATACCCAGAGTACAGGTTGCTGATAAAGTTAAACTAAAAGTCCTACTCGGCTGTACTGCTCCACCAAGAAGACATAACAGTTAATCGCCTTTTCTGTATAACTCATTAAAATTATTCTGGAGAGGAACTGAAACTCTTTTTGGAATGCACCAGCTACTTTGAGGCATTCGTTCCAGTAAGAATGAAATTAAAATTCTCAGAAATATTTTTAGTGGAAGCAGTAGTATCACATTCCTCTTCAATATGCACATGTACACACACACACACGCACACGAAGATAGATATATATATGCACACACATTGTAAAGAAAACATCAACTTTTTCTTAAACTAAGAAATAATCTTTTTCTATCTTCTAAGGAACTGACAGTAACAAATGGTGCTAATTTCAACCCGTGGGTCTACATCTGCAAACTTTACAAACAGGTACAGATGGACCAAGATATGTATGTAGACTCCAGTTTTGCTTGCTAATTAGCACTCCTGTAGAGATGCCACATCCACACTTCAACAACAGCCTGATAGGCAACAGGAAACTGGAAGCAATAAGCACCACAAAAATGAGGTAAGGGGAAGTATTATGTGTAAAACAAGTAAATGATATCAGAAAAATGTATCAGAAAATAAAATACAGTACTTTCATCTTTATGATTAGCCTATATATCCAAGAAAATCCAAGTTCTGAGTTACATCTGTGATCTCATGACCTTTCTGACTTAGAAGTAGCACTCAATAATAACTACTTGTACCGTAGTTGATGTACCACCTTCTGTTAAGCTTATTGTCATATCTTATTGCTTATAATCATAGAATCATAGAATANTGCACAGCCTCTCTCTTATCGAGAACCATCCAAACGTGTGTGTCGGGAGGACAAATTCCTGCTATTTCCTGGGCTGTTCGTTTAGTGGTTTTTTTTTCATTGGTGGTGGTTTTTTTGTTTTTGTTTTTTTTTTTGTTTGTTTTGTTTTGGTTTTTTTCCCCCCCTGTTATTTCTCCCTATTTATTTGCCTCCACGAAAGCAGAGAGAAATAGAAAGAAACTCCTTTTTTTTTTTTTTTTTTAATAA
>VWZK01003725.1:0-128331 GCA_013396935.1 Baryphthengus martii | reverse complement strand
AGATGCCACATCCACACTTCAACAACAGCCTGATAGGCAACAGGAAACTGGAAGCAATAAGCACCACAAAAATGAGGTAAGGGGAAATATTATGTGTAAAACAAGTAAATGATATCAGAAAAATGTATCAGAAAATAAAATACAGTACTTTCATCTTTATGATTAGCCTATATATCCAAGAAAATCCAAGTTCTGAGTTACATCTGTGATCTCATGACCTTTCTGACTTAGAAGTAGCACTCAATAATAACTACTTGTACCGTAGTTGATGTACCACCTTCTGTTAAGCTTATTGTCATATCTTATTGCTTATAATCATAGAATCATAGAATACCTCAGGTTGGAAGGGACCTCCAAAGGTCATCTAGTCCAAATCCCTTGCAGTATGCGGGGACATCCTGCAACAGGTAAGGTTGCTCAGAGCTTCAGCAAGCCTGAAAGTCTGCTCTTCTTGTTTGGGATCTCACACTAGTTATCCTGTTAGTATAGCTCTCAAATGAATTATATATCAAGCTCTTTTCGTGGTTCTGGCCTACAGACCTTCATAAATCAGTTCCTGGATGAGACTGCAGAAATGTATTTCCAGTTCCCACATATTAAAGAAATATTATCAGGAAGATATACCAAGAAGGACCATCAGAGTAAGACCCAAAGAGCTTAAATGATGAGAAGAGAGTTAAGTTGCATGTAGACACCACAATGAGATGTAGTACAAAGGCATTCAGTCGTCTCTAAGAAACCAGGACAGCTTTGGGCCACGTTTCTCGTGAGGTTGGTGCCATCTAGCGAGCAGGGGACCTGGTTATCCGAGAGCCCCGCGGCAGCGCGGTTTTTTTTTAATAAAACTTTTAATAAACAGAACAGAACTGAAACTGACAGTTCCACAGAAATGACCCCAAATGGCAATGATCCATGCACTGGAAAAGCTGCCTAAGAGGCTGTATGATCTTTGTAAGTGTGGGTCTTTAAAACAAGGTTAGAAAATTAGCTTGTTAGGAAAACACCACCTAACCCATCGCTTTGGTAGTGGTGGGCTAAATGCAGCTATCATCTTCTATAGTACATTAAAGTACCATTTACATAATAGAGGTGAATATGCACCACCATCTAAACTCATTGATTTAGTGAGTGTTCATATTTATCCACCTCACCTATGGATAATGATGCCCATGATTATGTCAGAAACACTATTTCCTCATAGGCAGTAAAAGGAATGAATTAAGCAAGGAGTCGTAGCAGAGATTTTGTCTTCTTGCTCTTAACATAGGTTTTGCCATACACAATACACAAACCAGAGGTCTGAGAACTTCATCAAAACAAGAGATACAGACTGCTGACTTCATGTCACTTTCACTGTGGACCATCTCTCTCCCATTTGTACCAGCAAACTCACCATAGAAAGGTTGGGAGAGGAACATTCAATTTCTAATGCTGTTCTTTTGGGTACATGGACCTGTTTATTCTATTGTAGTGTTACCAGCTTGAGACCAAGGCAACAAAAAAAAGCTGTTTTCTAAAAATTTATCAAAATGTACAGTCTCCATTAAGAATGTTTAAAAAAATGACAAAATTGGATTAACTAATTTTGTGCAAGGCCTGTGTGTTAAGTTCATCACTCTTTTATGGAGAATGGAAAAGAAGAAATTATTTAAAATGACACCTAAAGTGCTGTTGGAAAGGTCCTTGCTGGTCAGTCTGTCTACAATAATTTTCAAGTTTAGAGTGCAGGGAAATCTATTTAAAACATATGAAGAAAAATCTTCCGAGTGCTCTATTTGTTATCCTGTGTTCTTTTCTCTTCTGATTTGATTCTTCATCTTTTAACATTATCCACACAAGGGCAAACAGATGAAAATAATTTGTAAATATCACTTAATGTAAAAAAGATCCCAAATTAACAGTGGCTGGGCCAGATTAATTCCAGAAGTGAGCATAAGGAGGAAAAAGGGTTTCTGTAAACAGAATAGTGCAACAACTATTTTTAGCTCACAGATTTCTCTGGGAGTCCAGATTTTCCCCTGTCCTGCATCAGGATCAAACCAAAGCCCTTAAAAACAGAAAAAAAGAAGGGAGAAACACACGTATGCATGGACTGGCAGTCGCTTGCTGCGCACAAGTCCATTTTGCAAGCCAGGCAGAAGTACTGTTTCTGCCTTGCTGGAACATGGTTCCAGTCGGCTGAATTCTGGTGCTGATGTGGTTTGGTTTTCGTGCTTTAATCTCACTTATCTGACCCCCTTCATTTCGTACGGCAACAGCGACTCAACCTTAACAGCACCTCTCTTCATGTGGGTGTCCTAATCATCAAACCTGGCATGAAGTCTGGCTCTGTATTTCAAATTTAACCTTTGAAAATCTCAGTTAGTCCAAAATTGTAACCTAAATTATGGAAAAGGAATAATGTCAACACAGAACCTCTTACACACCACATAACTGTCTAATTAAGGATGCCTGATATGCTTGATCTTCTTTTTTTCTCATTCTGATCAGAAATTAATTACCTCTTAATGTGAGATCATGTACTCTCACGGCCAGTTTCACTGCCATTTTCTTTTAAGACATATCTCAACTTTTTTTCAGATTTTGTTTCTATTCAGGAGTTGCAGAGATGTCAGCATGCGCAATTCAAGTTGATAGCAACTTAACATATAAGCTTGAAGAAACTTTCATGTTAAAGCAGCTACATTTACAATTAGGACAGTGGAGTCCAAACTTTTTTGAAGATACATTTGGATACACATCCTGGTGTGCCCTGGCTTTAAAAGAGACCTCTTGCAGCAAGCAGATGGTAATACACTCTGGATAGATTGTATGTATTTAAACAGACCACTCTGCCATTTCAGGTCATCTATAGGCTCTATTAAGCGACCGTTCTTGGCTTTCTGAGGCCATTTTTTGTATGGATGTCTGCAGTTACACAATTTATATATTTGCTAAAAATATTTATATGACAATGGAGTATCTCTTACAGCACAGTTGAAATGCTGTTGCTGTTTCTGTCGATGTAAACTTCACAGGGCTCCATCTCTCAGGTCTGCTGAAGTCATATAATATCTTCTTATCACGCATAATATTAGAAAACACATTTGTTTACTCCTCTGCAATCTGCTTGTGGTTTATCAATGACATAGTATACAATACATCCATTTTACTGTTGGAAACTGCTCTCTCTAGCTACCCAACAATCCAAACTTGCTTACATCAAAAACCCCAATTACAAAGACTGTGGACTAAGGTACATATTTTGAAAATACCTATATTAATTGTGGAGCTATGAAATGGCTAAGAAATGCCTGGTGTCCCCTGATCAGCAAACAACAGCTGGTTGATCTCAAGACTCAATGAGCTCAGGGCTCATTTCTGCTTTGCCTTGTGCTGATGAGCAGGAGCTCGTGCCTTCCTCACACCCCCGGGCAGAAGCCAGGATCGATGCCATATTAGAGCAGCCCAAACTGCAGGGATAACAGCAGAGGCCAGAGGATGCGGATGACCCATGCCCTGTGGTGCAGCTGCTGGCAGCCTGGCAGAGAACCCACACTGCTCACTACAGCAGTGGGCACTTCTGGGCATCCTCCCAGTATCCCCCGGGTAGGTGGGCTGTGGAGCAGGAGGTTTTCTGTGGACCTCAACTCCATCATCAATAGCTCCGCTCCAGTTCTCTTTCCCTCCTGATACACCCTCAATTAAACACTTATTAGATGAGAAAAAACAGAAGGCAAGAGCCTGGTTACCACTCAAACCCTCACTAGGCTGCAAGGAAGAAAGTCCTGCCACTCAAATCTCACTTACATGGGGCTAAGCCAAACAGGGCAGACAATTTATGAAAGTAAAGATTGCGTGAACAATTCACATTTGTAACTATAGTAGATTTAAAATGTTTGTAGAGGCAGCTTCCACAAAGCAACAAAACTCTTTCCGCAATATTTATAAAGAAACCAGACGTCACACAAATCGCTCGTTTGTTTCCAGATAGCAGGACAGGTTATTAAGTCCCAAGAAAACAGATGTGTAAGGAATCCATTTCAGCTGCATTCTTGGATGTAGCTTTATGCATTCTGCAATAATGAGACTTAGCATTTAAATCCTCACTCACTTATTTTCTTGGACTGAAGTCTGAACATTAAAGTCAGATTCTCATGTTGATATCATGTGTTATATGAGCTTTCTTTTATTACCTCCTTCTACTAGAAGATATGAACTGAGTATAGAATATGTACCTACAATTAATGCTGCTCTCAGACTATTTATAGTGATACAGGACACAAAGTACAACTCTCTATTTTTATCATTAAAATGCTCCTATCAGGACCAATCTTTAATTATATTAACAATAGTAGCCATGCCACAATTACTTAGTAAAGGCATTTCCCTGCTGTACAAGGACTCAAGATAAGCAAAAAGAAATAGAAGTAGAAATAAGGTTTTCTTTTTCATTTTAAATGGAAATTGTCAGGCTCAGAAACCATTTGATTTCTGCTAATACTATACCAGGCATACTTAAATGCAGATCTTTAAGGAATTTGCCAGTATTTGTATTTATTTCTAAAGGCTGCTATAAAACAAAATCTGTATGTGCATATATTACAGTGTAATATACACAGAATCCAGTGTAATGCTGTTAAGTGTTTATTCCGTTCACTCATTGCATACAAGAAATAAGGTCTCTAATAAATCAAAGATGTAGGAGGTTTTGCCAGTAGTATGTTTTCTGTATTGACATGATGTCAGAATATAAGGTGTCCATGCCAGGATGGACACGCAATGCCTGCATCCAGTTGTTACAACTTAAACTTGCCTTTCACAGGCATTCAAACTGTGGTAAAACAATCTTGCTGCTGGCTAGAATGGCAATGCCTACAATAAAAAACGTACTAGCAAGTGAAACAGAGGAGCATATAAAACATTCAGGCATTACAAGATAGTCAAGTGGAAAAATACACAATAGAAAAATGAAATATATCATCATAAGTGAGAACAACGCAAATCCACCCAAGAATAGCCTGCTATGGAGAGATTTGGTACAGGCAAGACTGGAGCACCAGTTAATATTGAGGTAAACTGCAATAGGACTGGGAAAATTAGTCAACTGTGGAGTGTGTTGATGTGGTAGCTATTCAGATACGAAAGATGAATCCCAGTATGTGATTGTATTATGACTGGTTGCTGCTCATGAAAGCAGTAATGTGACTACATTTACAGAAAATAATAATTCACTTACAGAAATACATTGTTTGAAACCATGAGGAGAGCAGCACATTTTGTTGTGAATGGAAATGTATAGAAAGGCTATAATACAAATTTTCTTGAAATTTTTATTTCGCCTCGTGCTCTTTCATGATTAGTTTATTAGTCATTGTTAATAAAAGCCTTTCTTGGTTTATCCTGGATCTATGGTTGCATTCTTGCATTAATATTTCTGTCCAGAGAGTGGAAGCTCTATATAGAAACAAAAGATGTCATGCCATAGGCTGTCCAAATAACTTTATCTGATTCTTTCTGTTCTTTCTAGCTATATACAGTTAGATCTTGTAGGTACTTCAACATAGTTGACTGTGTACTACTAAGAGGTATTCTACAGATTGCTAGAAGTTTGCTTCTTCAGGATTTGTTCATGTTCCTATGACAAAATTATCACCAACTTCAATGGGATAAGGGTCTTCAAGGATTTTGCCCTTCTAAATATGACAAAAGATAGCCTGAGCAAGTTACTGAAATTTTATACACTCAAAAGACATAAGCTGATTCTGCTCTTACTCCTGCTCTCATTTTAACCTCTGTCTTGCAGATGATTGCAAGTGATCAAACAAGCAAATCTAAGTAGTTGCCATCTGGCAGCTGAGAACTTGTACCTGCACACCTGCTTCCTTTGCTCCTTCATTTGGCAAACATTTTATTTCACTGTGGGGGCAGGTTTAATGTGCACATATAAAATCAGGCACTCCATCTCACCTGGCAGGCAGTAACATTTTATGCCATTTGCAAGCCCAGGAACACGCTCCATGTAAAATGCCAATCTCAAAACACCTCTCACAGTGCTCATCTGGGAAGTTTAAAGTCTTCCTCTCCAGCTTCTTTAAAATGTCCTTTACGTGAGCCAAACAAAACAGATATAGACTGGGAAAAGTATTCTGGCTTATTAAGTGCAGTGAACTAAGCCAAACAGGTCCCAGCATTTCCCCACAGTGCGGTAAGAAGCTCGTTTGAGTGACTTAAATTCTCAGGCATGCAAGGGGCATTTCAATTGCTACATAAAAACTTCGTTTACACAATTATGTGTATCCTATGTTACTCAGTCAATCTTATTTGAGTTGTAACCATGTATTCAAATTCCAACATAGCAGAACTACGTCACTCCAAATAAAAGAAAACCAACCAAACAAAATCAAACCAAAAAAAAAGACCCTCAACAAAACAGAAAACTGACATATTCAAAATTTTCTACCACGTTAACGTAGAGATTCCAAAATAATGCCAAAATATGGAATATCAAGTTCCTGTGTAGTGGACGAGAAATTAAGGCCCATGATGTCTTATTCTGATAACTGAAGCAGGAGTTCATTCTTATAGAAAATCTGTTGAAGTTCAAGCGAAATTCATACTTGGTTGTTCACCAATAATGCTTTCAGTGATTATACACCTTTCTGACCTCAGTGAGAGAGAATGTAAAGTATGTAACAATCTACTAAAAGTGATACAAGATAAGTATTTCAGATAGTTGTGAAGGAGTTTGTAATATCTGTCATTATCTTTAATCTGCCTTTTCCAGGCATCAGTGAACCTCCTGCTTTTTCAAGTATTTTTTATCACCTCCATTGTTGTCCATACTACTTGATGATGGCCTGGCCCTGATTCTTCAAAAAGTAAAAGAGATTTTTAATATCAATATCACTGGGAATAGGATTAAACCCCTGAATTACCTCATGTCTGATGGATACAGAAAGTTGCCTTCTCTCCACAATTTGGTATTCTTAAATATAATTCCAGTTCAGTATCAGAGATACTTTATGTTCTCAAAAAGGTTTTCTAGAAATATTCTGGGAACAATTTAAATTGGAAGCATGCTTACATACCTTTTTAAATCTAGCTTGTCAGATATAAAAGCTTTACATTATTAACAAAACCCCAAACCCAAACAAGTTAGGTTCTACATGAGGATTCTGAAGTGAGACTGACAAATTACTTTTCTTTAATTCAGTGAGCATAAAACTTGGGAATATAACAAAATAATATAATAAAATGCAAGGATTATTTATAGGGAAGATGGCATTCAGAGCAGTATGGGAAGGTATGTGTAATGCTCTTTGTATTCACTGCAATGACAACTGAGTGTCTCTATGAAAACACTCACTGAACAAAATCTTATTTTACAGTAAGATACAACAGGTTGCTGGGTTTTTAAAAGAATTTTACAGATCTTGTAAAGAAGAAAATTCCTTATTACTGTGATGTAATCAAATTATAAACCTAGATTCAAATGTCACCAAGCTCTGGCTCTGCTGAAACACCAGAGGGAGCAAGTTTCACAGAAGAGTGAATGCATTTATTGAGATTCTTCTAACAGTGCTTCAGCATTTAATAGCATGTAAAAGAATTTAGTCAGATTACCTGCAATGGCTGAGGGTATGCCAGCGAAGTAAAGCCCTTCAACTTGTGATGAAATATGTAAAAAGGACTCACGAAACAGCAGAAAAAGTGAGCACGTGCTTTGTTTGGACGGCTGCAGGTTTTTACACACAAAGTTTAAAAATCTTCGGTTACTGACTATAGGATGAAACACTAACAGCCTTGCCATCTTTGTCTAATAAAGACTATTTCAGTACAGATAGGCTTTTAAAAATTGATTTATGCTCCTCCTTCACAGCACAATGTCTCACATACTCAGTTGGGAGTGACCACACCCCCTCTTAAAAGATCAAAAAAACTCCATAGAAATGATCAGTCAAAACTACCTATGCAATGAACTGAATTACCTTGAAAAAACACATTCTTTCGTCCTCCATTAGTGACTAATTCTAGAAAAGGATCAAAAGAAAAAGCCCCCCTCAAATCAGTTGCCTCTCTGATAATTCACATCTGAAAAATCTAGAGTCAGGAGTAGTCTTTCCATTACCATTAATGCAATTTTTCCTCATGAAGAATTTTTCAGCTTTCTTAATTGTACCCAATACAATTTTAGTGTAAAACACAGCTTTTTCATTTTCTTTCCTTCCTGAAATTCATTACAAATTCTAACATGCAGCCTTTTTGCCAAATCATGGTAATTAATTTAGATCCACATTTGCAAAAAAATAAATAAATAAATAAATAAAATGTGTCAGGACATGTTCCATTTCCAACAGAATTAATTTATAGGCACTAATAGGTTTATATGTAATGCAGAAAAATAATCTTTGTTTGCTGGGACTGAGTGGCCAAGAGCTCTTTGCTTGAGTTTGTAGTATCCATGGGGGGCAGATATAATTGTTGCTATACAGAAAAGTTTATTCATCTGCTTAACTGACTGTGTCATATACATTCTTGAAAATTCAAGCTTGATAATACTTTGTGCAGCGTCTCATGTCTTCAAGTGGCATTTCCCTTAGAAATCCTGAACTATGGTGAAAATCTTTCAGAAGTGTCCATATAGTTCACACAAAAACCCAGGCTTGAAGTAATACACACTTTCAAGCAATCAAATGGTATCTAACAGTGCAGAGTACTGAAATGATATGATTCAGAAGCTAAATAATGCATTGCAAGAAACCAAACATTTCATGCAGCACAGCAGACTGGGAAATCTTTAATGATCACATATTTGTTAAAATCCTCATATCTGTATTATGAAGTGTTATGTCTAACTGTTGGCCTGACCCAATAAAGACAAGAAGAATGAGAAAGACAACTGTAAATTCTTCTAATGTTTCAAGCTCATCAGATAAACCTTTATATGAGCAATGTATTTGGTGGCTAAGTGTCAAAAACAGCCCTTATAGTTAGTAGCTCAATGACTCTAAGGGAAAGTAATGTAGTTTTGTTAAACTGATCATTCCACTGTTCGCCAAGGTTATGTCCACATTCTTAAAGGAAGAGTATCCATCTCAGTTCTGCCAAATTAGGCATAAATCTTCTATCTGGTTTATCATTTTTAAGCAAAAAAAAATAAATAAATATATATTTGAAAAAGTGTTCTCTGGCACTTTTACACCCTGATGGGACCAAGGGACTGGTGTGCACACATATCATCTTATTTCTTCCTACTCTCTGGTGAATGGTGCCTGACACAAACTGTTAGCAAGTTACGCTGTATAGACAGTAGGCACAAGCAGAGCTGCTTCAAACAGAAGAAAAGAGTTCATGGTGTTTTTGGAGTTTGTTTTCAATCTAAGAACAATGAGTTTCAGAAAAGAGGGAGGAGTGGAGGAAGTCACAGGGCCAAGCCTGGGAAGGGGAAGGAGAAGGGAAAAAGAGTTATCTCTTGAGTGAGTAGGGTTTCTGGTCAGGGAGCAACAACAGCAGCAGAGAGCAGAGCTCTCAACAGTTTTTTTGGAGCTGATCTAATTAGTACTGTAGTAGCAAACAAGCTTATATTACACTCAGTCCAAACACTTCATGATCACATAGGAGAAAGGCACTAATGATCCCAGGGGTTTGATCATGGTAATTGCTTCATGAAGCAAAGATCTGGGTGCAAGGAGCAAGCAAAAAGAATGACTAAAATACAGTACTTTACAGCATGCCGTGTAGCTGTATTTAAGTAATTTAAAAGTCTGTCAAACAAAAAAAAAGTATCAGTGAATGAGTTATTGCTCCTAGCCACCTTTAGGCAGCAGTAGGAGGATTTGTAATGCCTAGACCCAAAGTATTTTCCTGTTTCCAAAGTACAGGCTGAAAAAGGGAAAACTGTCACAGTATCTGGCAACGTGAGGGCTGCTGAGGTGAAAGAACAGCTTCGTGACTGGGGCAGTACAGGAGACAGACACGTACGCAGAGAAGGTCACACCCTGCCAGGCCTGCTCTCTGTGGCAGAGATCTTCAGAAGCTCATCCCATGGCTGCATCATTTCTCTGCTCGAGGTACATGACCACTACACTATCCGTACAGCTGTTTAGAAATCAGGGAGGTCCTCAAATGAGATTTTAAGGAGCCCAAAGTGAACACGCATTATGGCTTCTTGGACCTCGTCCCACAAACTGCATCCTTCCATCTCCTTCCCGTTATTTTGTGACATGGCGGCCTGTTGGTAATATGCTGTGAAACACCGTGTTGAAATTTTTCTTATGGAGTTGCCTTCATAACTAGTTTGAAATGCTAGTTTTACTTCACACAGCATGGAAAAAGCGTATATGGCTCTTGTAGCCCAGTGACCACAACATTTCAGCTCCCACAAAGGGCATGGTAGCCGCTCTTTCTGGACATACCTTTTTATCTAAAGCATCCAGGGATTCAGTGCGGTTATGTGAGTTTAAAGTTTCTATGTGAAGCCAGGTGAGTTCCCTTTTTCTTTAGATCACTAATATTTACCTTGTCCAACTGGAGTGTTATATTTGCTCACAGATCTGATACAGAGGCAGGTTGTGGTGAGAGGGCTCCAGGCCAGTGCTGTTAGCAATGCTTATCCAAGGAAAGGCCATCTTATACCATGGCAGCCACCTCTGGATGGAACAGCCTTGTAACACAGCTTTTTCTAACACATCCTTTTCTCAGAGAAATGATATCATGACTGTACAACTAGTACAACTCCATCACAGAACTGGTATATCAGGTCTCTGGAAGAACAGTGAGCTTTTTAAAGACTGGAGGGTGTATATGAATGAATGAAACATAACTTTGATTTCATAAACTCCACAGAGCATTTTCCCCTCCTTGTGGTAAGTAGAGAGGTCACTGTAATTAGGGAGTTTGTACTTCACCTGACGTTAATGGATAAACTTACTAGCTGTTGGATCACTTCATTTGCCCTTTTTAAATTGCAAGGAAGAGGCCGTCTAACACCTATGCAAGCTACTGAGATCCATCAGCACCAGCGCTGCCTCTCTACTTGAAACAATCCTTTCCAGCCCTCTCACATACCACACAGGTCTCATAGTTCAATTCTCAAGCTCCCAGAGACCACAAAATATTTGGCAGCTCCACAGGTCCAAGATCTTTCCTATTTGGTTTTGCTCAGGGCTCTAGAAGGCAAATAGCACAGGAGATTTGAAGGATTTCAGCAGTGGTGTTCTCTCCTGGGGCTTTGGTTTCTTTTGCTCTCTGTGCAGGCAGCTGGCCAGTATCCTCCAGCTATTTGGAAGCTAGTTTCCTTCTGAAACACAAATTAATGCCACTTATTGGCTTTCATGCTGGAAGATGGATGCATGCCATATCCCCAGTGACTGGACATATTTCACATTGTGTTCAAATTTACCAGCAAGACAGTTCAAGTCACCTTCTAAAACTGATGTAAATCACCAGAGAGATAATTCTGTGTAGTTATCTGGCTACCCGACAGATTTCTTTGACACTTACAATTCTCCAAAAATAGCACATAATGATGTGTAATTGTTTTGTTTTAGTTTTGTCAGAAAATCAGTTACCATCAGTAGCAAAATTTAGCAGACATTTATCTGCGTTTAATGGAAAATGACAAGTTTTTGTTTCAGCCTACTTAAGCTGCACATGTAACTTCTGGTTCCTTTTCCTCTCGTCTCCTTTATTAAGTCTTCTGATTTTTTTTGTTTTTTTTTTTAAAAAAGTTGATTTCTTTTCCTAAAGTTTGACAGCAGTCATAAAGTAGCTGGCACTGCATACAGAGTCCAATCCCATACAGAGTTAGATACATCAATATTCTGTTTTTAACCTCATTAAAAAGTAGTATAGTAACAACACTATACATTAAATAACTTTATATATTTGACTATAAGTATTCACTCTGGGTTTATAATTATAAAGCAAGTTTATATTTAGTGAGCAAGTTTATATTTAGCAAATCCGTGCTTCAAAGTACCTATTTGTTACAAAAACATATGCAAAAAATTATTAATTTTTTTTAGGAGGGCAGCTGTTTATCTTGTCTAACTTTTCCAAAGCAATTTTCTTAATTTATTAATGCAGAGACTGAGGCAGTTCCAGGTGGTGATTTAGAACATGAGTTTAACATGGGTGTGAACTCTGTAGAGTGAACATCACAGAAAGCTCACTGCTAATGTTCTACTGGCAGCTAACTGCTTCTGCTTGGGCTGAATAATTAGCAAACAGAAGTGCACTGAATAAATAAACAAAAAATATTTTAGAAACCTAAACAAGTCACCTTTTAGTTTACTACCTCCATCCTATGAAGTCCTGAAACAATTCACTGACTTACTAAAGGAGAACAGAAAATATTTTCCAGTTCATGAGGTCAGGAGTAGTTGTTGGTGATCATACAGACTTTTCTTTATTAGTTTGTGGGATCTAGTAAGTATTTTTTTCTTGAACAGTTTTCATTTCCAGAACTGGGAAGTATTGGTTTCCTTCTCTCGCCTGCAAATGACTAAGATGTAGTGGCTCTGCTAGGCTGGTCAGAGGCAGGGAGGCAGGAAGAATGTGTGATGTCTCCCACAGAGATTCTTTTTTACTGGACAATTTAAATGTGTCATGAAAGCAAGTCCAGTCCAGGTCAGTTTTAATAGGAAAGAGAATTCTTGCCAGGGATTGTGGTTACCCTCAAGACTTCATTTAAATCTCTTGAGAACACAAATATAAAATTCCATTAGCAGCTTGTTATATTTTAGCTTCCAAAACCAAAGTTCTAGTGTGCTTTGTAATGTAGAGGAACAGCTAGGATACAGAAAGTGCTACTGTTCTTTTAATTAATGAAATCTACATTAGCAAAAATGTTGAATATTGTTTGAACTATGAAGGGATACTAAAAGCTCAGTATCTCTACTTCTCCGTTGTTCTTTTTGTCTTTTTTTTTTTTTGACTAGAAATCTAGAGCTAAAAATTAATAAATCAAGCACCAAACAATGTTGTCTTATTAAAAAGTGCTTTTCTCTTTATTTCTTCTTTTTTTTTTTTTTTTTTTTTTTAAATTGTGATAAGAATGTCCCCCTATTGACATTCCTCCCAGAAACCAGAACAATATTCACTTTTCCCTAGGGAAGAGAGAACTAGTTCAGTTGCAATACAAACACTTTGTCATCTTATTATCTTCACTTTTTTATATGTCTCTCTGTATTCTGTTTAGATTAGGCAATTAAACTAATAGAAGTGTAACAGGCTAAAATCTGAACACCACAGACCTTTATAACAGATCCGTGCTCAAGTAGATCACCTAATTTTGTACCAGGTCAGGTGTGTACATAATCCCATAGCTTTCACATTTCCTAAAGCATATTATAAAAAGCTTTTAATATTGACATTATGACTTCACGCTGGTTTTAATGCAGATCAAATACCTGATCCTTTATAAAGTTGAGCGGCAGATGCCTCAAACAGAGCCTGCTGGGACAAAGTTGATGTGATAATATTTCTGGAGAGAAATATTATCAGCAAAGTGATTTTACTCTACATCAGGGCTTTACGTCATGTGGTGCTCTGGATCAGGCATTAGGAGCCTTAAGCCGTCTTCAGCTCATCGCTGGCACTAAAAGCACACGTATTCAGGTTCAATTCAAAAGAACATGTTTGAAGACACTCAGTCACTAACGATGCTTCTAAATGTGCCCTTTTACAGTTGCCGACAATGACACCAATTTTAGAATGTCTACAACGTTTTCTACTTACTGCAAACACTGTTTCTGTGAAAGCTTTGAATTTCTGTATCGATTACTACAGTCTCTTTCCCTTTGCTGCAGGAACATTTGCAAGTGCCAGGAGAATGCTGGCAAAGTCCTGAAACTATATAAGATCATGGAGAAGAGCACTGCTGGGAGCTCCTGTCTGCCCCTCTAGGTCTTCCAAGGTAGATTTTCATTGCCTTCACCATCATGTCAAGAAGACGAGACAGAGGTTCCCAAAGCAATTAATGCCAGTACTGATAAGGTCACTTCTGGGACTGGTCCTAAACAAGAGCTCTCCCCTGAGAAGCACCTACAGTCCCAGGTAGATAACGTACAGCTACACTGTAACTGTGGGGTGAACAGAGAGGGAGAATGTGAAAGTTCTCTCTGGGACGTGGAAATTTCCCAGCTAGGCAAGAAGGGAAGAGGACTTCCTCAAGAATCACTGCTTTGGTAAAAACCTAACCTAATACAAGAACAGTCCTTCAGAATGGGAGTCACCCCACCTACAGTTGACAATCCCTAAATCTGTGCATCATGGTAAGATTTCTTTTATAGTGAGTGGAGACAAGTGGGCGTCTCTAGAATGCCGCTGCTCCCATCCCAGTGTACACACACGTCTAAAATAGATCATGTGAGTCACACGCTACAAATGCCCATTTCTTTCCTTTGCTTAAAAAAGGAATCTCGACAACAGATGCCTAATTGTTGATGTCCAACATTCAGTCAAATGGAACCCCGTCTGGCTGGAAGGATGTGATTTGTTCAGCTGGGCCAATTAAACATGAACATCTCTGAAACAGGAGATGGCTAAAAAAAAATAGTCAGGCAAGAATGAATTGGGTTGACAAATACCAGTCGATTAGGGCCTAAGACTACCTAAATGTGAATGATCTCCTTTTTCATCTTCTTCCTCCTCTCTGTCATGAAAGAAGAATGACCTATGCAGATGAAAATGACATGGACCAAATCTTGACTGTCTTCTGCAAATACCCACAATCTGGGGAAAATGAGATGCCTTAGCTTAAATACAGCCAGTGTCAGAGGGCATGGAGACAAAAGAAAACTTTAATCTTTATGCTAAGCAAAGTTATGTGGGTTTACTCCTTTTACTTGCATCCATGTTTCTCATAAAACTTCACAATGATGCTCTTTGCTGCAAATTCTGCAATTAATTACCTGTATTTCATTTTAGATTAGGCTAAAGTGAATGAAAAATACCCAGGGTAACTACCTGATCCCAATTCTAAACATCAGGATACAACAGTAGGTAACAACAGGTGTTTCTGCTTTACTCCACAACCTGGTTTAAGAAAATAGTAACGTCTCCCAGTGACCTCTGACTGTCATACAAAGCCTTTTGCATACAGCAAATAGCACAGAGTATCCCCAGTGGGGCATATAAAAGCCTCCTTTCACGTTTGCAAAAGAGAATATTGACCTTTGTACTTCATTAGCAACTTTCCAAAACCTCATTGACTAAACATTTGTACAACCTAGCTAAATAATCCACCTTCTCCGAGTCAAATAATCGTCTTTCCACTTAACATAGAATAAAAAAAAGTGCAGTCAAGTGTTACTGATGGTGAGATGTTTTGATTTTGTTAGAAAATGTTCAGTTGTGATATTCTTTGTAACTGTACTTCCTTGCTTGAACTACGCTGCTAGGATCGTGGTCCAGTTAGTTCAGAGAAACAAACGAAGAAGCAAACAAAGCTGCTGTGGTCCAAAATAGCATTAATCAATTTAGTTCTCCTTTCTTGTAAAGCAAAAGGCTCAACATGGAAGCCTCTCGAAGCACTTCTAAATCTAGACAGCAAAAGGCTCCATACTGTCCTGAGAGAGCCACATCCACTGTGTGGGGCACACGTCCACGGTCTCACAATTTGGTCTTTTTTCCTTTTCACATCCTTCTGGAAAACTTATAGCACAATAATTCTGTAAATGTTACAAGCAACGTAATGCAATTGCATTATTTTCTTACATTTCCTTTGCAAAGTGTCTTTTAGTCTACTACCTTTTAATGACTTAAAATAGCGTGTTTATATGTAATCAAAGTGTTTCGCAAAAAATGTTAGGTCACTAGTATAAAACCTCTTTCTTTCTACTTAAGCAATGATACAGTCACTGAAAACAGGCTTTGATTAACCAGAAATGCTTTTAAATTGTTCAAGTAATATAAGCTTAATTTTACTATGAAAGGTGCATAGCTATTTTACCTGCAAAATAAATTACTCAGCAGAGAGGACATATTTTAAAGCACCTTTTTCAGAGCTCCTTTGAGATGCATTTGAAAATACTAGCCCCCTCAGAAAACAAATTCTCAAAAAGACCAATGTATTAATGAAGGACATCTGAATTTCTTTGTACCAAATATTCACCTATTAATTGGAGTTTGCATCTCAAGCAAAGGGAAGTCCTTTTTTACAATGTCTCCAGACGCGAATGGACAAATAACAATATTTGAAAAAGCAGAGAGCCTAAAATGACTGGGAATAGAATGAACTGTCAAAATTAATTTCTTGAAAAAAAAAGATGCTTAAAGAAATGCCAACGACTCCTTTATCTGGTGTGAGTGGGGCAGGAAGTAGATTTAGGTAAAAGTAGAAAATACCATAGCAGAAATCAACATAGGATCCGCAAGTAAAATTGAAGTCTTCAGTGAAAATAATGTGGTAAGTGTATGCCAATAATCATAGTCAAGGCACAAGCAAAGCTTAAAACAGCTTAATGCACTTGATTCTACTCACAAGCTCACTTTCATCTCAGAACTCCGAAAAACAGTCATATAGTACCACATCCAATAGAAAGGATTTGTAATGACAATGTTGCTGAGGTAGAGCTACAAAATATGCTCAAATCATAGCAGGATTTGTGCCAACACCAGAGAATAAAAAGTGACTCAAAACTCATTATCCTTTCACACCTGAGGCTCTATGTTAATCTTAGGATAAAACTTGAAGGAAAGAATAATTAATGGCTTGAAGGTAAATGGACAATAGAGTAAAACGTAACATGGTTTTACTAAAGGTAGGTCATGTCAGACTAGCCCGATTTTTACCTTTGATAGGATAACATTTTCCAGACAAAAGAACTGCATAGAGAGATTAGATCTTATCTGAACTTCAGCAGAACATTTGGTAAGATGTCACAATGGAGATTACTAGATAAACTGGAAAAAAGAAAGATTAGGAAAAGACTTTGGAGGTGCTGACTAAAGTGACTGTTACAGAAGAAATGCCAATGAACTGTGCTGAAAGGGGAACCTCTGGCCTGAAAGCAGATTACTCCAGTAGTGCTCCTCCTGGATCAGTCTTGGCATTTCTTTTGTTTACTACTTTACTTCCTGATTTCACCCCTAAAATAGGAATGAGTGAAACTAGTCAAAAAAAAAAAAAAAAAAAAAAAAAAAAAAAAAAAAAGGAGAATTACTGACAGTAAGAAGGGAGAAGAACACCATGTGAAGGGAAAAATGGACTGGAATAGTAAACGTGGAGTGAAATGTAATAGTACAAAGTACAGTGCCCTGCAGTTAAAATGAGATTAATCTCATCCAATCCATCTAAAAACTTCATATCTTTACAGCTGTTGAGTCTCCTCATAAAATCACTAGAAAGATGTGAACAAGTTCACTGATAATTTTATATTATCTAGCTTAGACACATCTAAATGGGATGAATGGAGAGTCTTTGGAGATTCTTCCTTCTTTCTATAGTCATTCATAAAGGATGTTTGGAAGACTTAATTAGGCGCCTAACAAACTTCTGAATTTGATGAGAAAAATCTCCGCAAGGACTATTACAAATTTTCATTATAGTAGTTCATCAGCCAGAAATCAGACAGGAGGAAAACATGCTTTTATTGATATGACCTAGGACTCTGCAAAATACATATAACTCCTTTAGACATACTACGCAAGGTAAATTCAATGAAAACAGCAAAGAGTTACTACAAGTGTGAAAAACACTGGGGAGATCTCATTGGAGTCATTATCTGGTTGTCCACATTCTGCAAGAGTCTTTCAAAACACAGTCAACCTGTAGACCTTCTGTGCAAGGGAGAAGGGCAATTTAATCTTAAAAAAAAAGCACAAGAAAAACAGACTATAAACTTTCCATGGACAGATTTAGGCTGGAGACTTTCTTAACCATTAGAACAGGGAGGTTGTGGGACAGCCTTCCAGAAGAGCTACTGAAGGCTAGAAACTTGAAGAGTTTTTCAAGAGAGAGGAACTGTTTTATGAAATAGATTATATGATAAAATGCTTGAAAATAAGAGGCTGTACTTGGTGCACTGAGAGGATCTTGCTGGCTTTATGTGTGCTTGAAATAAGACTCAAGAAGATAAATTCCTAACTGTAATTTGGAAATGGGCTGAAATGACCTGGAAAAACTTTTATTTTAAACTTTTTAAAAAAAACCCCAAACCATCTGCTAAGCTCTTAACATATTTTTCCAGCGTACCTTAGTATATTTATACAGCTTTTCAGAGGGAAATAACAGATTTGTCATTTCTGATGACAGTAACAGAACAAAATTTCTGAAACCAAACCTAATGTTTTTCTTTATGGGGTCATGTTAACTTAATCATATCAAACATTTGGTTGCTAGTTTTATGTCTTGGGGGTATTTTTTTTTAGAAAGAAACAAAGAAACAGTGATTCGAACAGTATAGACGAGTCTTCCCTTGAAATATGTTCAAGTGCACTATTTCTTTACAATTATTTTATTTCATTTGGACAGGTCAAGCTCTTTTATTAAAAAGCACTTTTTCTTTTTCCTTCCTTGAGCTTTTTTGGTATATACACATTGTTAAACAAATTAAATTGTTCATGAATGTAATATATATCACAACTGAAATAAATATTATAACTTTAATTTGTTTTGGTAATTTTTTTTTTGTTGCTATTTCATATGAAATAGAAGGTTCTAAATTAATTATGAGATAAATCTCTTTAATTTCTTGTAATATTTGATTAATATTAATTAATTAATATTTAATTTGATTTGATTAATTAATATTTGAAAGAGAGCTTGAAGAGTCTTAACAAAAAATTAAATTTACAAAGCCTACAACATAGCCAGCAGATGATTTTGTAGCATGTCCAGTTTAAATCAGCTTGGGATAAGTAAAGAGTCAACAACTGTGAATACTCAGATTTTATTTCTTCCCCTAGGACTTTAAATCTCAGTTTGTCATTTTTGCATACACCAGTTGTAATTGTAGTGGTATCAAGTAGCAATGGACTGAATATACAGTTCCCTTCCAAATGCATCATCTTGTAGTACAGATGTTGGGTAGCACATGCTGAAACAAGCATTTAATTAGAAAAATATTGGAACTGTAAAATAACTGTATGATAAAAAAGAAAATTGTTAGTCTTCAATTTCCAACCTTACACTACATATCCTAACTCAAGAAAAGAGTATGCTGCTCTTGATATATTGCCTTTTCTTTCATTTGTTTTTGAAAAGTACTTTGAAGCAAAGAGACAGTATCTTGATTTCATAAAGGAAACGGAAAAATGAAAAGTTTAAGTGGTTCATCCAAAATCACACAATAAACCTTCTGCAAAACCAAAAACACATGTAAAACCAAGACACATCTTGATTTTTCTGTGCTGTGTCTTATCAAACAAAAGTAGAAAGACCAACAAACTCGGGAATATCAATTACCTTGTGCACAGAGATACATACGCACATCTTAAAATTAAATATTTTTGCTGTACTGTTTTACAAACTATTTCACTTGGACATATAAAAAAAAATCTGTTAATTTATCTTTATCAGGGATCTTGCTTGCACTGTGCTGCGATGCACTATATAGTCAGCGCTTTATGGCAGCTGTACGTACATCGCTTATTAGCTCTAACAACAGTTTGAAGCAAGAAAGCTTTCTCCATACTCCGTGCATTGTGGCTCTGTATCACTTACATGCTCCACACATACGGTGGAATTTTGCTTGCATAATCAAAACTAGGGCATCTGATGACCCTATGGGTTTCTGTTGCATAGGCTGAGTCTGAATTCTAGTGGAAGCTCATATGGTTTCACCCCGACGTGGATTTCCTAGCGCTTGTTAGCAAATGAGCTTACATAAAAGGTAGTAAACCAGATCTCTTTCTTTCATCCAGTTACAAATTCTAATGAAGTTTTATAGGAATTTAATTGCATTTTAACTTCTAAAACTCCTTTGGAATTTTCCAAAGGTCTTAAATTTGTCCTGTGACACCCACACAATCTATACTTCTCAGTTCACATAGACTACATATGCATTTTCTTAGAAAGTCAAGCTAAACATTTAAAAATAGGAGAATAAAACTCAAATAGTGTCATTCAGGACTGCTTTGCCAGTTTCAAAAGGTGTCAAGACAAGGATCAGTGTAATCATCAAATTGTGACTTAAACCCAAAACTGTATAGAAATGTGACATCTGCATACCATGGTAAAGAAGACTAAAGCAGGGCAGAATAGCCATCAGAGTTTCTCTGAAAAATTAATGTGCAGGAACAGTGCCCTTTCAAAGATCAATAAGTATAAATCTAACAGTTAGATTTATGCTTATTGACTGTCTTTCCGTACTACACATTATCTTGCCAATTATATATAGATAAAAATATATCAGGAGACCATGGTAATGACTGAAGAGGTAATGACCCATTTTAGCATAGACTTGCTATGTTCCCTTACATGAAGCTACAGTGTCATTCTTTCATGTTGAAGACGTAAGGATATTATGTTAGGGGCAATCTTACCCAAAACAGACATACAAATCTATTTAGACAGTCAGTCTTCACTGTTGGGTCTCCATTTGTAACCAGATATATTAGCTATTAAGTATATCTTGTGTAGATAAATTATTTTAAAATAGAGCCCATTGAAACGGTGCCAGAACTAATGGTGTGTGTTGTAACACAAGTGATTATAGTTTTATGCTTCATTTTTGAAGCAGAGTTATACACTTTCTAGCAGAGCAGAAAATCACTGCAAGTGTTGATGTCTTCATATTTCATATACTTTCAGAGTAAAATATACTTACCACATTTTTAATAGATGTATTTAGAAAAATAAGGAATTGGTTGAACTATATATGCCATTATCATTTTATTCCTCAATCTATCAAGCTGCAGTTTCTAATCAGTTTTACAATACTTTATTATCATGTGGCAACTTCATTAAGGGAACGAGAAAGAATGCTTAGTTTTAAGTCTCTTTACTATCGACAAATTCAGTTTCAAGCTCCAGGTGCTTTTGTTTCCTCTTGCTTATCTGTCTTTGTATTTCTATGAAGAGTCTCAATGACATTTCTTAGGTTTCTTAGGAATGTTAATGTATCTATTTACTGAACATGCAAAGGGCTCTATGGAAATCTGGTTGGTACCAGGTACGGAGACCCTCAGGCTGGAAGTACTTGTCGGTTAGAGGATGCTCAGCGGCCTGATTGAGAGATGTGCAGCTCTGTCTCCTGAGATGACAACCTTGCTCTTCCAACTTTCGTACATTTGCCTGTTCCTCTGGTTAAAGGCTTATTGTATTTACAAGTCACAGGCCAATATTTTCTTTAAGCAAGTGCCAGTAGGAGCCATTTTATGCCCATGGGACTAAGGTCCAGAGATAACTGAGTTATATAACATGAAGGAAGCCAGATGGCAGGCACGCCCTTCAGCTGCAGAGCTCTAATGACATCTCCACTTGACACTGGTAATATGTCACAATGACACCAAATCTATGTTCTGTCCAGGTGAAGAAAAAAATGAGGAAAGGAAGGGAGGGAAGTAGGAATCCTCAGCCAAATTCCAAAGGTGTTTGGAAATTGCTTAAAGGATCAGGCCTGTACAAAAAGGGTATGAGCCAGGCTGAAGATATAACCCAATCTGCTCAGCTTCTGCTATAGTGCAAGGCTTGTCTTGGTGTGTTCTGACTTGGAACAGGACATTTGTAATTAATAGGATACGAATCATCCATAGGTAAGTACTAACAGAGGTAATACAGAGAAGGTCACACAGATTTACATGGGAAAGAATACACAGTTTATATCTTAATAGTATTTGAAGTTACTAATCAAGACTGATAATCCACAGGATCAACACCAATGTCCCTACCTGTGCTCACTGGAATACAACAGAGACTCATGAAACCCACTTGATGTCATTGATATTATGGGGCATCTGTGCTCATCATATGGGTTCAACATTGCCTTCTGTTACGTTTCTGAATGGTAGAAAGAAAATAAACTATGATGAGGGAAATGGCCATCAGTAAATACTACCTAAGTGTATCACATCAAGTTAAAATAAATACAGGTGATGGCATGGGTGAAAGGCAAATCCATATAACTCAAGAGCATTCATTTGTGAAAAAAACTTCTAGAGACGGTGTGGTTAATCTATTCTATGATGGTGTAAAATAGGCATAACGATACAGCTGATGGCACGGGTGAAAGGCAAACCTATATAACTCAAGAGCATTCATTTGTGAAAAAAACTTCTAGAGACGGTCTGGTTAATCTATCCTATGATGGTGTAAGATAGGCATAACGATACAGCTGATGGCACGGGTGAAAGGCAAACCTATATAACTCAAGAGCATTCATTTGTGAAAAAAACTTCTAGAGACGGTCTGGTTAATCTATCCTATGATGGTGTAAGATAGGCATAATGAAGTCTAATGACAAGATTATCAAATTATTCAATTAATGAAGGAAACTTGAAACAAAAGAAAAAAATAAAGAAAAAAAATGAGTTCTTAAGAAAGAACAAGAGAAAGAAGAATAAAGAATTCTGGTAGAAGACATAACTATGAATTCCTTGGTTTGCTTCATTCTAGTCTTGTTGGGAATCACTTAGACACTCTAAATGACAGATATTATAGAAATTAATGAATTTTTAAAATTAAATATAGGCCTGTAAGATGAGATATGAGATATAATGAGATATATGAGATATAATCTATAAGCAAAGGGTTTATCAGGATCAAAACAACAATGATCATCAACTGAGAAAGCAATTGAATATTTAAAAAGTGGATTTGTAAATTCCATAAAGGTTTTTCACTCACTTTGATTGCAGGAAGGATTCTTATGGCAATACATTGTACATAGGATGGAAATTTATTCATAAAATTCCACAAATGTAGCTCTAACGAAATAAAACCATCAAACTGCAGTTAACATAAAAAAATATGCCCTTATTGTACTGTTTCAAAGACTCAAGGCAATGTTTCTAACTTTCAGATCATAAACTGTAAATATGTATTGCCCTTTGGAAAGCTCATGTTTTTGCACCATTCAAAAATCAAAACCAACCAATAAAACAAATCCTCACCCTCAACTTAGATCAAAACCTATCTAGAATCCAAACCTTATCACTTGTATTATTTAAGTGAGTTTCAAGCACAATAACATAACATGATTTGGACCTCAAACTGATTATGGTTCAGGCATATATTTAGATATGCTCTTTCCAAGAAACAGCATTTTTCTAGCTTTAAAAGACATTAGAGAATTCTTAAGTTTTGTAACATCAACATCTATTAAAACTCAATGAGCTCTTAAAAACCATAAAAAAAACCAGAAAACAAATCTTCGTCTGATTTGCTTTTAAAAAACCCTGTAACCTGAAAAATAACTAATGCTAGGCAACATAAAGGACCCAATGTAAGCCAAATCAGGAAATTCTAAATTTGAGGTTGAAAATCAATCCCCAAATGAAGCAAGATGTCTGATGTGTGCAACATTCATTTGTAGCAATTTCTGGGAATAAAAACAAGAACAGATAATATTTTGACTCTAATTCTGAACTTCCTTGTATACGTGTGTGAAAATGATATCCTTACCCTTTAAAGCTAAGCTGCTGCATGAACAAAATTTTCTGGAAGATATTTTCCCTTTCTAATGTGAACAAGGTTATTATGTGCATTGATGGTCAGTTATAGGTACGTCTGTTCTAGCCTACAGCAACTTATGAAGTCATCAGGACTGGGGGCCCTACAGGGGATCCCCACTATAGGGGATTCCTATACAATTATGCAACTTTACATGCATGACTATTGGTCCTGACTTTTATGGCAGAGCAATAGGAACACCATCGTCTTCTGCCATTAGCTCTGTGCTATCAATCAATCAGCAATACAACCACTGAAAAATGGAAACTCTCCCACTGAGACCCTTTGACAGTAACAAAAGGAGAACGCTTCTGTCTATCAGACTACCTGTTTTAAGGTTAAAACTTACAATAACTTAAAACAAGACTCAAGGATTAATGAAAAGTTACTGCTGTCAGATGATAACGTGTTTTCAGTTGCTACCTGACAGATGAATTCAAACCAGAAATCATAACCTTCAGATGTTAGCTCATGACCAGTCTCCTAAATCATCCAGTTTGTCACAGATTGTGGTATTATCACTTTCTTCCCTTGCTTGAGCTATCTTTTAACTTTCAGCGTTGAAAAAGTAAATCACAAATCCCATTTATACATCTTTTGAAATCTGTATTTAAATATTTTTAAAAGCAAATTATAATGACAAAATGCCTTTATATATGTAAGAGATAGGTCAAACACCGAGATGACAAAACTGTGAGGATCTTTGCCAGTTCTTGGGTTTATTTCCTGTTTTTTTTTTTATTCTTACCTTTCATAATATTTATTGGCACTTTGGGCTAGGGAAAATTCAAAGCAAAAACTGAAACATTATCAGTTTCTCCTTTCCAAGTAGAATGATCTCTGATGAAAGATGAAAACTAAATAATGAAAGAGAATTTTTATATTTTTAAATTTCCCAAAATAATGAATTTCAGATTAAATGCATTTATCATCATAATTAACCATTGTATTAAAATGAAAAAAAAAAAAAAGAAAAAGAAATTTGAGAAGTCTTTAATCAAGAGACAGGAGTAAGAGAGTGTATAAACCCTAATTCAGGAAAAGTGAAAAAACCTCTTCTTGTAAATGCGATGCTAATCTATTTAAACTAAAACAGATATTTTAGATCAATAGTACCACTCACACTTTTTTAGCCACTATCTGATTGTTTTTCATTATGATTTGGTTTTAACAGCTCTTTTTCTGCCTCCAAAAACAGCTCAGAAAGTTTCAAAGAAAACAATCTAAGGGTTGGGGACCATGAAACAGAAAAACCTACGTTTAAACAGAGTAAGATTTTCAGTGATCACCTCTGTCTCCATCAGAATTACACACCTGATGGCTAAAGAAAGCTACAGCTCTACATCATCTCAATTTCAGATAAGCATCTGGCCTGTGGTTTTTCCACATTAGCAACTCAAGTCCAACAGATTATGATTATTTGTTATTTTGTTATACTACAGCATAATTGGATCCTATGTACTCATGCTTAGCTCAGGAAAAATCAACCTGACAACTCAACTCTAAACATATTGACATTACTGAAAACTGGGATACAGTCACATGTGTTTTAATGACATTAAGAATGATACTAATGTACCTAGCAGCAAAACATCTCAAAACTCAGTTGAAGTATATTACATGTTGAAATTTGTATCAGGATTCCTGTCTAAAAGAATGAATTACAGAAATCAAGTTTAAAGACATACAAAGGTATGTATCACTATGTCAACACATAAAAAAAAACAAAAAAAACAAACCACTTTGAATGCAAAATTCATTTTCCAAAGCAGATCAACACAGCTCAGACAATATCTAGAATTCTACAACAAGCAGCAGAGTCCGACCTCTCTATAGCTCTAACAGAAACAAACATAAGAGCCATGAAAGTCACTATAATAGAGTTAGTAACTAGGTATTCAGAGTAAAGAAGCAATGTTCAATCAGAATTGAGCAGTGATTGTGTTTGTTTTATAGCACTAATTTCACATTGATCAAAAGAACTAATGATATATTTAAATTAAACAGTGAAGAAAATGTGTAGCTAAATGTCAAGTAGAGTATAGATTGAGAAAAGAAATATGTGACTACAGTGTTCACAACTACATGATTTAAGATAATTAAAAGCCTGTTAAAACGTTATATAGTTGTGACTGCTAAAATACACTGTTGTATGCAGGATTTATTGCAATGAAGTCGGCTTGTATTGATTTAATTTTGGAAATATTTTCTAGTATTACAGGTATTGCGATGACAAATAATTTAACTGAAGAATTCAGGTCTGGTTTACATTCAGAACAAGATTTGTAAATAGAATTAAAAATATTTGCCCTTTGATGTGAAAAAGGAATGAAAAGAATGAATCTCTAGATAACATACCACACCTACAGCTAGGGTAGGTTGGCATTTCCACTCCTAAAATGAGTGACTGCTAAACTTCTACCAGTCAGTCAAGATTTTGCACACCGGGTGGCTGCATCATGATCAATTTCTTTACCTTTGGAGATAAATAAATAAATCTGTAGAGAGTTTCAGGAAAATAGCTTGGCCACTGCCATAAATGAATGCAAAGTACAAGAAAAAAAGATGTTTACTTGCACAGAATTATAGTAATAATAAAAACAACAACAAATAATAGAAATAACAACAACCACTACCATCATCACCATAACCTAAAAATCTTATTAATTAAAAATTCTTCCTTTTTACAATACAGATCCTTGAAACCTACGTGACGGCACTGGTGTAGAAGTGTCCTGTTTTTACATATCAGGAACAATTTAAAAGACACACTTCTGAAAATTGCATTATGGATTTAAGCAGCAAAATTCTCCAAAGATTCCATCTTTCCTATGCATTTTCTTTCCCCACGCAGTGATGCTGTGCCAGTAGGATTGCATAATGCATTATTCCTGCCTAGAAACTCAATGCACCTGGTTCCAAGTTTCCTTAGTACAGAGGACCTTGCCTGCAACTCCCTCAGTGGAGAGGCAGCTACAGCTGAGAGCAATGAGCTTCTCAGTCGTCAGTTACCTTTGTATTTTGGAGAGGAACAAAAGAGTTTCCGATGAAATGACAAATCTTTAACAAAGACGATGACAAAACTAGGGTAGAAATTTTCAAGAAACAGACATGGGGACGCAAGACTAGGAAAATATGAAGGAAGAGGGGAAGAAGCAATGATCTACTGCAAAAGAATGATGGTTTTACACTATCCTCATCCTAGTCACATTAACTACCCAGCAGTGATGGGTGAAAGGACAAGTACAAATGTATTCAACTGAAAAAAATTCAGAACTTGTCAACTACTGATCTTCATAGAATAGTTTCTGTATATGTGGGCCTGAATTCTGTTCTACCCTTTCACATGTCAAGACCTCAGGTCCTGAAGGATGATAAAAAATTCAGCAAAAAATGAGTGATCAGCTGGAAAGAGGTGTGCCTTGTGACAGCCTTGGGGCACTAAATGTAGAGAAGTTCTGCAGCTCAGTGAAAAGCTTGTCTCTCCTGAAGGCATTCCCCAAAACACCATAGAAATGAATGGGATCAGTGCTTGCAGAGCAGCAAAGCTCTAACGCTGGCATTCCCACTTAGTCTTCTCTATGGCACTAAACTAAAATTTTCAGCCAAATGATTTTTCATTTCAGGTTTAGAGCTGTAGCTGACTTGCAATTTGAATGAAGTTAATAGCATCTTGGACACTTGTTCATCCTTAGAGCGGACAGGCTCATATTAAACTGAAATAAATCAGGCAGATAAGCAGCTCTCAAAGAAGCAGGATCAAAAGCTGTACATAAAACAGTCTCACAAGATTTTTGGCTACATGCAGAAAAGTATTTCCCATATTGCTGCAGATAAAGTTTGAGGCCATGGAGCAAATTATAATTTTGGTATCTAAATTCTGAAGTATTATGAACTAAACTCTGAAAAAAGGTTACAAATATCTCTGCAACTAAGGTGAAGGGAACACGGCAGTTACAGTCATTTATGTAAAATTAATAGATGTATATAACTTTTCTGATATTACATTTCAAAATAGCACAATAATGCAACTCTAATAGTGTTTAGGAAGCACTCATAAGGTGTACTTACAAGTCCCAAATCAGAAAAAAACCACTGACTAAAAAAGACTAATCTGCCTCAGGCAAGAGATCTGATGATAGTTCACAGCCTGCACTGCCATCTTCAAGATTTATACTTAATTGCCTAATCTTTTTTTTTCTTTCTCCCAAGGGCTATAGCAGCGACTGAATATACTGCAAAAGCAAGGTTTTCTTCCTCTGATAACAAAGAACTGTTCATGCTGAATGTAAGTATCAGCATAAGAGATCTCTTATATCAACAAGATAAAACCAAGAAAATGTGATAAAATATGGATCCAATGAAGCACAGCACAGTCATCTTTGAAAGTCTGGCATGTGACTATCATAGGCATCAAACCAGTCTTTAAAATACGGAATTTTTGAATCGTCCAAATCCAACACCTGAATTCAGAAGCGGTGACAGAAAGGAAGAAAAGATCTTGATTTGAGATTATTCTTTTGGATTCCAGGAAACACTAATACTTCAGACTTACTTATCAATCCTTAATATGGAAAAAATTCCGATACCGTATCTGACCTGTACATTCACAGAAGTAGAAAAATGGACAACAGCCGTGAAGGCATTTCTAAGATCTTCTAGGAAGCTTGTCTCCTCTTTCTGCAATCTGAGTTTTGCTACAGGAATATGAACAAAGCAACAAACATGGGAAAATGCTACAACTTTTCTCCTAAGAAGCAATTTTTATTGACTACAGAACATAAAGGAGTTTGTTTTCTATTCTCCAAAAAAGCCCATCCCATCAGAGAGACACGTCAAATAAATTTCATGCTCCTCTTTAACATAGATAAATAAGAACACACGGGTTAAATGAGTGAGAATCCCCTTCCACCTCTCATACAGTGTAATTTTCTGCTGGGAAACTAAAAATTATTCTCTCTTGGAACTGAATCAGAAGGCAGAGTCGTCAGTCAGTAGCCAGCATATGATTCAGCTCAGCTTTTCAATAAGTTAAAAAGTCCAAAAGACACCAAAAAAAAAAGGGGTTTTTTTTTGAATGAGAGCGCTGCTGTGTTCTAACTCTTCTGAAATGCCTGCTGAGCACTCCTGTGAATCATGCCTGCTGCAAGAGAAGCACCTCTGAGTTGAGAAAGCAGGGACTTTCGGTGACACCTGACACTCCCTCTTGTCGAGGGACAGCCTTCATTCAACTAAAAGGTAGGACAAGCACAAATTCCTGTAGCTGGACACTGAATAGGAACTAGATCAATGATAAAAATGATAGCAATTATAGCTCTCCTCCAACTATAGTGTTTTAAAAGAAAAAAAATCCAATAGAGTGTTTTCTAAAAAGAAAAATATATTCATCATATAAAACAAGAATCTCCATAAAATATGCTGATTTTTACTTTCATTTTATGTTTATACTAGCAAGCATTGAATAATTGAGTAATAAACCTATTTCAAGTTAGAAAAAGACATTCAAGCCTTGGGAAATAATACAAAATGTTAAACTAGCACTAAGTATTCCACTCATGCTAAATTCAGTGCTTGGATTGCAGAATGATTTAGCTGTGCCTTCAAATGCTTTTAATATTCCTTCATGCAATGTACACACAATCAGAAAACTGTTTCTCCTGTAATCCACTCACATTTCCAAGGGTATGCATTTTGAATGGAGGTTTTGTCCTACTTGTTAAGCCAGCTGAAAGAAATACTACATGTCACAATCATATTAGATCCTTACTAGTCTGATCATTTGGCAAATGACTAACAATGAGTATTTCCTGTGTGTTCAAAAGACCTCTGTTTAAAATATTCCAGAGCAGCCTTGTAACACCTAACAATATCAGTAGGCAAAACTCTATGAGCTTAATGAAAAGGTGTGAGCTGTATAAAAAACTGAAAACAAATACTTCATTTTCTTTCATCTATTTTGATGTCTGTTTTTATTGTTTAAATACACTGGAAATGTATATACAGGAAGAAGTGCAAAAATAAGGTTACAAAAACCTCTGAAACAGCTTATTGTAGCTATAAAACTGAGACTGCATTGAAAAGTGTCTGGCTATTTCTAGGCCAAAAGGGGGGACAATGGTTCAGATATTTTTCACAGTTTACCCAGTAATGTTTAATGAACAAATTTTACTCCATAATCTTACTTTGAACTCTAGTCTCAGCAACCATAGGATCAGAAAGGTAGGGTTTGGAAGAGACCTCTGGAGATCATAGAGTCCAACCCCCATGCCAGAACAGGATCTCCTAGGGCAGGACATGCAGGAACATATCCAGGCGGGTTTTGAAAGTCTCTAGAGAAGGAGATTCTACCAGCTCTCAGGGCAGCCTGTTCCAGGGCTTCATTACCCTCCAAGTAAGTAAGTCTTTCTCATGTTGAGGTGGAACTGCCTGTGTTCCAGTTTGTGCTCATTGCCCCTCATCCTATCAGCGGCCACCACTGAGAAGAGACTGGCCCCTTCTACTGGCCCTTTCAGATATTTATAAACATTAATTAGATCCCCTCTCAGTCTTCTCCACACTAAACAGCCACAGGTCTCTCAGCCTTTCCTCATAAAAGAGATGTTCCAGTCTCTTCATCATCTTTGTAGCCATATGTTGGAGACTCTCTAGTATTTCCCTGTTCCTTTTGAACTGGGGAGCCCAGAACTGGACACAATACTCCAGATTCGGTCTCACTCACTAGGGCAGAGTAGAAGAGGGGAAGAACCAGCCTTGACTGGCTGGTCATACTCATCTTAATTACACTCCAGGAGACCATTGCCCTTCTTAGCCACAAGGGCACATTGCTGGCTCATGGATAAAATTATCCACTAAGACTCCAAGGTCCTTCTCCGCAGAGCTGCCTTCCAACAGGTCAACCCCTAACCTGTACTGGTGGATAGTGTTATTCCTTCCCAGACGAAGGACTCTACATTTGTCCTTGCTGAACTTCATTCAGTTCACCCTTGCCCAGCTCTCCAGTTTGTCCAGATCTCGCTGAATGGCAGCACAGCTTTCCAGTGTATCAGCCAATCCTCCCAGTTTCATATCATCAGTAAACTTGCTGAGGGTCCACTCCAGGTCATTGATGAAGATGGTGAATAAGACTGGACCCAGTACTGACCCTTGGGGAATACCACTAGCTACAGGTCTCCAACTGGACTCTGTGCTATTGATCATGACCCTCTGAGCTCTATTGTTTCGCCAGATGTCAGTCCACCTCACGGTCCTCTCTTCTACCCCACACTTCTAATAAAATCTAAGAAAGCTAGAGAGCACCCTTTATGCCTAAATTGGTATCGTCTTCTAATAGCACTAAGAATTTAAAAGCACTTACTTTGTGATATATTTTTGAATTTAAAGTAGCGAAACATATTTTAAAATGAAACATCATAATTTTTATTTCTGCAGAAGACCTAATGGCCTGCTACAAAGAGCAGAAAGCTCTTCCTTCATTTTAAAATGGATATGCCAGAAATTCCTCTATGAAACAGCCTGCAGCCATCCTAGAATTAGACTTCAGACTTTGTGGTTGGTAAAAGAGTTTGGCATGGTTTGCACAAAGGCTGATAATTCTGCCTTTCAAAAGCAGCTTGGAGAAAAAAAAGTACACATTTTAATAATCATGGCCTAAATTACTTTGTGGTGTAAATCAAAGGAGAATATCCTTAAGAACATAATCACACAATTATTCAGGTTGGAAAAGACCCTTGGAATCATCAAGTCCAACCATTAACCCTACTCTACAAAGCTCTCCCCTAAACCATATCCCCCAACACCACATCTAAATGACCCTTAAACACATCCAGGGATGGTGACCCAACCACCCCCCCTGGGCAGCCTATTCCAATGTCTCACTACGCTTTCTGTGAAATTTTTTTTCCTAATGTCCAGTCTAAACCTACCCTGTTGCAGTCTGAAGTCATTCCCTCTTGTGGGAATCTTTTAACAACAGAGTAGATGATGGAGAGCAAAACTGCATGCCAAGATCAACTAAAGCAGAAAGAACCAAAACGAACATCACGTGACTCATCTGTATTTTGGATAATAATTTGGTATTTATAAGGAATTGTAGTAGGCAGTGGTTGCATTCCATGTGCTTGGAGTCTTACCTTGAGTAGCATTATCTAGTTATTTTTAGGACATCAACCCAGATGGGTGGTGTTAAGGAACATGATAATCCTCCATGAGGCCACTCTGCAGATGGCAGTAAATGCGTAAATGTAACACACAGCAACCGGCAAGTGCTCCTACATGGGGGTCTCGATGAATACAACCATCAATAGATTACTCTGTTCTCAAAACGAGCAGTACATAAGAATCATACCCTATTTTATGAAACAGAGGAATCCGTTGGGTCAAGGTTGCCTAAGTACAATCTACGTAACTGAAATAAGATTATTAAATCCTTCTAACACATTAGAACTACTGTCACTCGAGTACCAGGTTCCCTTCAAAAAGCTGCAAACGAAAAGACACAATACTTTACAGAGGTTAAGCTAGTTAGCTTCTTTTTTTTCTGGTAGAAAAAGTAAAAGTGACTCCATTTTCAAACTCTCAGAGATGAAAAATGTTCACAGGAGACAATATTTATTATCTAAAAATTATGTTTAATATTCTAGCAAAATCAAGACATATAAAGAAACTAAATTTTTATCAGAAAATAAAAAGCAGACAGCATGATAGGTGTACTCAGACACAAAAGTACTATCAACTCCAAAAACTGTGACTGAAATCCCAAGAAACATGAAATTAAACCCAAACTGAACAACCTTTTGACCTTTTCATTTTTTAGGATGCCCGTCCTGTTCTTCTTCTTCCCCAAGCCTCTGCTTAGGACTATTGTAAGTCAGCACACTGGGCTGCAGGGACATTTGCTTATCAACGTACGTCATTACATTCTGACAGTTTTTACGTAGGATCATGTATGGCCAACATTCAGCATTAAAACCAGACTCAAACATGTCGGCTGTGCTTCAGTGAATGCACAGATGGTGACCTTCCTCTGTTGCTGAGTTATGCAAAAGTGCCATGCTATCGTTTTAAACAATGGGAACTCATTTCCAGCTTCCCACTCTGCCTCCTTCTGCATTGCTTGCTTCTTTTCCTCTTGCAGACTTTTCTGCTGCCACGTTTCCTTCCACTCCTTTCAGCTCTTCACAATAGCTGACAATTTTCTGTCACTTTTATGCTCCATTTTTACTCTCATCTCCTGTGATGTTTATTATATGACAAACATTTCCATAAGGTGACCTCATTCCATTTCCCTCGGAATAACACAGTCCATCTTTGTTGAGGACAGGCATGGAAAATGGTAACAATTTTATAGTGGAGCAAGTGTCATGAGTTTAAATGTAAGAACTAAAAATTAATTAAAATACTGAAAAGTTGAGGGATCCAGAATTTAACTTCAGGAGTCTACTTTTATATCTGAATCATAGAACACAAAGATCTTAAAAACCATGAAGAATACATCAAATAGTAGCAAGAGTAGACAACTGTATTTGTTATTTACCAAACCAAATGTCTAGTACATTTTAGTCTTTTGCCTGTACCTTTCAGAACTGTTTCAACTTGTAAACTAGAGTTCACAGAATGATTTAAAAGAGTACTTATGTCTTCTTTTGCATCCAAGTTTTTATATAAAAGTCTGTATAGTTGCTTTTGTACTTTTCCCTGGTTCCATTCACACTCTATTTAGATTAATAGGCCCTTGCTATAGGTTTAGAAAAGTGATTTAACTAAGAAACATCTCACATTTACGAAGTTTGCAACTTCTTCAGCGCCTAGCGCAGGGTAAGGTCACAGCTTGTTCTACTCCCCTGCCATGGCACAAGCCACACACATGAGGAGCCCAAGCCTCAGCATTCAGTCCTCTGCTGCTGCATCCAGCGCACCCCACCAGTGTGGTTCACCTGCAGCTGCCTGCAACTAACTCTGACCAACCTGTGGGCATGGGCAGCAGAATGGCCACCTCCCACACTCCTGTAAGTCTGCACTGAAGGACTAGCTGTCTGACTTGTTCGGGTGCTGCTGTGGTGGCTCTACATAATTATGGATACACAGATAAAAAGAGAAGCTGGACTGCCCAAGCACCGAACTCTTTTCTCCAACATACACTTCTCTCCAGTCTGTTTTTCCATTATTAAGCAGTTTGACTCTACTGGCCATCACAGATCTGAACCTAGACTGGTTTGATTTCCTGCAGAACATCATGTTTTAACTCAAGAAGCCCCGAACTACTACGCAATCCAAAAGGATTTCAAATATCTAGAATGCACTGATACAATCAACCTTTTAAAATTATGAAAGATAAACAGCAACATAGCTCATTTTCAGGACTTCAGTTTATTTCTAACAATCTATAAGAACAAATGGCTCTGTTTCACACGCACTATGTAGGTTTAAAAAAAAAAATAAATAAAAAAAAAAACCAAACCACACCATTCAGCTAAACCACAGTAACTATCTATTGTGCTCATGGCCAGAGCCAAACGCTTCAATAAAATATGGGCTATGAAACAAGCTAAGTGATTTATGAACCTGTTACTCCTCTGTTCACTCTATCAATTCAATGCTGATGAAACATTTCCATAATGCTCTTTTAATTTTCTGAAATGGGAATAAGCTAAGCCAGCAAATTAGCTTTAGCTATCTCAGCTAAAGCAGGTCCCAGAAGAACCTGACACTCGCTACACACAGCATAAGGGAATGAGGAGAACACATGATGGGGAGAAGCTGACATTTCGGTGGCAGCAGCCCACTAGATGGGCTCAGCTGTGAAACATTGGCTTAGCCCATAAACACTGTGATTAATTACTCTCATAACTTCACATTTACTACAGGCTACTAAGCACATATTCACACACGGCTCTTTTGATGCAAGGTAACTCATTACGTGACATATCCAAGAGTGAAAGCACAGAACTGAGGGATGAGAGTGTTGTGCTTTGGATACTACCCGCATGCTGGTGGCTTATCCTTCTGCCTCCAAATTACTTTGAATGAACAGACCACAGTAGCACATATTGTGAACCTCCAAATACCGACCCCTGGAAATACACATCAACCATTCCAATAGTTATGACTTTTTTGGGGAAGGGGGGGATGGAGGATGTACGTGTTGGGGTTTCTGAGTAAGAAAGAAGCATGTATCTCGCAGAAATGTATGGGATATAATGCAGGAGGTATAAAAACATGCACTTGATAAAGATGTTGTGTAACACGAAATTATTTAAAGTCAATGCTTAAAAATAAGAGATAGATGTCAAATGTGGAATAAAGTTGTTCTCCTCTTAGAATATTAGATGTTAAGGTTAGCTTATGCAAAAATGTCTCTTAGTGTTATGGTTTTCTTAGGTTAGTTCCAATCATTTGTTAGGCCAAAGACTGTCCAGAAATTAGGAAGCAGCATTATATTACAAAGCAAATGAGGTGTAACACTCTTAAAATATGGAAAGTAACTTGCGAATGTCACAGGTGCTGAAGATACCATATCCCTTGACTTTTGTGAAACTTGACTTTTTTTGTGAAACAAATTACTACAATATAAGCTGAGCGCCCCTTTTTGCCTTTCTTACATTTAAATCCAATCAGTACTACTCACAAAAAGAGGCACTACTGGGAAATAAAAAGTTAAGAATCTTGTACTCCAATAGTTAAGGGGTACATTTTCTAAACGCAGTCTCTTCTGTCCCATGCAGATGACATTTTGTCTGCTAGACTCAACACTTAAACTCTTTTAGTAAAACACATATGAAATTGTAGGCTAAGGTATTAAAAGTAGCCATAATGCTATATCTGTGGGAATTACTCTGAGACATTTAAATAAAAAGGAAAGAATACTTTTAGCATTGTGGTATGTATTCTTTTTGTTCTTTATAAAGTATTTTTCCTTTAAGAGAAATTTCTAGTCTGGAGGCAGAAAGATAAGCCCTGACGTGTTTGCCACTTGTGGTGACAT
Source organism: Baryphthengus martii (assembly GCA_013396935.1). Lineage (NCBI taxonomy): Eukaryota > Metazoa > Chordata > Aves > Coraciiformes > Momotidae > Baryphthengus > Baryphthengus martii. The sequence continues at coordinate 92,752 of VWZK01003725.1, read as the reverse complement.
CTGCATATGAGCAGGTCTTCTCTGTTTATTTTTCTTACCATAACAAGAAAGCTCAAGGCAAAGGAACATAAAGCACTGAAACTCAAAATATCAATTTATGTACGAAGCATTACAAAATGAAAGCAATTTGCAAACCATTTGACCTGTCACAATTTGTGGACTTGAGTCCTAAGGCAAATAAAAGAAAAACAATTGCATTCCAGCTTCAGAAAAAACTAGTATCCTTTCAGGCTAAACTTAAACCACTGTTAATAATTTAAATATTTTCTCCATCCTCAGCATTAATATAAATTTTACTCTTTTTCTTTCATGAACTGGTAAGCATACAGAATAGGTCTATGGAAGAGAATAAGTCCAAGTAATTCTAGTTATAATAGAAGATGATGATTTCATGTAAATCTACAAATAGTCAATAGCCATCTGCCAACAAGATCTTGTCACAATCTTACATTCTCAACTAGGAAAAAGTATGTTTTCTCTACTGCCACAAAATGCAGTTTCAAATTTTAATACTTTGAGTTCAAATAAATAAGCACCAGTGTTCCTCCTTACCCACTTTAAAAAGTTTTAATAGACCTTTCAACTAACTTGGCACCGTCCACCTCTCATACTACGTCTGCTTACAGCTTCTGCTGCCAAAGTAAATATGTTGTGTTTCATGAGCAAAGGCCAGTTTGGAAAAAGAAATTCACCAGTTGACCATATATAACTAAATTGGAATGGCTAAATTAGTGATGGGAACATACTTCTTGGTCTTCTGTCACCTTTTCCAGGTTGAAGGTTGCCCTCCTTTCTCTCTCTCACTATAAACACATATACATATAAAATTTAATTTCCTTTTACTAAGAGAAAATGAAGACCATATGAAATAACAAAACTGAGCCACAAACTTCCCAGCCTTTCACAACAATATTTAGAAGAAGAAGAGTTTCAGGGAAATACATACTACAAAGTTTTCCCTAAAAAAAAGATATTTTTGAATGAAAAGTGCTTTTTAAAAAGAAATCTGGATTTTAAAATATTATTGAGGTTTCTTTCATTTGTGGGGGACAGAGAGAATTTAGTTACTGAGGAATATAATGACATTTTCCAACAGCTCACTCCATCAATCATGTCACTTTTATCTCCATTCACATAAAAAACAATCACATCTTGTATATAAACGCTTCTGCTGCTCTTTTAAGCCATAACAGCTCATTTCTAACATTGCATTAGTTAAGGCTGTAAATCAACCTTCTACATTTCCCTTACGCTAATTTCGAAACTTTAGCTATTCTAAGGCAGGGTAAAGATTACGCATAGATGAACTGGAACTTCACAGATTAAAGTAGGTATTAAGTTGTAGCAGCGCTAAACAATTTTGACAATTCCTTTATTTATTTATTTATAATCAATAACTACTTTGGGCAAATCCACATTCCACTGAATTAAGTCAGGCTAGGATAAAACATCTAGTTGTAGCCAATGCTGCAAGTATCAAAGCCGTGGCTTTTTTTTTAAACAAGGCACATTTATAATATTTTTGGTTTCTCCACATTTTTTGATGAGTAATTATACCTACTTATGTAAGTGTAGCAGCCAGAAAAAGTAAAAAAGCTTCCAGGACTGATTAGTCCAGATTTTTTGTTCTGATTTTTTTAAAATTCTCAACAGATTCACTTTTGAGTCACAAAATTTGCAATTTGTAATAGCACTGGATGATATAATAATATACAGTACCTCTCCTAACCTATGTTTGGAGGCTCCTTCTGCTGTAAATCAGCCCCAAAAGATTGCTTCTATCAGTAAAGGATCAAATATGTTTTAAAAAGATAAATGAAACTGTCTTCTGTGACTTGACCTTCTTTATGGAGAGGAAAAGAACACCATCATACTCATCAAAATGATAATTGTTCTCTGAATCATGTGAGCAGTTTGTGCAATTATATGGGGCTGTTCGTGTGCTGTAAGCAGAACTTGTTCAGCTGAATCAGTAACTAAAAGCATGAGTCAACTTTTGAGCTAAAGAAGGTGGCTCCTATACTATTATCTGGACTAGCCTTTTTTAGAGACAAAGACTAATGCTACCTACTGTCACTCACACAAATATTTGGCTGTTTACATTGTCTAGTGTGTAAAGCAGGTCTTTTGCTACATCTACATTTCCAGAATACTAACACAAACTGTATCTATTTAAAATGAGGAAAGACAACAGCTCTAGAGTTCTTCTTGGGGATGTGGCTGTGGGGTATTTGTTGTTTGGTTTTGTTTGTCTTTTAAAATCTATGTAAATTGTGGAAGTTATGGTAAAATCTCTGTTGATACAAAGGAAGCATTTATTTTCAGTATCGAAGGGGACCTTAAATTCATAACGACTCTTGCTCTCTTTTCAGTCTTCACTGTTCGTAAAAACTGCAGTAGCTCTGATTTCTCAGAAATTTCTCAGTATTTCACATATACATTTAACTACAACAGATGTTCTCTGCTAAAAGGAAAATATCTGCTTTTCCAATGGATGTAGAAGTATTTATCTTTCACTTTAAAAAAAATTGCTCAATCACCAAGTTCTAAAGATGCAGTGTAAGAGACACCAGATCTGTTCTCCCTGGACCCATTGCTTCATAGCATATTCCATAATGAGCTATGTATATTTGTTACAAACCTTACCGTTTGCTACATGCCTATTACCATATTTTGAAGTTCAGAAGGAAGAAGTCCTTCTGGTAAAAATCATAAGCACACACAATAGGATTTCCAGCCTTCCCATTCATCCAACTCCAAAGCCGCTTTCCAAAGCGTCCCACAGAGAACTGCTGTGTGGAGGAGACTCCTGCCAATTCCCAGTTTTGCATGCTCTGGCATTTTGATGGAAATAGTTTGGTGTAAAAGAAAAAATTCTTTTTCCTTTCCAGTAGCATTCTTTTTCCACTCTTCTCATATTCTGTAATGGTACAACTATTTCTTTTTACTGTAATTTGATAATTTATTTTTAGGTGACCAGAACTGGCAGTTCTACACAAGCTGTTTGTTGGACACAGCAGAGACATCTACACAAGCAGGTGCATTCAGACTCTGCTTAGACTCTGGGCTAGTTGCATACAAAGAAGTGGTGGCCTGGAAGCAGCTGCATTAGCATGGTCCCCTCACTAATATATTAGTCCCCTCACTAATATATTTATCAGTGCTCAGGTGCAGCCCTACTCTAGAATGATCATGTAACTTCCAGCCAGCTTCTGTAGAAGTGCAAGAGTCAGGTGCCAGCTGTATAGATGAGTCCAAGCTGCTCAGAGGTCCAAATATCAAAAAAGTAGAATTTGCTTTGTATAGCTGCCTAGAGGCATGAAATATGCTGAGGAGCATCCCCCTGTAAAGCTGCAGCTGCTAGAGAAGAGGTAACCTGCCAGTAACTCAGATGGATGTACAACAAATCTCATGGGGTCAACTAGACATTAGCAATGGAAGATGTGATGGAACACTTGTGAAGAGTTAATAACGACAATCAGAGGAAAAGTACAACCTGCTACCATGGTCTCAAATAGAAATTGGCGTACCGAATTTATTTGTGTGCATTTGACAAGTGACAGAAAGGGTTTTATATTCACTCAATTAGTCAAAGAAAAAAAGAGCTTTTTTGGTGTCTCTCAGCAGAACTTGCCAGATGCCAGTTCAGTCATGCATCTGTCAATAGAAACACTGTGAAATGCTTCACGTAGGTCATGTAGGCTTTGGGCCTGCCAGGCTTGACAACATTCTTTTGTTGACTCGTATTTGCTGCCACAGCCTTATTTCTACCTTACCCTTTCCTGTTTAAACTCATTTTCCAGCTTGAAAGATACACTTCAGACTAATTTAGCAGACTACCCTAATAGAAAACCTTTGACAACAGCAGCACTTTTGTCAATATGGACAAAGCCAGGATCCAACACACTCCACTTAGAGACACTGGGGGCCAGTCTAGACATTTGCTCTGGTAAACAGTACAGTCTGTCATTCTGCTCCCCATCATCTGCACAGGAGATATGTTTTAGTGTATAGAGCCTGAAATAATTTTGAAGCTACTCATAATTTCACTTCCGGGAACAACCCTGTTTTGAAGCATAAGCTCTATACATAAAAGCATTAATTAATAATTCTAAAAAAAAATTACATTGTTTATAACTGTTTTGGAAAAAAAAGAAAAAAGAAGATACTTGAAAAAGAAAAGATTTTGATGCACCTAAGGGTAAAGCCTCAAGAATAATTCAAGGAACAATCCTAGCACTTATAGATTATCTCTTGGATGTCAATTAGTATAAAAGCTGAATTTTTAAGTCATGAACTAGTTGAATTCACAGAATAGAAATAAATGCTTATATACTACGTAATTTCATAATTTTGTCTGTAATAATTTTCTCTTCTCCAAATCTAATGAATATTTTGTAATAAAAACTTAATTTATGACTTTTATATATGGCCTGAAAATGGTGTTGGAAACAAATACTGAAAATCAGGTGATGCTAGACAACTTTCCACCTCCATATACAAAAAAAGATGTCTTTTATAAAAAGATATATTTCTAAAGTTTCTTTGTTTAAGTCTGTTATCCAATTTGTATTCTTATACACACTGTATGTAGATATATATACATGTATATACTAATAGCAACACATTGTGCCATATCCAAAAGACGCTATATATATCATATTGAAATAAGAAAGAGGACAGGATAAAAATCTGATAAAAAGAAAAAATGTGAAAATGGAATCACTGAACTAATTTTTAAAGTAGTATTTGAGAGACAGAAGTGTTCTCAAAATAATAAATGAAGAAAATTCAAGTTCCTAGGAACACTTAGCTCCTTAGGAGATATAGGACAGATTGTGTATGTGACAGATATGGCTAGTGTAATAGCCATCTGTGATAGTTCATGATGCTTATATGATGTTTAGATCTCCCAAATGAAAACAAGGCCATACAGTTTTACAAAGTTCAGTTCTCCTTGCATTCTAAAATTGTATTACACAGTACTCTAATGCAGAATTAATCTCATTTAGAATTCATACATCTAAAGGTGAAAAAAAACCAAAACGCAACCCAACAAAACTCCTGCCAAACATTCGACAGATGTGATAACAAATTATCCAATGGGAGCTCTCTGTATATAGTGTTAAGTAGAAATTCTCCTGATAGTCAGGAGCAGTGTGTGAAGCAATCAGAGTAACCTATAGCTAAATAAAGGCTAGGATGTTATGTTCTTAAAAATATGCTTTGGGCCGAAACAGAAGCTACTGGGCAAGCTTCTTTGGCTTGTGTAATCACAGTTGGAAGGAATTATTGTAATGACCCAGTTTGGGCCATTTATATTTATTTAAATATATTTAAAATTATGCTTTGCTCAAGGGAGAATAAGCTGGAGACACATGTCAAAAGAATTATTGGGAAACCTGGTACTGATTTCTCAGATAGCAAGAAAGCTCTTTAGTCTCACAGAGTTTAAATAAAATGGAAGAAAACAAGTGACTGAGCAACTGCAGGAAGAAACCTGAAACAAGTGGCATATCATGATATCTGTGTTTGTTTCCTGATGGCAGAAGCTCCTGTCAAATTCACAGCCGTTAAGTGCCCTGAATTCCAAAGCCCACCTGATGGAGTAGACAGCATTCTTGGGCTGTCATTACAGCAGAAACATTGCATCAGAAGCCTGAGCCATCTTGCAGCTTTTCAGAGCTAAGAAGCAGTTTTTTCTTCTTTTTGTGTGCGTAGAAGCAAAGTGAGTGAGAAATTTAAAACATAATTTTTTATCCAATACATCCAGGCTAGCACTCACACTCAGATTATCTGTAGTTCTGCTAAATGGTGGAGACGCTATTTAAGACAAGATAAACTGGAAATTCTGCTCTCAGAAAACATGACAGAAGTTACAATAATAAAATCAGAAAATCCAAAGCTTTCACTTAGAGTAGATTGTGATTCCTTCTCAAGTTTCAGTATTGCTGGCTTCTTTTTCAGGTTGCATTTTTATAGGAACACATTTTAAAGTGAGCCAGTGGACAGAGCAGCATCTTTGGTGCTTAAATATTGAGTTTTGCATATAGTGTTTTTTAGAAGATATAAAATATTACCTAAATTATGTGCTAGTTAAAGTATTCTGTTTAAATACAGTGATTCTGTGTCAATATGGTCAGACAATTTGCAGAAAGAACACAGTGTACAATGAAGCAGTTTCTTGCTATGTAAAGCCTCTATTCCAGCCAACTTCAAAAGCGTATTTCCTTCTCTGCCTTGGCCTCAACTTTCAAATACAGACTCTCACTCTACTCATGCTGCTTGGCTCCTTGATAGCAAAGGAGGTTTCCTTTGTTGTTTCCTTATGGCTTACCATTTTGCCTTTTGCAAATTTTGGAAAGCAACTTTCAAGAACTGACAATCTGAGAAAAACATTAGCAGTAGAGTAGAGGATCAGGAAAGGGGAATATTACTAAAATGTATAATTTTGAAAACCCCCAAAACACCTACAAAACAAAACAAATCAAGAAAATCCTTTGCTGCTGTAAAATATATTCACATCAACATAAGATTTTTTACAGTGAGAACAATCACTTACTTGAACAACCACCCCAGGGGCATGGTAGAGTCACCATCACTGGAGATTTTCAAGATGCAGCTGGACAGGGTGCTAGATAATCTCATCTAGGTTCCCCTTCCCATGAAAGGTTGGACCAGAAGATCATTCGATGTCCCTTCCAAGGTGTGCTGATCTATGGTTGTATGATTCCACTGAATTCTATGATTCAGTACCAGAATCTTCTGTTGCTGCAATATGTCTCTCTGTGCTCTCAAAACCAACTGGTGAAGAATCAGCATGGATCTTAGATATGACAGCACATCCATTTATATGCTTGTTAAATGCCATTTCAATTACTTTGCCTAATAGAACACTTTTGAAGTAAGGTCTTACACTTTGCAGCAAGACTAAAGTTTGCAGTACAAAAAAGATGCTATGCAAAAATTTTATAGCTCCCTCAATCTTTCATGGTTTTCAGCAGTGATCCAGCTTCAGTAGAAACAGGATAGATTACTTCCCTCCAATCTGGTCTGATCCATAGCATGGGAAATAGGCAAACATCCTGGGGAATGAGACATACGCTTTAAGAATTTAGAAGTGACCAAAATGGGTTAAATTAAAACATCTGCTTATTCTACTATCCTCTGTCAAGCAGTTGCCATAAGCAGATACTGATGAAAGGGTCAGGCAGGGAAAGAACGTTAAGTCCAAAGAAATAAAACTAAACTCCCCATCTTCCAATGCCTAACTGTTGTAAATGTGAACTATAGTACAAATGTGTTCAGCTGTATGATTTCGTTCTACTCGATCAATGTAGGTACTTACAATGGCATTTTAGGAAGGTTTGACTAAAATGTGGACAGCAACTGCTGTGAATTAGTCCTTTTGGGTGGTTTTGCCTACAGGGAGCAGATGCCATTCATCAGCAGTGGGCACTAGGGGCCAGATGTAGAGTGAGATGCAGACCTTACAGAACATTTAGTATTGCAGCTCACTAAATAACAGAGTGAGACACTTAAGGGTGGATGTCAGCATATTGAGTGCCTCGGTCAGCCACCTGGAGAAAGGTATGCATCTGAAATTTTATCTCCAGTCTCATCTGAGGACAGCAATTATACCTCTATAAAAGTGGTATTCAGAGCGTGAAACTGCCCCCATCACTTAGGGCTGAGGTTATCTGGAGCATGCACTTCAATGTCTCATTACTTCATGGAGGTAAATTTTGTGAGTACTTCAAGCACCTACAAAACTTAAATCAAAATGTGTGGTGCCTAACAAGGCAGCAGTTTTTCAAGGGATCTGTTTTACTGATCTGACGCTGCATTCTTTACAATAGCCACATCTACTCAAATCCCTTTCAGTGTTATATTTTCTAGTAGAAACTAAGCCACACTTTGGTTTGAGACTTAAGAACTTCAGTGCTTAGGGAAATTGATTAACATCTACACAGCAAGTTTATTCTTATGAGTATGGGGCTAAAAATTCTGTCAGCATGCCCTCTTTTCTTACCTTCTCATAACCTGACCAAACTAGAGTTGATTTTCTTGTTTCTTTTCTGTTTCTGCCACTTACTGCTGAGCAGTCATGACTCCTGCCCTTGGAGAGACTCCCATTCTGCTGTACTCTGGCCCCCTGATGCTGGCTCGTTTCCGATTAGAAGGGGAGGTAAAACATATCCCTAATTTTCTGAATTACTGACCCTGTCATAATCACAGCACACAGTAATTCTGAGGCTTCTGAAAGAGGATCTACACTTTAGTTTACCTATGAAACAAAACTTCCTGAAATGCGCTGTGTTTGCTGTACATCAGCACTATGACTTTGCTGTGCACAGATTGCAGGCAGCAAGGCCAAACTATGAGCTATGTCTAAGTAAACTAAAAGATGACAGTATGAAATAAGAACACTATCTTCTGAACTTTTATTTGACATTGTAGCTACTGCCATTGAAACAGCAGTGATCATATATGTATGTGTGTGTATATATATATACACATATATATATATATGTGTGTGTGTGTGTATGTGCCACTGGTATCCCAGATTCCTGGCATGAGGGCACTAAAAAGCTGGAAGCCTGTATAATCATGAAAATCCTTAATACCTGCCTAACCACAATAATCAAGAGGAAACAAAGGGCAGGGGAAAAAAAGAATCAAAACCAAAGCGACTGCCCCGAAAATAACCACAGAAAAAAGGCTAATAGTTACATTCTGATCACTTTGGGAGTTGAAGCCAAAGACGGATCATATATGCCTATGTGTAGAGCTTTAAAACTCTAACCCTCTCTCTGTACTTACATTCTGTAATGACCAAGCAGTTTCCAAAACCATCTTAAAATCCCACTTTCCTCAAAACAATGCACCCCAAAAAATACGTTGATATTCCTAATAATATTTATAGTCATCTATAGATTATTCTGCTATATATAGAAGGATATGGGATTAATAGTGCAATCAGATCCAAAACATAGAGAATACAGAAAGCATTTCTAAGTCCTCATATTAAAGGTCAATAACTAAAATTCAGAGCAAACATTCTGTACTAAAGAAAATAAATGCCAAAATCTCAGACCATGAGAAAACAGAATTAAAAAACCCCAGTTCTTATCAACTTTGTCGTTGCTTTTTATACCTCAAAAGTAAAAAACACTGTTCTTCAAAAAGAGCCAGGAATACTGTGATACTCATCCTTAAAAGGTTCTCCAGATGTTCACTTCATAAATGACTGGGATGAAGAAAAGAAAAAACACCACTGAGAAGAGGCAGAGAGCCTGAAGGTGGTGTACTCGTGAATTTAAACTTTTCCAGAGCACTAGTTTCTTACTCTTAGGAACCGTTTGGCAAGAGGTTCTTAGAGGAAGGAAAATACCATTAAAGAGAAAGAACACAGAGATAACAGGTGATCATGCTTTAAACCACAGAATTCTAAAGGACATGTATGAAACATTGGTATTCTTGGCTTTTCTTCCTGTGAAGATTTCATTTTAATTCATAGTAATTTAGTCTTAACACATAGCACTTTCAACACCACTTTTTGTAGACTAAAGAGCTTTTAATAATATTTAATATTATATCTCTAATAAAAGTAATAAAGACTATGAAAGTAGTTTTACTCAAAACAAAAAAAAAAAACCAAACCAAAACTGATGCCTTGAACTGTAAAAGTATAAGAGAAAAAAGCTTAACTATTAAAATAATGACATGGTATTAGAACACAGTTTGCTTCATCTCTAGTAGGACATGTGTGGTTTCACCAAGATTAGGTTTTTCACGATTTCAACTCAAAGTTCTTATACCTCAGATTTCCGCTTTTTCAGAAAGATTTGTTTAAAACTGTCCATTCTTTAATAAAAATATTAGGGAAAAAAAAGTCTCTACCCTAGTTTTGTACATCCATCTTACAAAGTAGCTTCAAGTCCTTCGTTCTTTCCACAGGATTGAAATTTGTCACATATCGGTGTAATGTGCAAAATATCCATTCTGCTACTGCCATGAAATTCTATACAATTATTTAAAATTTTGGTTTCTGTTTGCACAATAAAAACTTATTAGAGCTTGGTAGCTAAATGCCTCAAAACCTTATCTGTAAGTTCAGCCCCTGAGACCTCTCACACACTTAACTGTTTAATGGAACATTCTCTGAAATACATAGATTGTGTTTCTTTTGAGAGAGGCAGTAGCACTATATAACCATGTCTGCTTTTTCCTCCAAGCATAAGACGACAAACTTGAGATGCTTCTTACGTGACTTCCAGGAATGTGGCACAAATGCCGAAGTGGAAGAAAGTGCTGTGCCGTAAGGGTACAGCGAGATAGGAAAATTTTGATGGGTCATAAACTTGACTGCAGAGGCTCAGAACTAGATTCTTAGACTCAATTAATTTTCTGTTAAATACAGATTTGGATCATACATATCCTTTAAAAAAACATCAGAGGCCTGATCCACGTTTGCATAAACCAGTGTAGGCTTCACTGCCAAATAAAGGTGCATTTTACTTCATAGGTTACTGTGCAGTTATCTTAAATGTTGACTAGATGATGTCAATCTTTCAATAAGTTGTTTGTTGAGATTTGGATGATAGTGTGGTCCACACTATCTTTCAGAAGGACAGGTCAAAAATATTGAAATGTTAACTTGCTCTCTACACTTGAGGTTGAGTAAGTCAACTCTCAACAGAAATAGACGTTCCAGTCCTTTACCTCTGTGATTGCTTTTGACTTATCATTCTCAAAAGACCAAGATCCTGAGTTCCCATGAGACCATTTAGCTCTAACTGTGAGATTCATAGGTAATATCACTGTGGCAGCTCCTAATCAAATTCTTTTAAAACTATAGATTGTTTTCTTAGTGAATACAAATCTTTACAGTGAGATCATTTTCTTCTTCTAAAAGGTGGTCCAGTAGAAGTTTAAATATCCCCAAAGCAGTTTTAGAAAGAACATGACAAAACCTATGTCCATTACCCCATTACATTTGTAAAATAGTTCTTCCTTTGTCAACACAAAAGTTTGTCTTATCTTTATTTGACATTTTTGACCCCTAGAAACTGGAAGAGGTATTAAAATTATCCTATTATTAAAGCACTTTTTAAGGTTGTCCAGATATTGTTTCACATGGCAAAAAAAACAACTCTGCTCATGCTCCTGCCAGCTCTCAGTTTCCCAGCAGTGCTGACATTCCCTACATAAATAGCCTAAATATATTTTCCCTTAAAGTACCTGCAAACTATTGGTGCACAAACAAACACACTAAACCTGTTCTAAATGACATGAGTGTCTCAGGGACAGAATACAGGGAGAATACAGGCCTCATAGGGGGAAGTCTGCCAGAAACTTAGCATAGTTCACATAAACAACCTGTGGTCATCAGCACAGCCCAAGGTGGAATCCAACTCTGAAACCCAATACGGTTTATGTACACAGGACATACCAGAAAAGATTTGGATTTAGACAGGTATAAAAAGGAACCAGGAGGAAAATATGCTAGTAACGTTAACTTTACTTTTACTTACTAATATGTAGGTAAGCAAATACATCCTACCATAGGTCTATAGACATAGGTAGTCTATTTTCTGAAACAATAAGCTCTCTCTCAATGACCTAACATGCATTCTTGGTGACCTAATATTTGAGCAGAAAAAACAGTGTTACGTTTAGGTCCTGAAATAAGAAGAAAGTTTAAAAATGCTAAGCTTTATGTAAAAATATTTCAAGCTAGTAAGTGAAAGGTTTTCAATTCAAAAAACAAATTCCAAATCTCATTCCCGTTACTTCTACTGAATTTGTATATGGATCTTCTGTGTATACAGACCTTTTTGATTCTACTGCAACTAAATCTAATACTTGGCTGTTTCTCACTTATCCAAAAAATGTGAAGCATCTTTTAAAAACAAAAGCTAGCAGGCAGAATGTTACTTTGTTTCTAGTGCAGACTCGGATAAGCAGATACTATCTGGATAAGGCATTCAATGGCAATAAGGCAATGTTGAATTGACTCTGCCAGATTTAATGAGACATGACGTCATGAAACTGGTATGAATAAAGAGTATCAAGCAAAATACATATGCCATATCAAGTAACAACTTTCACTTTAACCCTAGCTTGCTAGATTCCACATTTTTTTTTTGGTTGAAAAATAGAGTAACATAGCAAGCTGTCTCAGAAGCTTCAGGGTCTACACACATCCTCCCTTATCTTCTACATGTTAAAAAGTCCTCCTAATTATCATATTTTTTTTGTTTGTTTTTTTTTTTTTTTTTTCTCTGCAGACAATTAGTTATACCAGCTCTCAGACTAGAATTTACAGTGTATGAGTGGTCAAATCTTTGCACCATTTGAATAGTCTGGAATACGTACTAGGGAAAACAGCCACTGGTTTAAGTTACACCTCTCTTCATTTCTGTCCGAAGTGAATCTGTAAAGAACTCCAACATCACTTGCAGTAGATGTTCACTACAGATCTTGACCAACTCTCACTCCCTTGCATTTCAATGTTATAGCTGCAATGATCAGATATATTTCTCAGCCAGGTAAAACACATTTCAAAAAATACCATTTTAAAGCTCTAATCAGAAACGTACAACTGATGCAACTTGAACAACAGGCTTCATTTGCCAAAGGTTTTCCAAAGTTGACTTTCAAGTGCTGTAAGGACCTACTAAATCCATTCAATAGTGAGACTGAAATGAAATGGAACTATAGCAGTTTGATACTTAACTATAGTGAGCTTCAAACCTCAATTACAACAGTATAATATATAACAAAATAAGTACACTCATGAGTATGCTTGAGATGCAAATCTCAAACTAGCCATAGATGGAGATTGCTCATTCCCATGACAGCTTGGAGCATGCTGCAAGCTAACCTCAAGGTATTTACTTTGCCTTTCCCTCTGGTTTTGTAGCAGCTCAACACAGGTTCAGCCAGACTGCTAAGTAAAACTGCTTCAAGTTTTCAGCACTAAGGTCTAGTGTATACAGCCAGAAAGACCTGGTTTAAAACACATACATTTGAGGCAGTTTAATTTCCAGCTCAAATGCACACCATTTATTTCTCTTGAATTCTTGTATTATATAGGCTTACATTCACCTAGTGAACCGCTCAGAAGTCTTCCCCATTTCATGAAAGTCTGATCAGAAAACAGACATGCTGAGCATCAGAAGTAGCAATGTCCTTCCTCTTCTTTCATCTTGAGTTATTAAAGAAGCCCACAGATTCTACAAGAATTCCTCAAGAAAGATGTTGCGTAACTGTAAAACTCAGACTCCACGTCACAATCTAGGCTATATAACACAGAAAATTACTCCTTCCCTCCATATCCCATTTCCTATCCTATATTACTCACTTTCCCACCCCCATTTCAAGGTCCTAACTCTTTATCCTGGTTATTGCAGACTGGTGGAAGACTTCTTCCATTCCAAATCTGTAGTGATACCATCATGTCAGAAAGTCTTCCCTGAATACTGGTATCAGTCTTCAGCTGTAGCATGTCCTTGGCAGCAGCTACTGACAGTAGAGCAGCCTCCTCCCTCCTTATGGCTCATGAGATGTATTTTTAAAAAAAAAACAAAACAAAAAAAACCCAAGTCCCAGAAAATTTGCCTTTATCGACAACCCTAGCTAAGCTACTGCCAGGGAAATTGTTTCAAGTACAACAACTGGCTATTGGTTACAGATCATATAGAAGAAAACAGCCCATTTTTTAATGAGTCAGATGGGGACCTGGCATTTTTGGATTCAATTCTCTGTCTCAGCTTCTCTGGTCTTTAGTACATCTGTGAAGGCTTAAACATATTCACAGTACAGCATTTTAACCGCATATAATCCAAGCAGACACTACCTTTCCATAGCTATATTCTTAAGATGTGATAATTACAAAGTCAAAGGTACAGTCAATTTACTGTAAATGTCCAGAAAGGTTTAATGACTTTGGTGGAATTTGCACACCTAAATCCAAGAGCAGCACATTCAAAATCTCAAGGCATTTGATTTCTGCTTGCAAAGTCACCTACTTCTACTTCTGCATGCAGCAGAAATACATCAAGTGGTACTTATCCATTAACTACATGAAGATCCTTGCTTACATCTCACCATCAACGAGTACAGAAGTCATCTTACATCACTTCCAGCAGGAGTTCAATTTTTGGTTTTATTTTTCCAGCACTGACCACAGTTAACAGCAGATCCAGAAAGTATCACCACTGGAAACAAGCTGGCAGTTTGGTCAGATTATCATGAGTTTAGGAGTCCCTATCCTTCCCTTTTAGCTGAATATTTTTTTGTATCAGTAGTTTTTGGAAGTATTTACTTGCTCAACACATGAACCAGCTTTATCAATCTTTCAATCCTCAAATCTTTGAATGTGAGAGCCTACTTTAAAAAAAGTCACCCTTCATATTCATTTGATTTTTCTCCTATGAAATAGAGAAGACATTGAAGGTTGTGGATTTGAGTCAGGTAATACAGTGTCACCTATAAAACTTTGCAGCCTTGATGCATTTTCTGTAATAATAAAAGCGGCCAGTTCATTAGCACTTTATTACAAGTAGGTAACTATGACTCTCTTTTATAACATTATAATCCTTGTAAAAATCCAGTCTCAGCTAGGTGAAACTACAACCAATCCTATTAAATAATCATAAGGAACAATTAGGCTCCATGAACTCAAGCTTATTTTGCATAAAGGAGAGCATATAGAAAGTTTATATGCACTCACCAACAGAACTTTCCTAAGTTCCAATTTAAATAAATGAAAATACCAATATTTAAAATGCCAGATTTAAAAAACCAAACAAATGACTTATTTTTAAAGCGAACTCAGACAACTTTTATTTGTTCTGGCTGTAAAAGTCTGGATTTCTTTTTTCCCCAACTGTGGCACCTGTTTTTAAGCATGAAAGTTTAAAAACAACTCTGTGCCAATTGTCCAAACCACAGCAGGTAGTAAGGTCAATGAATGAGACTATTTAGCAGGCTGACTATCTGCTCCAGTGAGTATACTTGAAAAAGCAGCTCAGTTACATCTATTTTTCACCAGCTATTTGGAAGATTTCCCTAATTATGGGATACCAGAGGAAGCCAGTTGAACTTTTTCACCTTTGGGAAATGAGAAGTGGTTCCCACCCTTTTGCCACGGCTTCTACTTTATTCACTGTGGTCCAGGGGAGTCTGACAGAAACCTCGAGTCCAGCAGGCACAGAGGTAGAACAATATATCAAATAATCTAATAACAATCAGGAAATAATAGAGCATGAATTGAAGAAAACATAAAAATACTCCTCCCCAGGAAAATAAGACTATTTAGCATTTTTACACTTTTATGTGAATGCTCTTTTTTCTGCTATGTACTGGGTTTTTAAACAAGAACATCAGAAACTTACTGAAAAAGAAAGAACACTTGCAGTAATCTCTAAAGACCAATTATATATTTCAGGTGTTTAAAAATGATTTAACACATCCTGTGAAACGATCTGGACCTATGGAAAAAAAAGCTTCCATCATTCCATCACTTCCAGAAAAGTTTGATTACATTTTAGTCCAAATCAAATTCTTACTAATTCAGTTTACAGGAAAGCTTCATAAACCATTGTATTGACACAACCGAGAGTACAGTGAACATCATGTAGAGGGCTGAAAATGAGCATCTCAAGATAGAAGGAACGGGAAACCTCTTTACCTTATTATGGTTAAGCAGTTCCAGAAACAGTTTTGTGGAACCCCTCATCAAAATCCAAAGTCAAATTTTCATATTTGCTCAGGCTATTCAGTGGTCAGGCCCCTTGAAGTTTTTCTTTTTTCTTTTTACTAAATTGTGTACAAAGTTAACTGGATACTTCTGCTCTTCCCTTCCATTAGGAGGACACAAGTCCTGCCATGACCTGCATGTTTACACCTTTAAACAGCTAGTGAAAATCCCAAACTTTAAATATATAAACATTTACACTACTTAATGAGAAAAGCATTTGTGGGAGAAAGGATGAATATCAATATATAAAAACAGCTTTGTGTTTAAAGTATCTTGAAAACTGTTCAGTTTTCATTTAAGCCACACATCTGATAGGAGTTTCACATTAATGCATTCATTTGAACAATATTTGTTAGTTTTGCTTTCAGAGGCAAGGGTGGGAGGAAAGAAAATGAGAGCGGACTACGGTCAGGCCAGCAGCACACCCAAGGAACTGAAAAGCATCTTTCCTAACACCAGTACTTCTGTCTGGTATCTTTTACTCTAGTATCATAAATTCTCTTAACATTGGTGAAGATTAGCTTATCTCTATACAAGCATAATGAAATGGGGTGACAATGGAGTGTTGTTAGAAAGCATTTGTCACCAACACTATCTGACTTGGGGGAATGTATAATCAGAAATTCACATCCACCTCAAAACTTTCTCTATAGCCTATGTGCAGCACATCTTTTCCCGAGGTTTCAGCATGGTTATTCAGTGTCTATGCAAGTTAACTCAGTCAGAATACAACTATAAATATTTAACTGGGTGTCATCTATTTAAATATACTGCTATACTAAATAGAGCTCCTGTGATCAACAGTTACCTGAGCTGGACAGAACAAACTGGTCAGCAGTCAGCTTTGCAGTGCCAGAACAAAAATAGATCATCTTTCCATTACTACTTGAAAGTATTCAACCACAATTACAACTGTTAAAAGTATAAAGACTTGACATTTATAAAAAGACTAGTATGGGACTGTAGGAGCAACACAGTTTCTTTTGTTCTGTTTAGAGAGAATTCTTTATTATATCTCAAAATATGAAAATAGATGGGACTGCACAGCCACGCAGATTATGTCAACGAGCCTCTATTAATTACAAAAGACAACGCGCATTCTGAAACTCAAAAGATATCTTATTTATTTTGCAATTAACAAGATAAATATTTTTTCCCTAAGATGTTTTCTAGTCCCATACAGTCCAAGTTGCTAGTGTTGGAACAGAAAATACCCTCCATGTAATGTAAAGTAACAATACTTACAAAACAAAACAAAGAAACAACAACGAAACAACACAAAAAACCAAAACCCCCAGACTTCCCACAACTATTGAATTCTCAGATTTTCCCACTTCCTATTTCTTTGGGTTCATTTGACTGTGAGCAGTAAGAAGCTGAAAAACTTTTGTATTAGTTTTCCCCATTAGGGTACAGTGGAACACTTTGTCCTCTGCACTCCCATTGAGGGCTTACCTGGCTGCTACCACAGGAGCGTGGAAACACTTTTCACCGTTGTGCGACAGAAAGGGAGAGAGAACAGTTTTAAACCATGGAGTTGAGATGATTTAGGAGTTCCCAGCATGTCATGAAGTGCACCACAAACTAGGAAACCAAATTACTCCTTTAATTTCATGGCAGGCTTTCCAACTCCTCTTAGAAGCTCCCAAGCACCTTTCATCAAGAACTTAAAACTGGAGATTGTAGAATTTCTTCAGCAGAGGTGGTGCTACAAGCTATTAAGAGTCTTTTGTGAAATAATAGCTATCACAAGTTTTGGGTATAAGCACTTCAGTAGAGGAAAACTTGTCACAGACTAGGGTAAAGACGTCAAAGTTTCCTTCAGGCAGGTAACAAAACTGGAACCAACATCATCAGAAAGTGTTAGTCATAGATACTGAGCCAGAAGCAGCAAAATAATTGTGTCCTTTCAACAGCGTTGAGATTTTATGTCATCAATAAAGGATTACTCAAATTTTTCAGACTACTTTTTAAACTACAGGAAAAATCTCCAACCAAGATATTCCTACCTTTTTCTTCACAAGTGAGATTACCCAGTCAAACAAAAGGAGTAAACAACCCCATGGGCTCCTTGGGTACTCTGTTTTAAAAAAAAAAAAAAAAAAAAAGGATTACGGCTAAAAGCTAGTTATTAAAAGTAAGACAAATTCTGAGTTAAGGCTGTGAATGACTACTTTTGAAGAACTCAGAGTTCTCTGAAACTAAGCTCATGGTTTGTACTTAGGTAGTTCAAAAAACACGATTACATATTCAAAGTCAAACCCATGAATTTAAGCATATTCTCAGTGAGAATCCTCAGCATCAAGAATATATTTAGCCTAATCTTTCTCTGAGTTTTGCTTCTTCTCTTTCCTCTTTTCTGGAGGGTGTGAGGGTGGGAATGGAGTGTGTGACAGAGTGCTGGCTTATTTTATTAAAATGTATGCCTAATTAAGATGTTCCACTCTTCTTCCTCATAAGTGGTTGCTTATTGTGGGATATACGCAACTCACTTCATGAGTAACTTTCAGGACTGTGGTGAAAGTCAGTCCCCATTCCCCAAATCATGGTATCACTTCCATGTTACTTATGCATGTGTTTGTACTGACTGTGGGAGTAAGACACTGAAGTAACAGGGGGTTTTGGAAAGCATTCAACAACAAACTGAACATTTGATGATGATGAAACACTACAAACTGCTGTGAAGGGCATTAAAGACTCTGTGATCCCAGTACCTACTTTATATGGCCCAGAGAAACCATTTTGAGTCTTTTTATTGCAGTTAAGCTTAGGACTTAAATTATTATATCACCATAACATCTACCATGGCTACCTCTACATGGAAAGAAGCAGCCAACACATAACTAAAAATCAAGTTCTGGAGTCGTGCAACAGATCAAATGTTATTCCTGACTCTTAGAGTAGTGGGACAGTGGGAGCAGGGGGGAGGAACAACACACCTTCATTTGTAAACTTTCTGAATGCATAACTATAAAACTAAAGCTTCTGAATGTTTCTACTTTGAAACTAGGCATGTAAATAACTTTTCTTGTTTAAAATGTGCTGCCACTGTAAATAAGTATACACAAGTACATCCACAAGTACATCCACTGCATGTATTTTTGCACATACATACACGTGCAAATATATACACGGAAGCCTTTCATATGAACATACAAACGCACTGAACTCCAATTCTCCTTCAATTTCCCATACCCACAAAAAAACAAAACCTCAAACCAAAGCAGCAGCATAAGATAGCACAAAAGGGTGGAGCTCAGGTTAAACGCAAGGACAACGGGTTTGCCTGTATATACCTTTTGACCCCCACAATGGTCCCTATTTACGCAGAGACACACAGAGATTATTCACCTTCCTGCCCAGAAGGAGCCAAGGCAGGATGTGAGGCTGCTGGGCAAATATCAGTGCACATTATTGATGCTTTTGTAAAATAAGTGTGCCTGCTTTGGGGGGGCTGAATTAGGCTCGAAATTAGCATGAAACTGTGCGTGCATAACACTGTCGCTTGCTGTTCTTAACTTTCTTAACCAAATATTGTCAAATTAGCAACAACCACACTTCCCACTGAGGGCTGTATATTTAAATGTTTTAGAATCTAAAGCTATTTTTGGATTTATGTGAGCTAAAAAAAGCGACTGGAGTTGCATTTCTTCAAGGAGGAAACAAACGCTATGCCCATATATTTGCTGCCTCTGTCAAAAGTGGATGACTGGATTCTCATTTGAATTTGTAGAGACTAATTCTTAAATTAAGCACCTTGAAATGCTACACAAACAACTTGCAGACAAAGCTTCCTTCTCCAAAAGATTAAAAGGAACTGAACGCACATATGGGGAGTAGAAATGCCATCTCAGACGTGCAAACATTCTCTGGAAACCACTGACCAGATTGGGCACACAAGCTTAATGGAGAAGACAGGCTTCAGTCTGAAGACCCCTGCGGCAGAATGAGTTTATTTACAAAAATGGAACATAGTGTTGTTTAGAGGATGGCTAAGAAGAAGAATAGAAGAAAAGAACTGTTCAACAATACATTAAATAAATTATTGCAGCAGTCTTTAAGTCACAACAGTAATACAGCCCTCTAGCAAGCGAAGGTATTAACACAATTGTAAGCAGAATAGACTTGATGGTCCATTGGTCTCCTTCAGTACGGTAACTTGTGTTCTAGGATATTTGCCATAACACATAAAAGCCAAAAAAGTTGTCACTTGAAGAGTGTGGAATTAAACAAAGACACAAAGCAGGTAAAATTCAGCCCATGTTAACCTGTCATTCCACAGGATAGCCGCACAGTTCAGGGCCACCAGCTACGTCTTTTGGTTGGAACAGTAACAGGTGCCCCTTCTGTACCTGCCATGCATGAGAACTCACAGTAACACACGTTATTTTTTTGTATTCTTATATCATAACACGCTAGTACCCTTGCCTGATTACAGCATTTCTAAAACTGGTAATAGGAAATGAGAATTTACATATTTATCTGCATAGATATTGCTTGTACCTCACCAAAAGGCTCCCTAGATAGCTTCCAAAACAACATAAATCAACTTGTAAAATAAATACAAGCTCACTTCATCGAGACAATAACTTGCAGCACATGCTCATCTTCCTTTAGCAACAACTCATCATTTATCTTTGTTTTTTCACTAATCTTTGGTGCAATGGAGACAAAGAACTTCAAACACATCCAAAAAAATCTACTCCTACAAGACTGAATCGCATATAACAATGTCAAAGTCATCTGCAATTGACAACTGATTTTTAATACAGATAATTTAAATGTAGGTATTCTTGCTGAAAGTTTGATAAAAGTGAAGTGCATTATATATTTAGTCTCACAGTATCATCCTAAATGAGAAAGGTTTGTTTCTTCTCTCTTATTTGCCCTTTGATCTTAAACGATGTTTTCGAGTCCCAGACAATTCAAGGACAGAAAGTTGCTACCTATTTAGTATTGAGCCCTAATCAAAAAGATGCTGAAACACAGTCAGATTCCATTATTTATTCAACAAAAGGAAGTCACAATGTGTGGATATAGTCTACTAAGCAAGACTAGTTGAACAAATTTTCTTAACAAAAAGTTTTATAATCTGAAGAATAAAAAAAAAAAAAAAAAGAGAGAGAAGCTGCAATCAAGTTTGATCCACCAACAGTAAAACAGCAGTAGTTTAACTTTACTAAACTGAAATAATAGGAAAACCACGCATCTAGTAAAAATACCATAACTGTATCAAATTGAACACACCTTAAAAAAAACTAATTGTTGATTGCACAAAAGCTCAAGAAAGCTCCATCAG
This sequence comes from Baryphthengus martii, assembly GCA_013396935.1. Lineage (NCBI taxonomy): Eukaryota > Metazoa > Chordata > Aves > Coraciiformes > Momotidae > Baryphthengus > Baryphthengus martii. The sequence continues at coordinate 71,684 of VWZK01003725.1, read as the reverse complement.
CCCCAAATATCAGCCTGTATAACACTTGCAAATTTAAGTCCTATGAATCTCAATACATTTGTTACAACCAGACACAATGAAGTTCTCATGGTACAAACTTGCCTTTCAAGAATTCATAATACAGAAACACTGCTTGCAAATTACATTATATACATAGTACTGTACCTCCAGCATCAAAACAGAAGTTTAGAAAGATAATGTGAAGATAATCTCTTAAAATAATAACTGCTTACAAGTAATCTCCAGGTCCTCACACAACCGCCTTATTAACAACTTAAAATTAAGTGATCCACTTGTATCCCAACGAACAGTTACACAAGTAGTCTCTATGGACTTTATTTAGTAGGGTTACTCCTGAAAGTAATAGCTGAAAAGTTCAAAATGTATATTTCTTTCCTTAAAACACCTACAGAGAAATCCAAATGAAGCACTGATAATTACTAACCTTACTGACAAGTTAAGGAATTTTTCCAATGTTACTTTTTTCAGTTCTAAAAACAGAGGGGCCATAAAACTTTAGAAAATACAAGTAATACAATTTCATTAACAATAAGAAATCCAAGGTAAGAAGAAAAAAACCCCAAACAAACCAGCAAATGAACCTGCCCACCCCCCCAACAGGATCCAGGATGACTGCCCAAAATAGCTTCCCTCACCCCTGAAGAACACACATATACACACAGATAATTACTGCTTACTGATTTTTGGGGAGGAGCTTATGCCCAGCAGTCACCCAATTAGGGGCAAAATTGTATAAATACTCAAGGGTGACACTTGAAAGCATCAGCTTCTGCTCACTCACCAGTAGCAGAAGAACTCCTCAACAGAGGAGGCTTCATTGCTCTACCCTCCGCATTGGAGATCCACAGCATTTTGGTATGTTATGATTTCATTTCATTCTATTTGGTTTTGAAAGTAACTTCTACAGGATACCTGTTTTCTGGCCGGGGAGGGAAGGAGGTAGATGTCTAAGGGCCAGTGACAGCAACCTTACTGCTACTGGGGCTATTTGAAAGGCTATGGATAAAAGTCTAGTTTTAAGCAAGGCAATGTGAGATTTTTGCCACTAATGCTGAAAGAGTTGGGACTTCATGCTTTATTTTCTGTAGCATTAGACAGGAGGCAGTATGGTTGTCGTAGGGTGTCTATTTCCTCTGAAAACTTTTCTTCATTTCAGGAGTTTTGATGTATGCAACTCCTGACCTAACTAGGAAAATAATCACTGTTTCTGAAGATAGTAGTTTTAAATAGGCTGGCATCCATTTAAAGTGATTCTTTTCCTAAAAATGAGACTTGCCTCTAAGCTATCTATACCAGAGTTCAATCATTCAAAGTGATAGCAATACTGATTCCCATTTTCTTAGAGGATTTTTCATAACTAGTGAAAGCAGGAGGAAGTAAGCACTAAATAAGGTTACTTTTAATATCAATAATTTAAGAAAACTCATTTATTCATGCACAAGAAACAGAACTGAACAGCTTTTCTTTATAAAAAACTTTTTCTCCCCTTTCTAACACAGAACGGATTTGGAAACATGCATTTACAAATATTCCTACTGCTGCTGTTTTGTCTGAACATCGTCCACGGTAACGATGGATATTTTTCTGAGCGATATCAGAAACAATCCAGTGTCAAGGGGCCACATTTTCTACCATTTAATGTGAAGAGTCAAGGTAAGTTTACTATTTTTTGATAATAAACTAACACAATTATTCCTAGTGGGTCAATCCACAACCAGAAGCTCTTTGCTTATACTATTCATATTAAACTTTTAACAGTTTGGGTTTATTAAAATAATGTCATCATTGCAGAAAGAACTGGTAGTGGCTCTGGCAGTTGCCTCTGACTGACAAAGATGCACACTTGTTGCAGACAAATTTTTTTATACAATGATCATTAAAGGCATATAAAACAGCAACAAAATTATATCTACAGAGCTGATCTTCAGTAATGAGAATGACACAACATGAATGTGTACATCATTATCTACAACATGCTAACTATCCTAAAATTTCTTTATTCAGCACAGGAGTTGCTAACAATACACCTGTCAGCTACAATATTCAGAAAGAACTTCTACATATTTTGTGATGTTATCTCTACTCAAAAATTTTAGATGTGGTCTTAGGTGTGAATTTAAATATATACCTGATACACATAGCCAAAAAAAGGCAAAATAAATTGATATATAGTTGTAAAAGTGTGACATAGACCTCTACACTTTTTTTCATGAGTGATTTAAGCTTATATTATTATTACTTACATTACCATTACTATAAGAATTCTAGTTTTATATGAAAAATTAATTTAATAAATCACTCTTATGGCAGATTGTATAGGCAATATATAATTGCAATGCTTAACGTTATGACATCTTATTTTTGGGTATCCTCTCAGTCCTTATAAGTCAAATGAGTGGCTATACTCAGTGTGTGAAACTGTTTGAGTCCTATTTTGTTTTCCTATGCTTAGGCCAAATATTCTTCTAAAAACTTGAAATCAAAACTTGTGACTTCCTAGGTATTGGTTTTATTTCATGCACTTTGAGGGACATGTCATGTCATGAAATGACATGACATGTCCCTCAAAGTGCAATCAGTACTGTCCTATTCAAAATTATGATCACTAAAATTAAGAGAATTGAATCTTCCTTGTAAAAATCCCTCTCCTCCCCAAGAACAACATGATTTTCTTTCAGACCTAAACAGCCTATCCAGAACAGTTTTCATTTCTGCTATATCTCATCGCATTTTGGCAGAAATGAGGAATCTGAACGAGGGACTCATACAATAGCATTTGCAAATAAGCTACTCTTCACCAGAAAAAGGACATTTTGGGCTGTATCTACATTAGAAAATAGGGTAGCAAAACAGAAGCAAATCTGGAGAGCAAAGTAGTTGTTGCTCATGACATTGCATCCACATTAGCTTCATTAGCTACAGATTGGATGCTCATGAGCAGCACACAAGTCCAAAGATGCAGCCCTGATTTCACCCCAACCAGCTCCAGCCCACATGCTCCAGGAACACTCCCCAGTAAGAACCAAGCAAAAGCAGCGTGGCTGGGAAACTTAACCCCCCAAACATTATTCTGGGCTGTACCAAAACAACATTACAGTTTCATCCCCAGTCTGCAGCACAAGGTCTCTCTGGAATTCTACCAGCATTCTCAGATTGAATTTAGGTATATGTACATAAACTGTTGCTCTGAGGACTTACTAGCTGGAATTCCCACTGAGTTAAAGTTGCATTTCCTACCTCTCCCTCATTATTTTTTTCATAGTGTTTTTCCATTACTTTATTCAGAATCATTTACTTATTTACACTATTTTTAAGTGAAGTACAATATTTACTTGGTTATCCTCTACCATACTACTTCACTTGTCCTCATAGTGAGTATTTTTTCTTCCTCTAGAGAAAACATTTGGAAAGGGGGTAAGCACCAGCAAATTAAGGAAGGAGCAGAGTAGGCAGGAAATTGGTGAAAGGAGGAAGGGAACTGCCCCAAACTAAGTTTTCATTTTATATACTAACACAGAATCTAATGTGCATGAAACTTCATATTTAGAATGAGAATTATTATATCAACACGTGAGAAGTGTAAAATGCTGTCTTTATTTAGCAAGGCTAATAGAGACTATATACTAGACCTCAAAAGCTGGAATAGCCTACAGTTTTACAGATATGGGAGTTCCAGTCATTCAAAATTGCTTGACAAATGTTCATTTGGGGAACAAGCATCAAAATGGAAGACTGGAAAACCACTGCTATTCTTCAGTCTGGGAAACAAGCATCATATTGAGGACTTTAAGAAGAGTCTAAAGAGAGTAGACTGTTAGAGATCACCATTTCTAGTCTGAGACAATTATGGAAGAATAAAACAGGAGACTACAGAAGCAAATTCAACTAGCTGTTGTCTAGTTAGTATTCAAGTAGCTCAAGCAGCATATGGAAAGCTTTTCAACATAGCTTACTTCTCATATTTGGTCACCAAACTTTGGTTTCTAAAGATTTAGTCACCAATAAATTCTCTTTTTGCTTTGTACAGCTTTGTCAAAATACAGCCTGGAACTAAAATTTCAGCCTAGGCCCAAACTAGCGACTCCAGACAACATTTGATAGATCATACAATTTCTATTGGCAATTAAAACCTATTAAAGCTTCATTTAAATTAAGTGAAATTCTTTTCACAGTTTTAAAACTATTTTTCTTGACAGTAGCTTTTCAGCTTGAAATCTTTGAGAAGTCCTAGTTGAGAATAATCATTCAATTAAGTCTGACTGTTCAACAATTCTTAAATAAGCCATTATTGCAGATTACGTTAAAGTCTTCATACTTAATACATAAAGAGGGTATGATGACACTCAGAGAACGTAAATCAATTTTGCATCAAGATGTGCCAAGTCATATGAAAGTGTAGCCAACCACTACTTCGATTTTCCTGGTAAAAATCCTACTTCATTAATGCTTTCAGCTATCCTTACTTACCATCCTCTTTGGGCAGTATGACTAGCAGACATTTTGATCTAAAAGCAGCACAACTTCGAAACAATATAGCTCCTCACAGAAGATCTCCATAGTGACATGAACACTGAGAAAACCTTTAGCATCTTATGCAAAAAAAGGCAGCACTGCTTTGTGAACATAGGGCTGATACAAAGTTGCATCTAAATCACAGTAAAAAGCAAGAAAGAGAAGCACACTGAAGCTAAAGTCTGACACAATTTGTTACTGAAAAAAAAAAAAAAAAAAGATCGATCAAGTGCAACAACTGCATGTTAAGTAAAATAACACAGCTAAATAAAACTAATGTTGTTGTCCTTTCATTCAGCTACCCCTCCTTTCTCTGCAGAAATTAAACTCACTCTAAAAATATTTGGTAGCTGGACATAGCTCCTTTAGTTATTGCTATGAAAGAGCAGATCTGGCTGCCTGGCTGGGGTGACCGTTGTCTTCTGCCAAAGTACCTGTATAAATCCTTGGGTTTGGATTCAATGCAGTTGATGTAAAGAGCTATTCGTATTTTCCCCCTAATGCTTTAAAACTGAAAGTGCATTAGCTCAGGAACCTGTTCAGATATTTGTATTTAGGCTTTGATCTGACCTGCCTGTGTTCTATGATGTGAACAGACAGTTTTTGAAGTTAGATAGGACCTGTGAAACAAATTCTGAGTCCTCCAGTTAAGTAAGTTGTTTTCTCTGTAAGGTGTAAAGAACATTTACATGCCACTTCTGGTGCGGGGTACATGTTAACTGTGACAGGCTTAAGCCTTTTCCAAATTATTATCTTTTGTCACTTATATGTAACAAGAAAACCAACTTGTAATTGGACCTTACTGAATGTGGGAGTTCAGTGGTAAGAAATCACAGCAATGTCAGTAAGATACCAAAGACTGCACCAGACTTGTCACTGGTACTCACAGATTTCAGTCTCCTTTGCAGCTGATAAGGATGTGTGTTTCAATCTTCAGTGTGTCAATAAATCAGACACTGCTTTATGTGCAGGATTTTAACAACTGTCTTCCTTTTCATTGCCTTAAGGAGGATGAGATAGGAAGGTGTGCAACATAAGTTGATAGGCATTTGTGCTGATTTTATGCATCAGCAAGAGAAAATGCATTCTCTACACATGGTAGATAAAAACAATTTCCCAGGCAATCTAGGAAGAAAGTGACCTTGCAGATCCAATATCAAAAGCAAAATCAAGTGTATTTTGTATACACATACCCATTTTTTAAGAATACAATATGTACAAGAATGATTTTCTTCCTCCTTCATCTCATTTTGGGTTTAAGACTAGCCACAGATTAGAAGCAATTTATTATCTAAGGAATAGTCATTGCTTAATTTTCATATATATATACACACACACATACACTGCTCTTGTTGTAAGAGATTGAAATGCACATTTTAGCTCATCCAATTGTTGCTCAATTATCATGCTTTCTAAATAAGCATCAAACAGAGTATGTTGCCATTACAAAGAAAAACTAGAATCCAGGCTCTTCTTATATCCCTCAGTTTTTATTTTTAATATGATTTCTTACATTAACATTTCATTCTATAATGCTGCCAGTTGCTCCAAACTACTGAAGAAGGCTCACAGTATCCAAGTTAATCTTGTGACCAAGTGAACCAAATCAGCACCCTAATTCCAAAGATGAAGCTGCAAGCTCTCCCAAAGTGCACAGAAAACTAAGCAGTGAGCTTATTTGTTCATCCTTCTCTTTGTGACATTTGGTTAAGTGGCTCCACCTGCTGTTTTGATAACTAAGAAAATGAAGTATTAGAAAAACCCAAACAATACTGGAATTCTGAATGCAGTCAAATGAATTATCAGTTGTGACTTTGCCATTGTGCAAAATTTTTATGACAAACAAAAATCTTTAAGACAGTATTTGAAAATACAACATCCATACGTTTACCAAAAAAGCAGAGCCATGGCCCACTGGTACAAGCTGGGGAGAGGAAAATGACAAAAATCGCCCTCCTTGCAGACATGCAGCACACAGGAGTTTCAGAAAAGCTGTACATGCACAGGAAGCTTTCTCTGGTTTCACTCATCATCACAATGCAAGCCTGATGACTTGCTAAATCAATTACCTGTTTTTCTTCCTTCCTCAATAGTTTGCATCTACTTGCACAGCATCTTTTAAACTCTCTGATAATTCTAAATGAATTGAAACAAACAAATAAAAAAATTCTAGAGGCTTTGCAGCTCACAACTCCTACAGATTTGCACCTGTTACAAGTAAGAGCTCCGAGACCCCTTCTGCTCTGAATGCCAGGTTTTCAGTGACCAAACTAGTACTAAAAACTTGACTTCTATAAGGTCCAGGTTAAGTTAACCCTTCACTAATATCACTACCATGCTGCAGGTCTGCAAATCTGTTACAGCTACCTCAGTTGACCTGGTTTCTTCTCTCTTACAGGTGTGCAGATAAGGGGTGAACAAGGACCACCTGGTCCCCCTGGCCCTATAGGACCAAGAGGTCAACCAGGTCCTGTAGGAAAGCCAGGGTTTGGAAGTCCTGGTCCCCAAGGGCCTCCTGGTCCCCCAGGACCACCTGGATTCTCTGCGGTTGGAAAGCCAGGCATGCCAGGTCTACCAGGAAAGCCAGGAGACAGAGGACTAACCGGTGAAAAAGGAGAATCTGGACCTGTTGGGCTCCCAGGAGCAAGAGGACCACAAGGACCCCCCGGCACTCCTGGCCCTGCAGGACTATCTGTTCCTGGCAAGCCAGGACCACAAGGCCCTCCAGGAGCTCAAGGGCCAAGGGGCCTCCCTGGCGAGAAGGGAGAGCCAGGTATTCCTGGTATAAATGGACAGAAGGGAGATAATGGATTTGGTGTTCCAGGCCGCCCTGGCAGCAGAGGTCTTCCAGGTCCACAGGGTCCCCGTGGCCTCCCTGGTCCCGCTGGTGTAGGGAAGCCTGGTGAAAATGGTTTTCCAGGTCAGCCAGGTATGAAAGGTGACAGAGGTTTACCAGGTGCACCTGGAGCAGCTGGTATCCCAGGCCCTCAGGGTCCCCCAGGAGAACCTGGAGAAGCTGGCATTGGCAAGCCTGGGCCAATGGGACCACCAGGAGCAGCAGGCATCCCTGGAGCCAAGGGACACCCTGGACCTGCAGGCTTGCCTGGATCCCCAGGTCTTCCAGGATTTGGAAAGCCGGGATTGCCAGGGATGAAGGGACACAGAGGGCCTGAAGGTCCTCCTGGCCTTCCAGGACCTAAAGGCGACCAAGGCCCAGCTGGTGTGCCAGGAGAACCAGGGCCTGCTGGACCACCAGGGAACATGGGCCCTCAAGGACTCAAAGGCTTGCCGGGTGAGAATGGCCTGCCTGGGCCCAAAGGCGACATGGGCCCTGCAGGTCTCCCAGGATTCCCAGGGGCTAAGGGTGAACGAGGTCTACCAGGATTAGAGGGAAAACCAGGATATCCAGGTGAGCAGGGTGTTGCTGGTCCCAAGGGACACCCAGGTTTCCCAGGTCCAAAAGGTGACACAGGCCGTGCTGGGCTACCTGGCTTGCCTGGTCCAGTGGGTCCACAGGGAGTTAAGGGAGTGCCAGGGATCAATGGCGAACCAGGCCCCAGAGGGCCTTCAGGAATTCCTGGGATCAGAGGCCCCATTGGCCCCCCTGGCCTGCCAGGAGCTCCCGGTGCCAAAGGTGAGCCAGGAGCACCAGGACTGCCAGGCCCAGCAGGTATTTCTACCAAAGGCTTAAGCGGACCCATGGGGCCACCCGGACCTCCTGGGCCTAAAGGCAACAATGGAGAGCCTGGCTTGCCAGGTCCCCCAGGTCCTCCTGGTCCCCCTGGCCAAGCCGTAATCCCACAGATGCCTGAAAGCTACATTAAAGCAGGAGAGTCTCGGGACCTGTCAGGAATGTCTTTCATGAAAGGAGGAAACCAAGCTCTTACAGGGATGCCAGTGTCTGCTTTCAGTGTCATCCTCTCAAAAGCCTACCCTGGGGCAACAGTTCCCATCAAATTTGATAAAATCTTGTACAACAGGCAGCAACACTATGACCCCAGAACAGGAATCTTCACTTGCAGGATCCCTGGACTGTACTATTTCTCCTACCATGTTCACGCAAAAGGAACAAATGTTTGGGTTGCACTCCACAAAAATGGTGCCCCACTCATGTACACCTATGATGAGTACACAAAAGGATACCTTGACCAGGCTTCTGGCAGTGCAGTTATTGATCTCATGGAGAATGACCAAGTATGGCTCCAATTGCCCAACTCAGAATCTAATGGTCTCTATTCTTCTGAATATGTTCACTCTTCTTTCTCAGGTTTTCTATTTGCTCATATCTAACAATATCCCACTTACACTGCCCTAACACTCTCTCCTTCAGACCATTTTAACGGAGTGCTGATCTAATTTGCCATTAGCAAACTTAAATTTTGCAACAGAAATGGAGGAGAGCGTGAGAAGGTAGAAGGTTTCAAACCTAGTAGAATAATATTGTATGTTTTTAGAGAATTGTCATAAGAAATTTGTTTCAAATGATGATTAACTATCTGACGGAATGCAACATTAAAATTTTATGAATTAATATAATGCACCAGCCTCTCTCTTTTTATTTAAAACAAAAAAAAGGAAAATCAGAATTTTTAACTATCACTTCTCAGACACATAAAGTATCCATTCCAGGATTCTAGATCACACTTCACTATACTTGAATTGACTGAAGGTATTATTCAAAGTAAACTGCCTCAGATATACCACAGTCATCACAATAGTTGGACATTATAGTTTAGGAACATTCTGCTATTTGCAGCTTCATCTTTAAGCTATCAAACAGGAGTCAAGAAAACAACTTTAATACAGTGGATACCATGTCGCAGTTTTAATTTAGTTCCACTTTTCTCACTCATTAATAACTACCTTGTAGAAAAGTAGATTTACAAAGTATTACCTGTTACTGAAGATCTAAGACATTCACATTTTTCATAAAAGCAACCAGATTTGAAGCCTAGAAATCCACTTAACTTTGTTTGATACACATTTTGTAATCTGCAGTAGACACTAATTCAATATTTGTAAGCTCCTACCATTCTATAAAAATACAATATTCAGACATATCTTCACAAGCACACAGACACTCACAAACTCGGAACAGCTTTACCACCCCAAAATTTAAGACTATCTTTGAACGAATTTTCCCTGAACAGTTCATTCCTTTAAAACACAATAGTCTGGGGAATATATTTTACTTACACGGTAAATTTATCAGATGACATTAATTAGTCAGTAGACAATCATACTTACCATGTCTACACACATTCATGTCTCACTAAACATTACATTAATCTGTTATGGCACTATGAAGAACTAATGGTGTAAAGAAAGCTAACTTGGTAAAATCAGTGCTTACAAATGATGAAACCATACTAGTTTGATCATTTCCTCCAATGACAGTTACCATTCACGTGATTTAGAAGGATCATATACATCAAAATCTTACGAACTCTGAAACTGTTGTTGTTAGTGTCATTTTTTTTGAACAGAAGTTTTTAATCACTTGCACTAACAGTACATAGGCCTATGTTTAAAAGATTTTTGACATTACCATTTCCTCATGAAAGCAGAACCTGAGGCCCACTATGACCAGCAGTTTCCTAAGTACCTGGTTATGTGTTGAGATTAATGAAAAAAAGAGAGGGCATCTTTAGGCTGATCCATCATTAGCAAAACTATGTAATATTTCAGAAACTATAAAGATCTACCAAGTAATTAACTCTGCAGAATTGCTTTTTCTCCCCTTGTTAAGAGCTGCTGGGTAAGGAAGGTTGTGATTTAGGCTACACTTCTGTAAAATAGTAAGTGTTTAAGTAGAGAGTGTAATGTGAGTTCTGTTAATTTTACCAGCCAAGTACACCTAGGCAAGCAAACTGGTACTAGTGTTATAAACACAGCACGCAAATGTTTGCATGGAAATAATACAGTGCAACTTATAAGTAGCAATCTTGCAATACTTTCAAGCCAAAATAAACCCCAAGATACTTGAGTCTGAATACTCCAACCACACTTTTCTACCTTCCAGTTTTAAGTCAAATATTAAAGATCTCCTAAGAATAATCTCTTCATTTTTTTTTTCCTTTTTCTGTATTAAAAATGTTTTCCTGTGCAGTCACTTGCATTAGTTCAACAGCATTTTCCAGTATTTAAACATAGCATGTGCTGCTGCCCATACATTCAACCAAGCTGGCAGTTTTGTTTCAGAAACAAATAGAGGGACTGGGTACTGGAGCTGGAATATACTCCTCAGTACTTGTAAAGTTTCTGGTTAATTGCTTTACATACAAAATGTATGGTGAAACACACGTTTAAAATTGTTGGAGATGCTTGGTGCTCAGCATATATATATTCTGTGATTCCAGTAAACCAGTCTCTGCACAAGAAACTGGACCCAGACAGTATCCTTAAAAGCATAGTTCATTAATCCTTACTGTTCATCCACTTTACATCAGGTTTTGTTCTTTAACATTTTTGTTGCTTGAATGAGCACACAGGACTTCAAATAAGTCTGTAGCTTAGTACCTCATACCCATCTCTTTGAAGGCTTTTCATAGTTGTTTACACATCAAGCTATTAAGAAAGCAACTCCTAAAACTGAAGAGCAAGAGATTACACACCAAATTGTGGCACAAGCACTGATTTAGCTTTGGATTCTCAATCTAGAGGGGACCATGAGAAGGTCTGTAAAATTTTTGCTTTTTAATATTTTTTCCACAGCAACCTACCTAAAGATAAAGCTCTTTCAAAAAAATGCATCTCTTCCGGATCATAGGCATTAGAGGACAGAAAATCCAATATGTGATTAAAATGAAAACACAAGAGCCTCTAACTGTACAAAACTCACTTCCAAAGAAGTACTGAAACTTTTGAAGCAGTCAAACATATGAAGCACTCAAATAATCCCTTCTGTATTAAGCTGGAAAGTCCAGCAGAGGAGAGTAACAAATGCACTTGCTTCCATCTGTGTTTCAGTTTCCACAATTTAAGACAATTGTATTTGAAGTTGCACATAAAAGATATAACACACATATCACAGACATCCAGACTCTTTATCTTCTGCCAAGACAACAGAGTGAGACCATAAACTTGTAACCCAAAACCTCTGTGTGTGTGTGTGTGCGCGCGCGCACATTTTTGGGGAGAGGATGGAGCAGATTATAAATATTCAAAGTTTTCCTCCCCTAAGTGACACTTCCCATATACTAGCATGCCACCTCAGAATACTGATCAATCACATAAAAGAAAAAAAAAAAAAGAGAGACAAATTAAAAGTTGTTAAAAAGCAAGTTTTAAGACTAGCACTTTCTTTCTCTGATAATTTTCCTTTTTGTAAAAGATGGTAAGTGACAAGTTTTCAGATGTATCCTTGAAACCTGAGAGCAGATACCATCAAGCCTTTTTATGGACAATTTATAAAGTCTCTGCTGCCATATTAGCCGTGAACTTCTTACTTCTAAAATGAAATATAATCTTATGATCTGATTGAAAATATTACAAATATAGAATTCTCATTATATAACCACAGATGCTATGGTTTTCAGAAGTGTTAGAGAAATTGTAGGGAAAGACAACCATGCAACAGAGGCAGAGACTTTAAGAAAAGAAATTTTACAAAATTATACTTTAAGGAGTTGTATTAGGCAACTTCCTCTAACAAAAACTATTGACTTTTCTGTCAAAAAAACCATCAAATCTGAAATTTTTCACATGGAAGTAATTATACAGTACTTCAAGGCCACATTATTCCTCTGAAGATCAAATTTTGTTTCCATAGCATGTTGTGGACCTCTGTCCACATATTGATACAGTGTAAAATACATTGACACACGACACTTCCCTTAAAATTGCTCTTTACTGTCTCTAGAGCATAAAGTGAATGAAACACAAAGTAATGCTAATCACCCGAAAGTTGCAAAATATTCCAGTGATAAATTAAAGATTTACAAAAAGGATTCTCAAGCAGTTTAATGCTAGACTTGGATATCAACTGCAGAGAGAATTCTTGCAGGTAAGAATTAGGTAAGAAATGCTCATTTTGCAAATATGACTGACTGCATTCACTGCTATCTGACATCATGCTTTTCTGATAATATTGTTTAGCAGATTTGCCTGATCATTTTTTTTTCCAGTTATTCTTCACACAGGAAGGTGTGAATAACACAAGACTATTCCAGAACCCTCTTGCTTTCCCTCTGCAAGCCTTAGTTCTTCACTTCTATACAAATAGAAGAGTGGGTTAATACCCTTCATTAAGCTGAGTCAGCACAATCATGGCCATCTGAAAGAACCATCCAAAAAAAATATCAGGGGGCAATTATCCAAGGCAATTACCATAGCTAAGACAATGAAAAACAAAATCCACCAGACACTTGATTATGATCAAAGAAATCATGTGAAAAAAAAGAGAAGGGACACAGAGAAACAAGGGCATACTGACAACAAACCAAAGTGAAGTGCAAACACTTAAAGGATTTCAAAAAAATATAATGGTCAGTCGTTCTGCTCCATCACTGACAATGGCACTACTAAGACTGCATTTTGACTTGGGAACTTTGCGACTCCTCAACTAACCACTTAACAAATTTGCTTTTGAAATTTTACCGTGACTAACTGTTAATGAGTACTGCCTTTCTCTGAAGGGTTAAACTCTCTAGAAGGCATCAAAGCATAGAGTTAAGTCAAGAGGCTCTGGTTTTCAGGCCAGGCTCTGAGCTAAAAAAGACAGTGGGGCTTCCTGGCATGTAGATGTTGGGCTGGAGCCAGGTTTAGGAGTTTCCTCAGGAAGTTATTTTAAGACTGCAACCGAAAGAAAAAAAAATAAAAAATAAAAATCTCTGACACAAACTTGTGGCAGAAGATTAGTACCATTATTCTCATTTCACAGGGGGACCTGAAACAAAAAGAGATACTCCATGGGTATATCACAGGAAAGTGATAGAGGAAGAAATTGTCTCTGGTTCTTCTGACTCCCTGTTCAGTGCTTTGTTTACTGAATCATATTATTAAAAGGAAAATAAGACCATTATGAAGCCTTTCAAAGTGATGCATGACAGAATGCAGCATTTTCATGCTTTAAAGCAGCGTATACAATCTGCACTGTTTCACGTCTGATTTTACAGAGCTTTACCCATGCATATCAGTTAATAGGTTTTCTTAGATCTTCAACACTGTTGTTCATGCCCCTCAACTTTTGTAAGAGAGAATGAGATGTAGGAAATTAGGTACCAATTCTGACAGGAGTGAGAAAAGATTAAGTCATATCAATCACACATCCGTTTGTATGAAGATCCCATACTTAAATATACAAATAGGGACCTGATAGGTAGGTATATGCATAAACATACCCATATACATACAGACATTCATATACAAATAAATCTGAGCAATTCGTAAGAGTTCAAAGATTAGATTTTATCTTTTGTTTGGTCTATTTCCAAAGAACCATTAAAGAAAAGATTCTTTTCACTACATGTTGCATGATCCATGCCTTTTGAAACACAGGGTTTATATGATTTGAAAAAAAGAATTAGCAAAAATGCTAAAAAAATAGTTACAGTTGATCAGGATTCGTTTAATATCAGCAGAAAACAAAGGAAACCTTTAATTCATGCATGAGTGAGTTCCTCCAGGAATTCTAAACTACCAATCACACTCTAAGATCCAATCAAAACAAAGTAACAACAACAACCAAAGCAGTTTAGGAATATTTTGCTGTCTTTTACAATTTGCATCGTGACATCAACTTTTATTTTTGTTAAGAATCTCTCCAAGACAATTTTGTCAAATACATTTGAAACACAGCAAGTTGCGCAGCTCTGGTGAATAAAATTAAGTTTTAAGATGGTTCAGACTACACCTGTGCCTAATGAATGTTGCATTAACAGAGGTAATTCTATTGAGAAATACCATCAGCAAAATGATATTGAACTCTGAACTGAGCTGCATATAATCTTTTTACCAAAAAGCATAGTTAAAAATAATTTCAATTAACTGCGTGCACACACAAGACGGTTAGCCTTTATTATTAACTCATCAGTTATGCCTAATAGAAACTCAGATGTTAAGTCTGTGAAAGAAGGAAAATAATTTCTAGCTGAACAATATCCAAGATGTTCTCCAACTCTTAATTTATTATACTATTACAAGGTTGACTCTGGCTGGAGGAAGGTTATTATTAAAAAAAAAAAATTTATTCCTTTACAATTTTTAGGAAGTTCATAACAAAAGAACAGTCTCCTCACTATCTATCAATATGACATGAGGAATTCCAATTAAAACTGGAGCACTAAAGAAAATTATGAAATATTACTTAGTATTTTAATCATTTCCCCACTACGTTTCCAAATTTATTTATGATTACATGAACATAATGAACAGAATCAAAATACAATTCAAGTATGTCCACATTACCTTACCAGTCACGGTAATAACCATTTTTCCTCTGAAGTCAGTGAAGTAGAACGGCGTAAGAGTTATTAAAGGCAGCAAAACCATTTCAGATAAATGAAAGAAATAGTAATGATAAAAGTGTTCTATTCAATATAAAGATATGTCTGTTATACAACCAGTTGTTAGCTTGAAAAGTAGAAGCTGTATTGAGTAGCCTACAGTGTACTTGCAAATGTGTTTCCCCGGCAAGCACATGTAATATTTTCAGCTATTATAGTAAGCTTTCAGGGAACTCACTTACCTTTGAAAGCTGATATTTTGTAATTATGCTGGATAGCAGCCACCATGTCCTTCCAGAAGTCATATTTTTTCTGTCCATCATGCTGTAAGTGTCCAAAGGAACCTAGTTATTATTTCAAGTATCAGCTATTTCAAGCTTTCATATTGAAATAGTGACAGGAATGCCTTTAATAAACAAAAGTATTTAGAGTAAACCACTCTTAGTAGGATTCAGGACATCAGGACTCAGTAGAATCCAGGTTAACTCTGAGTAACTGCAGACAAGTTATCTCTTTACTTCAGAAGATTTTGGTGGGGGTAGAGGAAGGAAGGCAAAAGGAGAAGGGATTCTTATTTGTGAGGAACTCTAAAATGTTACAGGGAAGGGGGGCATTAGAGAGAACAGCAACTTACTGAATGAGCCATCTGGGGAGAAAAAAGTGCCTACAGCTGCAGATACTGTACTTAATTAGCCGTTTGACATTATCTACAGCCTGGCACTCACATCAACCTTCCACCTTCAGAGCTGGCAAAAACCTTTGCTACAATTTAGAGATAATGCTCTTCTGCCAAAAACTCCACCCTAAACACTGTATAAAGCATTCACCCAGAAGCCAGGCTGAGCAGTGCTGCACTGCATTGTACTCTGCAGACTGCCAAACCCCAGCTCTGCCAGGAGGACAGGGGAAGGTGGTATGTGCTTGTGAACAGTCTCTTGCCATTCCTAGAAAGCTGCCCAGGCACGGAAGAGCTCTGGCTGACCTCAACCACCCTTACCACATCTCACCAAGGGAGAGGAAAAGCTTCTCAACCAGCTGAGCCCCACAGCACTCTCAAACTACACAAATTTTAGGACTTCTGAGTTAAACGGTTGCAATTACGCAGCCAGTCAGTATTACAGGACAGCGAATTATCTATGGAGCCTGCAAGAGGTACTCAGAGTTACAAGGCAATCCAGCAGCAGCAAAGCAGGTGGCACAGGCTCTTTTGGGTTTGCACACCATGGGAAGCACCTTTGTAGTGTTGTTACAGACTTTCCACATCTGTATCAGGATACATTTTAAGCCAAATGTTAATAGATCTCACAGCACTGAGAACCTTTAATCGCCCTAACATCGCCAACCAAAAACATGCAGTTGATATGTACTAAGTAAACTGCTATTTCAGGCCTAATCTGCCACGGAGACTTCCAGAAGAACAGTTGCCCCTTAATTTCACAACCAGCAAGTCGCACAAACAAGGCCTTTTATGCACGACTAACAAGCACTATGGCAGAGCTGGTGGACGCACCAGCTTTACAGGTTAAGAGCAGGAAAGATACAATGCTGTGGCTTTCAAATCCTTTTTTTTTTTTTTAAATCCATTCCTAAAGCAAACTGCCACAGAAACACGTAAAAGACCTAATAAAGAGAAAAGGTTTCATATATGTCAAACTTCAGTTAGCTGCTAATCAAGGTCATGTTCAGAAGATGCTGGGAAACAGCACCAGTCTGCATTAGCACTATCTTTGAGAGAGATAGATTCAACTGGCCACTCCCCTCACTTCACATGGCAGACTTGTTCCTTAGTTTAGGGTTTTGGTTTGTGGGGCTTTTTTTTGTTTCTTTCAATACCCCTCCTGTTGAAACTGGGCCAACATCCAGTAAAATTATCCAAGAACTGCTAGATGATTAAGATGGTGCATGACCAACTTCTAACATCTCTCTAAAGAAACAGCATGGGTTTAATTCTCTCTGGCTGAAGACAGTACTGATCCAGGGTCAGTGCTCCAGCTTGTGAACAAGTAAATGAATGTGAAAGCTTATTACACACAGGCTATGTCATGCTTTCTCTGTGAATAAGCAGGTGCTTTGTGCCAAGTCTAAATTAAATATAAAGTCATACAATACAGGTGTTACATATGAGACAGGGTTCTAAGCTGTGAGCAGCTTAGAGGAAGGAGATTAATTAGACACAAAATTAGAGTCTTACTGCACACCTGCCCTCAGCGCTTCCCGATAAGCTAGCTTTAGCTAACTCTTCATGCAGCACTTGGACTTAGGCAGCAATCTACTCAGCATGCTATTTTGGAGTAGAGGCTAAAGCATCAAGTCAGCTCCTACCCAAAGGCTCCCAGATACCAATCTCACAGCTCTGAATTTCACTCTGCAGACAAAGTTTAGTGTTGGCAATTTTCAGCACTGCAGCACTTTGGTAACTTTAGCCAGAAGATTTCATCAGTACTCTTTCAACACCAATGTAGTACCGTATGAGAAGAACCTTCTCCTTCTCTCAGCTGCACACAAGTTAAAGATTCAGGCCTTCTTTAATACAACCAAATTGGCATCAAACTTCAAAGGCAGGATATAGGACATTCTATCTATCTAAAAAGCACTGGAAAAGGTTCAAGCAATTTTATTTTCCACCTTGAGAATTTAACTTACTGTTTAGCAGAGAAAAAAAAGGATACTATTCTAGAGATGTATTTACATCTGTGTACACAGACATATTTAAGACAAAAGCAAGTTTTAAAAAAAAGGATGGAATTAAGCTTTGAACTCATTAACACCTTGCTAATTAGGAAACTGTGTTATTCAGAAGACCTAGATTAGATTTAATTCAAGTATCATCAAGTATAATTAAAAGAGATTTTAAGAACTATATTCTGTATATCACAGAGTAAACTTGAGAAAACAGTCCATTTCTATTTGTATCCTAGTTATTTGTGCCCTCTGGTGGAAGTACATTTTTTTTGAACATGCCGTGTAGCTCACAATTATCTTTGGAGACAACTTTAATGCATCAAGCCCAACAGGAAAAGTTATAAGCAAGAAAAAAGCTAAATACCTTGATGTTGTTCAATACACTGTTTGTATGCATTTAATAATACACGCAAGAAGTGAGGAGGAGGAAGAGAAAGATAATGCAACATTTAGTTTCAGACAATCCAGTTCTTACCTGATCTAAGGTGTCCACAACCCTTGCACACAAGAGAGCTCCTGGCAGGTCAAAATAATTATCATACAAATAGTATTTAGCTGGAAAAAAAATAATAAAAATCGATATTGTGTGCTTTAATCACAAACAGAAAATACATTTACATGATAATATAAGTTCCTATTTGGATTTTACTGGCAATAAGAATTATCTGCTTCTCAGTCTTTGTTAGTCTTTATTCCCACTTCTGATTGTCATAACTGGCAACTGAAAGCTGTTCACTCACATCAAGGCAGTGAGATTTTAAAAACACATTTTAAGGTTCTAAAAGTGAAGGTGGAAGAGACAGGGGAGAACTATGATTTTTAAGAGTCAGGACAGTATTAATCAGCTCTTCCAAAATATCTATTCCCTAGCAATGGAAACACAAAGAAAGGGTTTGAGAAGTTTTTTTCAGAAACATTTGGACAGGTTCTGCAGAGTCTTGTTCTTTATGCACAGATGCCGCAGGTAGCGCCTTAGCCCAAGGGGATGCATGTGGGCATTACTGCCTCAGCCCCCAAAACCAGAACAAAATCAGGAGAGTGAAAATGTGCCCCTCAGACTGAGGTCACGTTCAACAACTTTTTCCTAGGAGCGAAATGACTTAACCAGTGATTATTTTTGGAATTATGATCTTGTCTGTGCTGTCTCTTAGGTACACCAAAGAACAAGTCAGCAAAACAGGGATTAACGTTCACAAGAGAGACCAAATGCACTTTTCAGCGGATAAGGAAGGCACATTTGCTATGTGACAAAAGGAAACCTTTCTCTTCTGTTGCAAAAGATTACCTGCAGTTCAGAATAAGCATCATAACTTTATGTCAGCGAAATCTCAAAGAAAATGTCTCCATTACATAGCACAATGCAACTTAACTGAGCGTTTTATGTGTATTACTCACAACTGCCAAGATCAAGGTAAAATGGAGAGGAAGTGCAAAGCAAGAATGCAAACCTAATCGCAGTGTCTTCAAAGTAACTCCCATCTTAAAACCAAGAAACTTCAATTGCAGGAGAATTTTTTTTTCCAGACACACTCTGTTCTTTGCACCTGAACCTAGGCCTCCAGTAACACCACTGATAGTAATGAATCAACAATGAAGAAAAATTTAAGATTTGCCAAATATGTCCTAAATGAGACAGGCTGGTAATCTCGTTCTGCTTCAAGAAGGAACAATGTGCCCATCTCTGTATCCAAAATACACCTACAATGTCAGCTCATTTGTCTTGTCAATGACTTAAATTTAAGTTGAACTTTAGTATTAGAAGTTGAAAATACAGAAAACCATCTCTCCTCCAAAACATTTACCTATTGCAGTAATTATCAGCCGAAGTATTTTTAAATATTTGTGGTAAGAATTAACAGTGTGAGGCAATGATGAGGCCAGCGCAATTTCAAGGAAGACGACATACTAAGGTATAGCTACCTGAGCGGGAAACCATTCCACTGACTGTACTAAAATGCTTCCACTCCCTCCTTCCATACGTCTCCAGGATCTCTTCAGATGTCATGCTCTTTGTACCATGGCTTGCCCTGTTTGATACATTACGTTATTTATAAAAAAAAAAAAGAAAAAGAAAAAGACAAAGGTTGAAAACAGTCAAACTACTCCTTATGCAAAGTAACACATTGGAACTGAATACTGAGGTGCATGCAGGTTGATCAAAAGTCACTTTCTTTGTTACTTAGAAGTTTCCCAGGACCTAAGCTTTTATCCTATACATTACAGCCCTCAATAAAAGCCTTAGTACGCAGAGGTTTGGATGGCTGGGGGAACGGCTACTGTGCCTCACCTGCTAACACAGTCACTCTGTTTTGCCCGAATGTTCTCAATTGTGTGAGGACACTCGCTATACTTAAACTATCAATATAGAGTGCACAATAAAACACAGTGCAGAAAGCCTATACATCATTCTGAAGCCTAGTAACATTCACAGAATGCAGAGCAGAACTATGGAAAAGTGCTAGTTTGAGCCCCGCAAGCAGCTACGTAATACAGAAGTACGCACAAGCCTTTTTAGGAATTAAAAATCAACTAGCTTGACCATCAAACTGGGCCCCAAAAGAATGCACAGACTCCAGTTTCGAAGCAAACGCAGGCAATGCTAGGAGAGGAAATTGTGTGTCACTCTTCCCTTTCATGTGGTATACCCTCTAGTCTTGAACTCTGCATTTAGTAATTCAAAATCCATGGTATTAAGTTAATTTTGGGATACACAGCAGAGACTCACAAGTATTTGTTCCCTTCTTTCAATGAGATCTGATTTTCCTTAGCTTCTTCAAGTTCCTTTTTCCACACAGAAAAAAGGTAGCACCTATCTCGCATACTAAATTACACAGATTTCCAGTTTGGAAAAAAAAAAAAAAAAGAAAGCAGAAATGAGACTGGGTTTTATATACTTTAGATATATTTACTTTTCAGATTTGTGATTCACAATAGCAGTGTTCTATGTTTAAAAAAAAAACCAAAAAGAGTAAAAGAGGAACGAAGGATGTACTGAAATGATGACTGAAGGCAAAACATAGCTTTTAAGAGGAAAAAAAAAACCTAGAATTTTGAAAGCAAATGTGTCAGTTTGTGTTTAATTTACCCCAGGCTATTTAAATTATATGTTGTAAGCCTGCAAAACTTTGAATGTGTATGGTACAAAGATAATAGTGCTCCCACCATTAGCATAAGTCATTAGCACTAACTCTGAGTCAGGTTACTCATAATCCAAAAAAACTCACTCTACCCTAGATCTTAGAACTGGACAAAGAGTACATCAGTATGCCCTCAGAATCTTGGATGTTTATTAAAAATGAAATATTCTTTAAAAGCAGCTAACATGGAAATATTATGAAAAGACTACATATGTAACACTAAGAGAAACTGAGCACCACATAACCAAAGAGTATTTAAACTTCTAAGACTAATAAAATAGTAATTTCTGCATATGTTCTTTAACATATTTCATAAAACTAAGAGATGGCCTTCAGAAAGAGGATAAAGTGTTGGTGTTTGCTTAACAACATAAACCTACTGTCAATATTACCTTAAAACGGTTCCATCCTCTGCAAGTTTCAGGAAGTTTCCTTCTTCGATGTCCAACACTAAGCCTTTGCAGCTAAGAATAATTTCATTTCAAGGAAGAAACAACCAATTAATGCTTTCAGAGAAATGCAATCACAAAATCTGTACAATGAAGCTACAC
This sequence comes from Baryphthengus martii, assembly GCA_013396935.1. Classification (NCBI taxonomy): domain Eukaryota; kingdom Metazoa; phylum Chordata; class Aves; order Coraciiformes; family Momotidae; genus Baryphthengus; species Baryphthengus martii. The sequence continues at coordinate 50,336 of VWZK01003725.1, read as the reverse complement.
AAAACCCAACAAAGTCATAACCCTTCAAATACTTCCATGTTTGAACAATGCTCTATATATGCAAATTCATATTACTACAACGAGGACTGGATTTCACTCGCATAGCAAATTCCTACCAAATAAACCCAGTTCCATTGTTCCATGAGTTCAGTGACTGCTCATATAGATAAAGTTGGAGGATTAAGATCCAAACATATACAACGAAGAAATGTAATATTCAAGTCACTTCTATTAAAGATTCACAATTTTTCTTGGTGGCAACTCCCCTACTTATTATTACTAGACTGGTAACATCAATTATTATTAAGGGAGGAAAAGGTACAACATCGTTCTAAATGAGGCTACTGAATATCCAAGGACCATGAGAAGCAGCAGCACTGCCATGCTAGCCAGCACTAACCAGGTGAAGAGTTGACAGCATAGGACAAACATTCAACTACAGTTCCTAACTCTCCTAATAAATCTGTACCTTTCAGATAATTAAATCTATCTTTGCTTAGGTTCTTTGAAAAAATTAATTCTGAGTTCAGTGGCTAAAATAATAATGAATAAACGAGGCTGGAAAAGCAATGGCACCTTCATCTTCTGTTATAAGGTACCCAAAGGAAAGAAGATAAGCCATGAAGGCAGCAAGCAGACTCCAGCCTTTCGTGAATGACACTTGGGTGAGTAGCACCAACACACAGCTACCAGCACTGCAGGCTTGCAAGTCCGTGTTAATGAACCTCCAGCTCCAATAAAGGACAAAGGCCAAGATATCTGTATCTTAACAAATAATTTCATGCATCAGAGGCATCAGAGAAATACAGATACCTGGCCTGTCTCATGAGAGTTGAAGTCAATTTTGTTGGGAACTGTCCAGTCAAAAAATGAATGGTCAAAAAACCTGATCAAAACCATTATACATTAGTAGGCATTATTAAACCCCCCATTGTGTTTCTCCTAAAATCTTTAGGGATTCTTTGGTCTTCAGTCCCCCACCAGCGTGGCCTACGTAATAACCTATTAAAGCTGGAAAACCAGAGGTTCACATTTAAACTCCTGCTCAGAGACCACTGAATTCAGAGCAGAAACTTGTATTTCAGTCTTTTGCACCACAGCTTTGTGCCTGATGTGCCACTCAAGGACTAACTCATGTCATATCACCTTTCCTCGGTTCCTCATAAGGTTGTTGGCATTATTCTGCCTTTCACAAACAAAACCACAACTGTTGAGATAAAGATGACTAAAATCTGATGGTTACTGGATTTATCAGTTGAATTGAAGGTAGAAGACAAGGAGACATAAAATAGGAGAGTAAGTCAGACTAAAAGGCTTGTGTCTAGACAGCTAGAAGCACAGCGAAAACAAGCATGGATGCTCAGTTTTCTCTTCAAAGCACCATGTTACAAGTGGCTCACGACAAATACTTGGTTGAACAAATAATTTAAACTATCATTTTGATTTATCTATTGGGCTTGACAACCATAACCGCTTAATAAAAAAAGCTGTTTTCCAAGCTTTGTAAAAGTTACAGTATAAAGGAAGTTATGAAGAAAGTTTCTGTTATTTTCAATGTACTCACCAGAAGTCCAAGTTGTCTGGAGCTAGAGTCAGCAAGTCTTTGTCATAACCCTTCTCCATAACCAGATACTGGGCAAAACTATCATATATTAGCTACAAATAAACAAACAAACCAAAAAACATTTATTATATTGAATAAGTGAGACCAAAGGTACTGCTCTACAGGAAAGTGGCAAGATGCAAGTATTAGTGCCTCCTAAGCAAATTCAAACCAGGGAGCTAGAGGCCCTGTCCCGCTCCTTCCACTACTGGGAAGCAAGTTATTCCTGTCATGGCTGGAAACCAACTCAAGTGTGCAGTGTGAACCACCAAGTTTACAGCATTCTGGTTATTTCTCCTGTGCTTCAAGACTGCTGGGAAACCAAGATGGCAAGATGGCAAGTACTTAAGACTAGTCACTACTTCCCCTCCTCAAATCTTTTTTTTAATATTAAATGTTAGTTACCAAGGATCAACAAGCGGCATCCAAACCAATAAACAACTACTCTTAGGGACATTTTTAAAAAGTATTTGAAGGAACATATTTTCAAGGAAACAGACATCTATTAAGTGAATCGTTACTATTTCTAAGCTAAGAAAGAGAATTGTTAATGCCTGGTACAACAGACAGTGATTTATTAATGCAATGTGCTGGCAAAGTTGTACAATAGTATCTATGCAGACGCTGCCAGGTCTTTAAAGACCACACCAAAATAGTAATTACTCCATTTTCCCCATGATTCTTTCATTAAAGCTGTTTCCTGACCCTTTTTTTTTTTTTAATTATAAAAACTGCTCTTGGAATGAATATGAATAATGTCTGAGAAAGACTAGTATGAAGGTCAACACAAAGAATAAGAACTAACTGCATCTTTGGCTGTGCCTATCAGCCTTTTAAAGTATGTTTTATTTCCAGTCAATAAGGAGGGATGGAATGGGCATGTGGCTGTCTGTGTGCTGTGAGAAGACGAAGAGTGAACTAAGTTTAGTAATAGTTTTGGTTTTTTTTCTCTATTTTGTTCATTGGGTGGTTTGGATTTTCTTGTTCGTTTTTTAAACTCTTACAATTATCAATTGTCTAATGTTTGTCTTCAGCAGACATAATTCTTATCAGGATGAATGTGCTTGCATAAGAGGTAATGTGTGTGCCAGAACAGAAAGAACATGGGAAGTAAGCCTAGAGTTGTATAGTTTTCAGGAGGAACTTAAAGAGCACATACATTTTATAACTTGCTACTATGGAACCACCTTTTGTAAGAAAGATGCCTCTCTATAGAAAGCTACTTACAGCTGCAGGAAGCAATGCATTTTTTCAACACACGACACACTGAACTGTGCCTATTTATAAATGAGACACCGCACAAACATTTGTCTCTATACCAGATCGTGAACTATCTTGCAATTACTGCAGGAGCCCTGTGCAGTGCAAAATGTACTGCCGGTGAACGGAGGCAAACAAAAGGGGAGAAGGGGACGCCGTGAGCATCCACAACACAGGACAACTCCGTGGAGAAGTCCTGACATCACCAAAGACAGACGAGTCAGTGAAAGATTATCAGGGAGTCTAAAATGTGCCAGCCGGAAAGAAAAAAAGAGCGCCAAGGGCGGGAAGGCACAGCACATGACAGCAGTTCCTCTCCGTAAGGGACAACAGGGCTAAGCGAGAGATGCTGAGTGCCTTTAAACTCGGTGTTTTATTTTAAGCACTATAAAGTTTGCAAAGGTCGCCTGTCTAAAGTGCTGAGGACTTGTAACTGTGCGTGCGGCATCTCTGGGTTTGGGGAAAGGAGCTCTACCTTTCTCTCAGCACCGCGACAGTTAGGAAAGCTCTCAAGGAGCACCATTTTCAAGGAAGAAGACATGGCTGTCCCCTTTGCTCGGGCAGAGGCCTGCGGAGGAAGCGGCCGGCGAGACATGCACTTGTGTTTCTCTTCTCTCTTGAGTTTCTCTATGGGTACCTGAGCCAACAGCCTTGTGGGTCGCGGCCCCCCCGGGACCCGCCGCCCCTCTCCCCGGCACGCTCCCTTTCGCCTGGGCAGGNATCCGTTCGCTCCCGCGGGACAGAAGGAGCCATCGCTTCCCGGGAGAGCTCGGCGGCAAAGCCCCTGGCAGTTAAACCTGTCTTTTAGCAAGGCGAGCGCCAGGCAGTCGACCGGAGGCGTGTGTAAGCGCTCGGGTTTAAAAAATGCGTTTCCCGCCGAGGCTTTGTGTGCCTGGGAAAGGGCGTGGAAACGGAGGGGCTCCTGCTGGGCCCGGGTCCTAGCTGTAACTCACCAGAAGTGCCAGTGCCTTCCTCGTAAATGCGGATCCTCTGGAGGGTGCTTTGCTGAGACCTGGTGAGCAGGGCACAGGCGGGAGGGAGAAAAAGCTGGCCTTGGTTAGCGTGGGGGCAGGCGGTCACTCAGTGCCCTCAGGGACCTGCCTGCTGGGGAGGGTCTGCCTGTAAGAGTCCGCAAACTCCGCTGCTGCTTCGTTGTCCACGTCCTTGCAGGATTTAAGGAACGCCACATGCTATGAGCAGCTCTCCACAGTAAACCACGCTATACCCTACGTGTAGCTGTGGAAAAACCGAAGTCCCACAAATAAATAACTACTTTTTAATTTCTTGGAAATTTTGGTAATCATAAAAAGAATAAGATCAGTGCTGGCTGCCTCCAGATAACATAATGCAATGGTTATTTTGGGTAGGTACCTGCCCAACAAGTATTGGTGTAGTGTGGTTAGAAAGAAAGCGCTGTCTGAAAGGAAGTACTTGTGCTTGGAGAAAAGTGAACTGGTGAGAGTTGCATTGACTTAATTCTGTTCTCTGTAGTTGAACTTGAATACAGTTTAGGCCAGACTCAGGATACTTAAAAAACTGGTCTTGACAGCCTTATTTGCGGGTCCTCCTCTTTTCTGCAGTTCTTTTCTCTCTCTGTAGACCAAAGACACCATCAAAACTTTGTCTTGATTCACAAAAGATGAAAAAGTCTAGTTCAGTTACTCTGCAAACCTCATTTTTAAAAATTCTTATGTGGCTATAAATAGAGTAAGATAAAAAGTCTTTGAATTGCGAGCAATTGTTATGAAATACTTAATGCAAGTTGTCTTTTCCAGCATTGCCTTCTTGTGCACAGCTGCAAACGTTGTGCTTTGCAGGTGGGAAAGTTGAGGTGCATAACCATAGCAGCAGCGCACAGCAACGGTTGTGATTATATGAAAATAATTATGTTTTGATTATACCAAATTATGATTTGATTTTTGCAGGATGGCTCAATGATGATTCGGTATTCCAGCACAAAATGCTGTTGGAAATATATTCAAATAGTTGAATGAGATACAATATAGTTATATATTAAAATTCTGTTTGCTATGCTCAAGTAGACACGGATGAGAGAAATTTAAATAACATGACCTATCACATGTTTAAAAATTCTACAGAGAAGTTCAGCATCAGATTAGAAAATTAAGTAGACAGGAAAATACATGGAAATTAGGAATAAAATTCACTAATGCTAATAGTAGGACAGGATGAGCACTTAATGTGTCAGAGGAAGAAAGAAATGGATCGTATAATTTTACTTCAGATCGTTGTATAACAACTTCTTTCAAAACCTCTCAGTATCTCCCACAGACTTTGGTATATCTTCTAGTGTTGTTGTATATATATATATGTGACCACCATATATATCATATGTGCCCTACGTTATATATACACACCATGAATAAGATACACATAGATACATATATTTCAGGTGTATGTTAAATATAGATGTGCATTATGCATGTATGTATACATTTTCTACATTAACAAATGTGAAACTTGAGCAAGCAGAGATTCATCCAGGATCTCACATACAAGAGGGATCACAACTATAAAGATGAAGCAGCAACCTGGGAGCTCTGAGCACAAGACATTTTATCTTCCTAAAGCCTCTCACTTTAGAAAATAGGAAGCAAATTCTCTCCCCACAGAAGTCAATGGCTACAATTTCGGTTGACTTCAGTGGGCCCAACAGTTCATTCACAGCTGCTGCTTCACACTATCCACACATTAACATAAAGTATGTCTGGCTTGCAGATTATCTCAGTACAGCTTTCTTATTACAGAATGACTTTTTTTTTGTCCCTCACAAGGACTCATACAGCTTCCGAAACTGTGTTTAGATTATAGCATTTTAAATTTATAACTCCTCTTCCTTGGCCTGTAAAATATTTTATGAGAAAACTCACCACTTTTGTATTAAAACATCTGGACAGATATCAAAAATCATGTATTAGTTGACAGAAACATAGAAGGGTTTGGGGTGGAAGGGACCGTTAAAGATTATCTAGTCCAACCCTCTGGTGACTGTATTCGCTGTCAACTGAATATAACCTTGAACATCTACATTTTGTGAATGCTGCACAATTATATTGGCAGTAATGACAAGCTATCTTAGACTTGACAAAACAAAAGTACTAATCATATTTAATTTTAAACCACTCTGCATGAGGAACAATACTCACCAATGGAGAGATTCAGCAAGTTAAATTTCAGGTACATGAAGCTGAAGATTAGATTAGAAATATGATGACAGAAATACAGAAAATGATGAAGAGAATTGGCTTTCAGTTCTGGGAAAAGAGAAGATAAATGAGGGAATATCACCTTCATCTTCAGTATTCACACCACGGACCTGATAACAGAAAAGTCTTGGCAGTTTATTTCAGTGCGTAACCCCCGTATTTTATTTCTTTTTTTTCTTTTATCTTAAAAGTATTGTCTTGTCTCTCAGTTTCTTCCTTTCAGATGAATCCTTTAAACTTGACATCCCTCTCTAGGGCCTTTCTCAGCAAGGAGCTCCCTTTAATCAAAATCCTCTGTAACAACTGAACTACCTTAATGCGTTAACAGCATCCTTTCAGATTACTTTTTTCGGTTGTGTCTTTCATGTTTGATGGCACCATGAACCACCGAGAGAAGTCCACATAACTGAGGTTGACCATCTGGGCTATCAGGTCTGAAACGATAATATTCTGGGTTTCCCCGTGGTTAATTTATGCATCACAGTAATTACTCTTGTATTAGAAATAGGTGGTAATAATCTATTGGGAAAAATTGTAAATCCTGTCCTAGCAGGGGAAATTTCTAGCTGGTCACGCAGAAAGAGATATAATTGCTTGTGATGCGGCTCAGCTTTTGCAGCTGCAGCATCTCTTGGGGTAGGGCTGGAAGGCCTCCTGGAGGGAGCTCCCCCTGCAGCCCCTAGCCCCTCCAGCCATTGCTGGATGGTGGTGGGGCTGCCCACTGCTGCACAGTTCTCCATGGAATGGGTGGGACAGGGCAGCGGATGCCCTCGAGTTTAGTGACCTGCAGGAAACACATATGAAGTGTGAGGTATGATGTGTCAAAGCCTTTTATAGACGTGTGAAGGAGCATTTTAGTTTTCATCGTGCCTCATGCCTGCTTTCCATGCAGTAGAGACTCCTACCATCACGTAGTTTTAAAGAGCAGGAGCGTACTAACATGCCCCACAGGCAAAAGGAACAAAATAGAGTGCGGTGACATATATAAAGGCACAAGAACCATGTCAAAATACCTCAAATAAAGCTGTCACACAGGAGTTGTAGGCCTCTATGCAAGATACATACTCCAGCTTCTCGCTTTCCTTGTCCTTAAGAGGGCAGCATTACGATACAATGGAGCATCTCGCCCAGTGAACTTTGAATCATCAGCACCTTAATCTACTTTTCTTTCCTTTAGCTTAAGTTTTGTTTTCCTAAGGCTGCACAATTTGACTTTGTCAGTTGTGTTTTGCCCCAGCTATGCAGTTGCAGCTATTTGCCTATTTAGGTAAAGGTTACACCAGTTTAGTTAAAAAAAGGAAAGAACTCCTCATATTGCTATGGAAGAGTGTGCAATAGTGATACATGAAAATAAAACAAGAACTTGGGCAAACATGAAGCATTTTCATTTTAGACAAGTAACACCTTCTTACACAAAAGTAAGCTCTGAACATTCTAGATTTTTCTGTTCGTTTTTGAAAACAAATATAAATACTTTTGGAGTAGAGTAAGTCCAAATAAAAAGTGTTGTTTGGAGGGTTTTTTTGTTGCTTTGTCTTTGTTTTAGCACACTGGTAAGAGCTAGAACCTCAGGTTTGCACTTGATTTAGCGTTTAACCCTTGAAGTTGTTCAATGCACAGGTAGAAGAGCGCCTCACAGCCCAACATCCCCATCCTGCATTGACAGAGTTCTTCCATCCCCCCTGGATCATAGTATCTGCTCTCTATGTTGAGATAAATCCCAGTTTTGACAGCACAAACTCCCCATCTGAGAACTGTTGCTTCCATCCCAGACTGACAGGAGGACAGCTCACCCAATTGGCCCAGCTCAGAGAGCTCTGTCTGCCTACATATCTCCCAAGAGCTCACTCTATGCTTCCCACAGTCTGGGATAGCACCCAGACAAACACTGCTGTAGCTCTAACTTCACTTCCATTTCAGGTAGACCCACCTTTTAGTCACTTTGGTGCTGCCACAGCACACAACCACCCTAAATAACTCGTGAAAAGCCACCACATAGCTCCTGTTCCATAGGCAGTTTCGCACCCTTCTCCTTCCTTCGTTATATGTGGATCAATAATCAGATCCAAATAAAATGAGGATGTTTTGGCATAACGAGGCTGTACCTATTTTACTCACAGGGCCTAGGGAGCATAAATCATACTTCATCCCTGACCTCACAATCTCAGCTTGAAAGAAAAACTCGCTAGTAGTTGGTGGTAATCACACAGGTACAACATGTTTCTGGGATTTTGCATGAAATCATTCTTTCAGTAGGATTCTTCACATGTTTAAAGTTAAAGGACTGCAGGATTTGGTGCTGTGTTTTAAGTTTAGGACACCTGGAAGGAAATGCTTTTGTTTAGGAACCATCAGAGAAACAAGCTAAGAATATACAGAAGCAGGCCTCTGAATTATTACAGAGTAATGCTTTAGTAAATATCCGTCCATGCAGGTCTAACAACACTAATTCATTTCATGGATGACCTGGTTCTCTTTGAGAGAATGAAATCTCTCAAAAAAATACTTGCTTAGAAAAACAGTTACCAACACTTACTATTTCTTTAGTACACCTTTAAAAGTTTAGCAACATACCACATAATCTTCAAAGTATCCCTCAGTGACGGAGTGCCTTGCTACTAGGTAAAGAAATCTAGTGAACATACTTGACTATTGATCAGGATTTAAGATTTAGTTAAATTCTAGCAATTTCAGCAGTTTTGCTGTTTATTGGGTTGTTTAGTAGCCTTTTTATATGGCTCAAAATATGGGCACATTAAGTTTTTCAGTAAAAACATGTACATACAATTTATAGCATCCTACTGGAGTGGGACATCTGATTACATCTTGCACCTCAGTCCTGTGATGGTTACATTCTCTGTTTCACCAGCAAAGAAATGAGATTCATGCTGCTAAAGAGACAAGATTCCCAAAACTAAACCCAAGAGTTCATTAAAAGGTTGAACAGCCAGTAATCCAGTAGGTGCTCAGAATCTCTCAAAAGTCTCCTCACTGTCCTTATCTCCTCTCGCAGATCTTGTAATCTAACTCAGGCTATTCCCACACAACATGAAGAAGGAAATGAAAATCAATGATTTTGTCAGAGCAATAAATAGCCAAGATTGATTGTTGGACCCTTAGTTTTATATTTTAACACTGAATAGCTATCAAAAGGTACTTTGAAATATTTTTTCCTTTTTGAGCTGGATGAATGCTACATTTAGTCAAAAGAAATTGTGCTGGAAATACAGACTTTTTGGGAAGCTATACTTCCAGAGTAGACCTGTATATATTTTATGGTGAGGGAACTGTGGAGTTTCTATGATCTATGGGAGACTACCTTAGTTCTTCTATGGGTTTTGTTGAACGTACTGTTACTTTATTTTTACAGTTTTAAGCATAAAATTCAGAGTAGGGCTTCTAAGTTCTCAGTCCTCATTTCCCATTCCTTTCTGATGTATTCATGATCAGCTAACTTAATTGCTTATGGCTTCGATTTCTTCATGAGTAAAATTGGAACATGTTTAATTCAAATATTCTGAGGATTTCTGTGTTGTTCAAATAGGTTACAGCCTTGCATTTCAAGCCTGACACTTGCTAGTGATTGCATAAAAGACAAATCTGATGTGTTTCAATACACAAAAGAACAGAGCTATTGAACAGACGGTGGGAAATGCCACAAATACAAAACTACAGACTTGAAGATAACAGAACTAGGAAAGATATAAAGACAGTCAACTTCTTGCCCTGGGGCAGGATCAATCTGACTCAAACATCCCTAACAGTCAATTGTCTAACTTCTCAAAAAGGACGAAAGAGCCACTGAGGCAAATTTCTTCCGGTGTTTAACAGTCCTTAGGCACAGAACACTCCCGAGTTCCCCCCTCCCTGTCAAAACAAAGTCTCGGTTGTTCTAATGCATCTTTCTTTCTTATGTCATATCCTATTCCTAACAGATGTGCGAACCACATCATTGAGTAGGAGCCTTCTATGTATTTGAAGACTGCTACTATATATTTTCCTACAGACATTTATTTATTTATTTAAGGTACTTCCTTAAAGGCTGAGGGGTTTTGAGCCTGTTTATCTTTCATTCTCGGTCTGGATGATAGTAATTCATCACTTATTCATTATAAGATTGGTCCTTATCTTTTTTTTTTAATTTTTTTTTCTGGAATACAGGATCAAAAACTGGACACGTAGCTCCAGTTTTTGCCTTACTAGGGATGAGAACAGAAATAATGAATCCATAGTAGTGTAACACAGCATCTCTGCTTTCAAAGTAATATACTAGTTAATTCATTACAGTCATCACCAGTTTAGGGTTTTCAAGATCAAATTCTATCCTATCACTATGATGAATAGAGAGATTGTTGTTTTTTTTTTTTTTTTTTTTTTTTTTTTAACAGTAACTTGTCTTTCTTAAGGAGTACTTGATCTTCTATTTAAGACATATTTTCTGATGTTTGTATTCATTGCTGAGTATATTGGACACTGAAAGTGATGTTCCTTGGAGCTACAATAATAAAATGCTAATAATGATGCTTATAAATCTCAAATATAAGAGCTTATTTTGAATATAAATTGCATTTAATGTTTACTGTGCTGCTTCTGCCTCTAGAGGGTGTCTAGTAATGATGTGATGAAAGGATAGAAAAAAAAGTGTGCTGGATTTTGATAAGAATGAAGTGATCTAGAAAAATATATTCTGAAACTCTAAGTATATACTAAGCCTCAAGAAGATTCTGTCATGCTGATGCAGCTTTTTAAAGATCTATACTCTGTTTCTATGCAAGTCTGTGAAGGTAAGAGCCACCTCTTCTATTTTTAAGAAAACAGCATGTTCGCATTCACCTATGTTGTGTTGAGCTTCGTGCTCTTCTCAGAGAGAGGAGGAAGTCCAGTAAGTTTTAAAGCTGTGGAAACAAAGACAGAGGAATATGAATTTGGGAAAATTTTATCAGAGAAGGAGAGTGAATTATTTCATCTACAACAACAGAAATCTTTATCACAAATGCTCACTGGAAGTATTGCTAGAGATGCTTACTTCCTATCCCCTTTCCTTACATTTATAGAGACCATATCTTGCATGTTGGGTAATGTTCTTTGTACAGCAAAGGTTGTGTGTACCTGTGAAACGCGGGAAGAAAACAGAAGGTAGGAAACTGTATAGAAAACATACTAGGAGAGAGGGAGACCTAATCTGGAAAGTGGATAGTCAGTGCACATGGTTTATATAATCACAGGAACTGAGTATAGACCCAGCCCTTTTCCTATAGAGAGATTTTAGCCGTATAGAATCCTAGTGTGTGCACAATTTACAGTCATGTACAGTGATTTGTATAAATATGGTTTATCTAGCAGGAAGAATAAAAGTAAATGGAGTAAAGAGAGGAAGGTGCTGATTTTTCTCTCTGGAATCCAGTGATAGGACATGTGGGAATGGTTAAATGGTTAAGTGCCAAGGGAGGTTTAGGCTGGGAGTTAGTAAACATTTCTTTACTGACAGGGCAGTCAAACACTGAAACAGGCCTCCTAGAGAGGTGGTCGATGCCCCAAGCCTGTCAGTATTTAAGAGGCATTTGGACATGCCCTTAATAATATGCTTTACCATTTGATCAGCCCTGAAGCAGTCAGTCAGTTGGACTAGGTAATTGTTGTAGATCCCTTCCCCCTGAGCTCAACTATTTTCTATTCTATTCTATTCTATTCTATTCTATTCTATTCTATTCTATTCTATTCTATTCTATTCTATTCTATTCTATTCTATTCTATTCTAAAAATAATAGCTAATGTTTTTCTACTGTTTCTTTCTTTCAGTAATTTAGAGTAATTAAAAAGATTTGTTCCTTTATATAGTACATCACTGTGTTCTGATTTTAAGTTATAGAATCATGGAATCATAGAATCACTATGGTTGGAAAGGACCTCTAGGATCATCTAGTCCAACCTTCATCCCAGCATCCCTAACCACTAGACCATAGCCTCAAGTGCTAAATCTACTTGTTTTTTAAACACCTCCAGGGATGGTGACTTCACTACCTCCCTGGGCAGCCTGTTCCAGTGCCTAACCACTCTCTCAGTAAAGAATTTCTTCCTAATATCCAATCTAAACCTCCCCTGGCACAACTTGAGGCCATTTCCTCTCATCCTATCATTAGTAATTTGGGAAAAGAGAACAGCACCAGCCTCGCTACAACCTCCTTTTAGGTAGTTGTAGAGAGCAATGAGGTCTCCTCTCAGCCTCCTCTTCTCTAGACTAAATAACCCCAGTTTTAGCTCCTTGTAAGATGCTGCCTTTCCTGCACACCAGGTCAGGAGACAGTACTGATTTTATTCTGAGGAAAAAAACAAAACACTTTAATTCACAGATGAAACAATGAGTATAGTACTTTGCTACACTATTCCTTTCCGTCGACCTCTGTTTGGACTTCTCTGCTTCTCTTATTGCAATTCCAACTTTTGAAGATAAAGATGGTAAATCATATTCATAAGTCATCCATGGCATAGCATGCAGACTTTGATAGAGTTATGTGAAAAATGATCTTGACCCTTCATAAAATCTTCATAAATATATACACTTTCTAAATTTAAAAACTATCCATAACAGGGTCAGTTCTGGAATACATTTTCTTAAAAGAATGACAAAGCCATGTTTGCTGATAATTCTTTGTCATCCACTTACCATATTTTTTCCAACCCAGAGATAGATTCGATTAGAAGTATTTTTCATGCCTTAGAGAGCTATAGTGTGGTTTTATTCAGAAAGGCTGCTTCATAGAAAGCAAATTAACTTACAATTTATAGCAGTGTGTGCTGTATATCATTCAGAATAATGTTCAATAAAATGAAAAATAATGGCTGAGGTCTGGTCCCAATGCAGATAATGGCAAAACTTGCATTAAATTTAGCAGAGTGAGATCTGATTGTTTGAACAAATAGAGAAAGCCTCAGTTCTGTCAATCTTTGACAGAGCCTTATTCCTCTGTGTTCATTTGTTGTCAGATGTAGACCATTTTAGGCCCAAATTCAACTAATAAATAAGCAACCCTTATCACCGAAGCACTTCAAAATGTACTTTTAATGTTTTCTAGAGTAGAGATGGATTGCTGGATTAGCTTTATGAAAATAAATAGCCAGACTTTTCTCATTACAAATGCAAAAGATTTAAGGTTGGAAAATGCCAAATCGAATATAACTCTATGTCTTTGTGGATTTATGATTTAAGAGAATACACAAAACCAGGAAAGTGATTAATCAATAAGAGTAAACAATTTTGTCAAGAGTAAAATTACTTACATAATTTATTTTCATTGAAAAGAATGACAATTTGCAAATTACAGAAACAAAATGGAAGTGTTGATTAAAAGGATTGTAAAAAAGCTACGAAGTGGTGGTAATGTGTTCCATTCTAATGTGAAAATGGAAAGAAATATAGATAAAAGGACAGCTGTAATAAAAAAAAATCACTGTGCTTCATTTCAATTTGTTACCTTAAAAAACAACACAACTTTAAAATGTTTAAGCTTTTAAATTATTTCCCCAGCACAGATTCAGGGTATTATGCATTTGCTTCTCTACAAATTTCCTTGAAGATCATAGTATTTAAATATTTTACTTCACTGGAACATTTGACTTGCTTTATCATAATGCATTAAGAAGTTTTTCTAAGTGAGGTATATTATGTCAAATATTTAAATTAGCATATATTAACACAGCAGTATAACTACTAACTTGAAAAAGATTATGTAAAGTGATGATACAGGCAGCATTTTCATACATTATTTAATTATGATTCTTGTATTTTATATCTTAATTGCTCATTTTCCCACATGGAGTTTTTCCTGTTTAAAAAATTTTGAACAATTATGGAGGAAAATACTTGTTTCTGTTGCAATCTCGTCTTATTATTAAGAAAGAGCACTCTCTTCTTCAATTTCAAGTTTCAACCGACTTGTATTTCTTAACAAAACTGGTAGTGGATATTGCCTTGGAAGATTTTTTTTTTTACCTCCAGCAGAGCACCATTCTGACTGTAGCTTTTCTCTGCATGGCATAGGGGAATTGCTTCAAACCTCATATATCATCAGTACCAAAGCCTGATGCTCAGTAATGTTCACTCCCTTATCTGAAACACAGAGCAACATATTTATGAGATGGAGGAGGGTTCATTTTTTTCTAAAATGCAAAAGTTTTATGTAATTATATCAATGTTTCCATACGGAGCACATACAAATTGAGAAATATAGGAAATATCTGTAATGAAAACTCATACAAAATAATTCTTGAAAGTGTGGAACACAAGCAAAAATTATATCAAAACAAGACACATGAAATATTATGGATTCAAATCCTGTCTGTACTTATTTAATAGGACTCAGTCTGATACCTTAATTCGTGCAGAGCGGTACCTCATTCCAAGAGCACATCAATTAATATCAGCATTGCAGATTCAGATTGTACTAGGTTTACTAAAACATAGCATATTAACACATCATTTTTCTGCCCATTCAGGTGACTAAGAGAAATATCTTTCACCAGCGTGTTTAAACGTGATTGGTTTTTAAAATATACAAGGCCTAAAGCCTTCCAGTTTCTATAGGAGAGGCCTACAAGAAAGGTAGAGAGGGACTTTTTACAAGGGCATATAGTGATAGGACAAGGGGTAATGGCTTTAAACTGAAAGAGGGTAGATTTAGATTAGAAATTAGGAAGAAATTGTTTACTGTGAGGATGGTGAGTCACTGGAATAGGTTGCCCAGAGATGTTGTGGATGCCCCATTCCTAGAAGTGTTCAAGTCCAGGTTGGGCTTTGAGCAACCTGGTCTAGTGGAAGGTGTCCCTGCCGATGGCAGAGGGGTTGGAACCAGATGATCTTTACGGTTCCTTCCAATCCAAACCATTCTATGATTCTAAAGAATATTGAATTTAAGTTAATTAGAATGTGGTTTAATGGATTTAAAGAACTGCAAATCAATCCTTTAAGCAGAGGTAAGGCTCCCTGCAAGAATCTTATATTGGACTGAAAGCAACAGAGAGAATATAAGCAATAACTTGATGTATCTATCTTCTTCAAACCTACAGCATCAGTGCGGACTACTTGCTTAATTGAACAGGGAAATAGACTTTAAAAGCAACAGAGTATTACCTAGTTTGAAGAGGGAAAGTACTACTTGATTGAATAATTTAGTTCCTTTCCCAAAATCTAAGTTTACATGATCCTGTCAGACACAGATTGTAAACAGTCCATCTTTGGTTGAAAATGTTTCATATTTCAAGAAACTATTTGCAATATTAATGATTTTTTAAATAACCTAGCTACCAGAATACTAAAATTCAGTATCCATACTGTAAATGTGCCATCCCGGTCATAATAAATTCATCTTTCTTGCTAGCTATTGCTGACTAAGAATAAGGTGAGACTGTTGTGTCCTTCTCAAAGCATTTTTGCTAATAAAATTCATCAATATATCTGATTACATCTTTCACAGTCACTTTGCATCCAGTAGTTAATTTATTTAGACAATTTCTGGTTTGACACCCATCCTCCAAAACAAATTAGGTAAAGACACAGAAGGCCAGCAAGCAATACAGTCTATCTGGCCTCCTTTTGTAAAAAGAAAATACAGTGGGATGCAAGGTAAAAGAGCTAAATTAAGCCCAGAAATAGGTACCGCAAAGATTATCCTGTTAAATTATATGTTATATCAGTGCAGAGGACTCAGACAATACTTTATATTGAAAAGTCTCTGAATATATATGATTATCCCCATTTTTTCCATGTAAGCATGAAAATTAAGATTATGGAATTTATCAGATTTTATATTTTTCAATAAAACCCACAAGAACATTTTTATTACATGTTCTTTTTTTTCTTGCCCGTGATAAAATTATAGTCTCTAAAACATAAAGAATACTGCTTTATTTTCAGAAATGTAGGGAATCCTCAATATAGTCATCAAGATGGGAATAAAGACCCTTGCAAACGGTCCCGCCCCACATGGGTTCAGGAATCAACTCAGAAGTTCTCAGCAGCCCCACTCCTCTCTCTTTTTGAGGAGAGATTTAAATCTGACTAATTAATTTCATGGCTGTTTGTTAAAAATCTACTTGTTTCATAAATAGAACTGATCCTGAAGAGTTGGTTGGGAGGGAAGTAGTGTGATTTATAGTTATTGATCACTACCAGCAAGTCTTTCTGGTCTTCAAAAGCCAAGCAGAGGCATATATTGGGAGAGATTAATTTAATGCTTGGGTTTATTTGAGATAAAATATTTATATACACGAGTGTTTGTAGGTTCAAGCCCTGCTCTAGCTACAATTATAAACATTTATCTGAGTGATCTCTGTGAATACAGTGTGCTTTCAAATGTATATATGCATTGGTACCTGAGTGTAAAAGCGGGTCTTGATCCTGAAAAGAGCTGTGCATGAGGTTGATTCTGTACGATGCAAGTGGCTCCACTGTCATAATGAAACTCTTCTGTGCAGTAAATGTCTATGCAAATCTTTGCTGGATTAATGCCCAAGTTGCGTCAACCACAAAACATATAGGAAAAAAAACAATCAAATATGCAAACTAGAAACCCCCAAATTATTGAATTCATCTTTTTTTAGTATTCTCTGGTTTCAGTAAATGTAGATAATTCTTAAAACAAGACTAGTGAAATTAGTTTCTTTTTTCAAACAGGCCTTTCCTGACTTTGGATTTTGTCCATAAGACCTTAGAAAAGTAAATATCTCTTGGATATCTGTATTCTTATTGATCTGGGTAATGATTAATATTTGCTGTGGGGAAAAATCATCTCCAATGGTGCTTCGGAAACTGAATAAGATTTTGATAATCTGCAAGATCAGCATGCCTTTTTTTTTTCATCAGACCCAAAGGATTTACTACAGATTATGAGGTTTAATGAACACTTAGTGTGCATGATACTTTCTCCTATTTCAGTTTCTTCTGCAACATTGCCGAAGGGGAGTAAGGAGTTCCCCATCCCTTTTCAATGGAGATGCACCTGAGTGATAAACTTTCAGTGGAGACTTCTTTTAGTCATCCCATGTTCCCTAGTCCATCGGTAGACCTCTGCCTGTGTCACTCATTCAAAGGTTTGACGGAGAGATATGGTGAAAACAACTGATTTTTTTTTTTTTAAGCTATTCAGTTGGGTTTTCTTTCTAGTAAAGTAAAGCTGCAGAAGTCAGCAACTCTTAATGGAGCTGAGAGACATGTAGACATGTTTTAGGAAAACATCAAATATTCCTGAAAAAAAAAAAAAAAAAGAAAAAAAAAAAAGGTGAGAGCCAGTTTGCTTTATTGCCAGGAAGCTATAGATCTATGTGTGGGTTTTGATTGACCTCTTATCTGTAAGAGTTCGCCTGTTACTGAAATGTCGTCATGTGGTACAGACGGGCTATCTCCTGTGCTTCCTACTCCCACTCCAAACACTGTGTGTCCCTTGGGCTATGGTGATTTGCAGCTGTTATAAAGCTTGGGCTGTACTGCTGGGATGTGGCTACTTTGCCACAGTGGTATCCAGATACCCGTGCTTGGTCTGTATGCTAGGTTATAGATGTTTTAGAAATGGAAATATACTGGTCCACGTAGTTTCATTGGCTTACATGGTGGCAGGAAGATAGCCATTATTATCATATGTGGTTGATATAATTAGCCAAACACCTAGAGCAACTTTTTTTGCCTAGTGCCTTTGTTTCCTTAAAACGCAGACTAAGGAATGAATTAAAATATATTACTTTATTACAGTAAGCCTCATATATTTATTTTTCCTTGTAAGAAGTACCAAACCTCTTAGGAAAAAAAAACAACAAAAAACAGAGACTGGTTTGAAGGGCGGTGCTTGGCAGGAGAAAGCACCCAGGTGTGAGCGAGAGCAGAAGCTGCAGGTGCACTCCAGGGAACTGAAACCAGCACAAACCAGGAAACAAAAAGAAATATTCAAGCTGTCCACGTTGGAGGCTGCTAAGGAAACAGGCAGGTCAGCTTGGTTAATCATTACCAAGACAGACTTACTGACGTTCACTGCTGATCATATGACAGGACCCCATTTGAGATAGGAAAACACCCATCCCAAGCAGTAAGGGTTGAGAAGCCTCTCTTGCTTAGACGTTCTGATGTTGTTTTGCCGTGCGAGAAGAGGCTCCACACTCCTCCATTGTTTCCGGATCTTAGCCCAGCACAGCTGTTGTGTTGTTTTCCTGTCCTGAAGAAGAAGTGAGAAATTCCTTCCCCATGCACTCCAGCACTTGAATACTCAGGTTTCACTCCTGATCCAGGAGGTGCTGGTAATGAGCTCTCAGTGGGGCTCGGAAAGGAGCTTCCAGCTGTGCCAAGAGTTGTTTCATTTTGTGCCAAAGGAGGAGAGGGAGAAGAAATCCTGCAAACAAATTAAAATGTTAATGATGCAAAAATTGATCTAAGGATATTGCAACTGGGAAAACTGAAAGAAAAGCAGAAGCAGAGGAAGGCACAAGGAAAGAGGATGGGAAACTTTTGTCAGAAGTATTGCGCCTGTTTAGAGCCCTACATCCCGTGGTTCTTCTCGAGGAGAGATGGTGAGCAGGATGAGAAAGTCGGCCAAGTCTTCACCAACCTTGCTGTGGTAAAGCATGACTTCCAAGCAGGACAGAAAGACAGAGACTGTAAGATAAAAGAAAAACCTTTACCTCCACTGCCTGGCCAGCATCTAGTGAATATTTGCAGATTTGTGGCTCTCTTTGACTACGAGGCTCGCACGGAAGAGGACTTGAGCTTTCGAGCAGGGGATAAACTTGAAGTGCTGAATGCATCCCATGAGGGCTGGTGGTACGCTAGACTCCTTCTGCCAACAGGGTCAGCCTGTCCTGGCCGCAAGCTCCAGGGCTACATCCCTGCCAACTACATAGCTGCTGACCAGAGTATCGAAGCTGAGCCGTGAGTAACCCATGTAACGCGCACTCCAGTCTCTTTTCTATTAGGTTAAACAGAATACTTGGAATAGGAGGTTGTGGCCTTTTTCTCTTACTGAATTGTACTCTGTCACACTCAACCTCGAGTGGTCCTACTGCTGATAGCACTAGTTCATGCATGCATGGAAAAGACGCTGTGGTCACAAAAAAATCAATTACAAAAGAGTGTTGAGGGTTTTGTTGCGCTTTAAATAATTTCCCTTTCTGATATACCCTAATCAGCTGTTTAAGAAGCATCTGGGAATATCAAATTGATTACCGCTGTGATGGTTCATTATTTTTATTTGTATAACAGTGTGTAAGATGTTTCCAGAGAGTGAGAAGATATGACTTCTGCCCCAAATAGCATTCAGCCTAAGCAGCTGCAAAGTTAGCAATTAAACAGAGTTTCAGGAAGTTACCTTTACACCTTTACGTCTTCTTAAGAAATGATGAGTGAGTGTCTAAGGGATATGTTTTTTTTAATGGCTTCCTCTACATTTTTTGTTCCTTAGAAGGCAAGTCTTTACTCCCAGGACAAATTTACCTGCAAAGGGCAAATGAATGGATATAGCAACAGAGTACAAATTGAATTTGATAAACTTTCACAGAGTTTAATTATGAAGCCCATGTTTTTCTGCCCCTTCAAAACATGTCCGATCTTATTTAATACCCTGAACTAGAGCAGAAATCACACAAAACCAGTTACTTGGCTCCCTAGTGAGGATGAGTAAGATCTCGGTCTGCCTGGAATGCAGAGTTACTTATGTGTGCTGCAGCCAGAGGCAGTATTTGCTGAAATAGGTCTGACTGCAGTTCCAGAGGTATGTTTTGCCAATTATGGAAAGAGCAGAAATGGCATTCGTTGTTAGTCTCAGAATTAGTGTTGTATTTAGAGGGATGATGTTGCAGCTTTTCAGTTAAATCTCATTTGAACCAGAAACAACATCTCCAATCTGATCTGCCCACCATACTGCCAAGGGCTAGGAAAATTGGCTCAGATATAATGAAGCCAGTCTTTTATCAGCTGTAGAATTTGTGCTAGAGGTGTCTTAGGGCAGCTGTAAGATTCCTCTCTAACCTGGAGACCTTAATTTCCAGAGCCTGACCAGCTATTTCTATTTCTGCATTCAGGCAGACAACCCTTTCAATGGTCATGTTCAAAAGAATTCTTCCAGTTGCAGAAATTAATCTGCAGGGAAGGCATTTTCTGAACCACTAGAGAAACGGTGGTAGACTCTAATTCATCTCAGCTTGGCCTTTGCTCTCTTTCAAGAACTAGTTTTATTGCAAGTCATCTAAGTTTTCTGTTTGCTGTTAAAACTTTAAAAGTAATTTTGTTCAGTTATACAACAAAGTCTCAGCTCATGAGGTCCCTCTTATCTTTCTATACCTACAGCATCAAATACAAAGTTAAATTTGCTAAAGTGCATTTTTGCATAACCTCTGGTTCTCTTTTGTTACAGAATCAATTTTACGTTATTTTATTCTTTTTATATACCTTTCTTCCTGTATTAATAAAGATTACATTTTGGCAAAAAAAAAATTCTTTAAGGATTGTTAGATCACTGGATGGGAGGAAATGGGGTGCTTTTACAGCTCTCAGATGAAGTCATTCCTCCAAAATGATTTTTTAGTTTCATACCCAAACTAATCTGGCTAAACCTGTTGCCTTTTCTCAGATTTCCTTCTAAGTCAGTTGACTTTAGGTATTTTCATATGTACACAAGACTGTCTACTGTCAGGCCACACACATATAACCATAGACTAACTGAGGTTGGAAAGGACCTCTGAGAGACATTTGAAGCAGTCATCCCAACTCAAATATGGCCAAACCAAAGTTAGACCCATTTGTTCAGCTGAGTGTTTGCAACTGAGCTTTTCACTGTCCTGGTGAGGGTTTTTTTGCTTTGTATCCAATTGGAATATTCCTTGTTACTGTTTCTTCCATGAATTCTATTGCACCTACTCTGCATTTGACATCTGCTGTCCTAGTAAGACAATAAAAGCAACAGTAACAATGGTTTAATGAACTAACCCTTGTTTTCCCTAAAGTAAAAGAATGAGAGTGAAAAAAGTTATTCTAATGTCTCTTTAATTAAAATTCAATGCTTTAATGATATTCTCTGCCCAGACTTAAAAAACTGCTTTCGTCTTTCTATTTTGACTTTGATTAGCTGTCCCCTTTGGTGTTTGTCGCTTGCTTATGGTCACGATATAGACATTTGTGCAAACAAGTAAAGTTTTTATTGTATCCTTGCATCCATTATACCAGTGCTTTATGGTCCCAGCATAGAGCTGACAAATCATGAAAGACTTGAAATCTCCCATTCACCTACCAAAATGAATATATAGCATATATTTGCAGTATGTTGTTTATACTTTGCAATATTTCCCGGGCACAGCTGATCAACAGTCTTTGAGGCAGGTGAATGCACATTTCCTAGCACCAGCTAGCTTCTGTATACCTGCAGAGACAATGGGAATTTTAGCTGATTTCTGGACTGTATCTCTATCTTACTAGATCAAAACAAACTGACTAAACTGTTCTGGTAAACAGACCTGATTCATGGTATAACTTTTAGGAAGCTTAGGAAGAAAACCACGCTGACCATATTCTTTAGCAGTTCATTTCAATATGTTTGTATATAAACTAAAAAACCCCACATTCATATACATACATAGGTACACCATAAATACACTTAAATACAGGGATAGAGGCACATGAAATAGTCTCTAAGTCATGAAATGACTTAGAGATAACAGGGCCACTATGTAAATCTACCCGATATATGCTTGAAGTATGTGCTCTGCGTGCAGAGCAGTCAAATTTCTTTTGCCAATCATTTCAAGTTTGCCTATAGCCTTCAAGATTATTAACAACAAAATATATCTGGGTCTTTTTTATCAATATTTTGACATGTGCTTTAGTATAGAAACAATTAGAGATCAGAAAGTCCATCTGAATCTGTGTTGTCCATTCTAGCTGAAGATCATGCTAGGTAATTGCTTGTTCTCAGCAAGTGCTGCAGCAGACCATTTTGTCTCCTCTCTGAAGTGTCTGTGATTTTTTTCAGGGATAAAGGTTTTTTTGAACTTTTTCTTGGTAGTAAGTAGAATGAAGTAAAGTAAGAAAGAAAGTGAGAAACTTTTCATCCTTTTCCTCATTTAGATAACAGGTTTTCTTCCTGGAAGTGTCTCTGACTCTGTCCAGTATGGCTAAGGGAGTGCTAATAAAGAGGATCAATAACTGGATGAAAGGGTAGAAGGGGTGTGCAAAACCTCCAGTCTGAGGGAAACAAAAAATAAATTAAGAAATGCACACCACCCGCTACCATGAAGTCTATTTTGGACAGACTGAGGAAACAAGGCCCTTCATTTTCATATTTACCAGTAAAGCATCTTCTTACTGCTGATCTTTTCCATCACCTGCAGTACTCCTTATACTAACAACAACCTGTCAGGTGAAGGGATTGTGCCTAGTGGAGACAGGTGTGCTCTCCTGGCCCTGCCTAGGATACATGGGACAAGGCAGCCAGGGAGTAGAAGCATTCATCTACCAAATTCTAGTCTCGCGGTGAACTTTTGCTTCATGAAGAAATAAACTTGTTACTACAAAAACATTATTTTACTTAATATCTCACCAAAAGCAGATGCAGACTATGGTAAGGATAAGTGAATAACTGTAAGAATGCTTGGTGCTTTTCTTCTATTTGGATCACAAGCAGCTCTCAAAACCACCAGCCAGAGAGATTTTACTTTTCTAAGGAAGTTTGAGTGAGATTTTATCTGCTGCATCCCATGACTTTGGAATGCTCTTCTTTCTAGGTTTAGACACGTACCATTAAGAAAAAGGAAAGCAAAAAAATGCAGTTGGATGATAATGTCACATACTTTAACTTGCATGTCCGGCAAAGGATGATCAGAAAAAGCAATTAAACTAACAAACAAATCTGAACTAAGAAATAATAAATTTTCTTGGCAAGGAATGTGACCTTCCTATCTCTATGCTCTTTCTGTAGCTGTTATTCTGCACTGTAAACAGAAACCATAGTAACACATTCACCTGCTCTTATTTTATTACTGCCAGTTGTTTTAACTAAACAAGAAAATGACATAGTGCAAATTGTTATGGACAACAAATATAGTCCAGCTGTACAATTAATTTTAATGAAGCAAAAATAATAATAATAAAAAACTCCTTACTGTTGCAATGACACAAATTATTCTTTTTATTTTTTTTCTGGAGGAAAGGTAGACTGTACTTAGAGGGGACTCTTGCCTGCCATCCTAATGGACCTGTTGGCTGTTTGTTGATAAGTTCATTCCATATATTCATGCCAACATTATTGACACAAGACTGCTGTGCTGAGGGAAGTAAATCCACACAAATGCCCAGTAGATAGGTCAAAGAAGATCACAGCAATTACTTTGAACTTTTGCCAGTTTCAGAAACATTCCTTATTTCAGAGAGGTTTCTTATACAGGCATTTCCCAGCCGGTTGAAACTGAGCCCCAGACCTAATCAATGAAACCTCACCAGTCAATTCCACAATGGGCTTTTTAAACAAGTCTTTGAAAGCATAAGTGACTTATAGGGATTTTTTTTTTGTCAATCTCCATAATTCCTTCACCTTCAGTGACCTGACTCAGCTTTAACTATTTCATACATTGACTGAATCTGAGTTACTACACATGAATAATAAAGTGTTCCCTAAGCTGACCTGTGTCATACTTTCTGCAAAGCCAGGCTTTTGGAGTCTCTTTGGTTCATGTGGGTCTTTTTTCAAAGTGGAATTTGGAGCCAAAATGTCTAGAGGCTCTTTTTAAATGGAAACCTTCGGTTTTCTGAGGTATTCACCAGAATCTAATGTAATCTACTGTGGTTTCTGTGCATGCTCTCACTCTCCTAATTCCCATATCTTTTATGGTACAAACATCTGAGGACACCACCGGGGTGTCAACAGTAAGCCTTGTACCAAAATTAAGTTGTGAAAAGTGTTCATTGCTGACATGACTACACAGAGTAGTCCTGGGTTGTTATCACATTCTTCGAACCTGTTACATTAAGTTACTCTTAATTTATTCTGATACAGTTTTTGGTAGAAAAGCTTTCTTTGTCATCAGAATATCTATTTATTATAAATCATTGAAATGACTGTATGTGATCTCATTTGAAATTCCATCTTTTCTTTCAGTTAATATACTTTTTATATGTGCTTTTATGTGTGCGTGCATGCGTACACACAGAGAGAAACTTTGTAAGACTGATATTTTTAAGACTATGCAGAACAACCTTGTGAGATAAGGTGTATATTTCAAAGCCAGGAGAACATACTTTTCATGTTTTGACCTTTTGTTCATGGCATCTGAACTACCCAAAGTTTGGAATTGCCATGTGTGTTCTAGTGTGCGCTTCTTGAATTTAAATGACTGAATGCTACCAAAAGACCATGATTTTAATCTCTTAACTTGTTTATCTGTGGTTGAGCATGCCAGTGCTGTCTTAAAGCACACCTCAATCTTCGTCTTTATTTGTACTCATTTCTTAAATAAGCAAAAATACATCGAACACAAAAGAACTGTTTACAGAACTGTGAAATGTCAGATTTTGTCAAGTGCCAGCAATATTTACACATCCATGCATATACCCGTGTCCCAAAAATGTGTGTGTCTGCTCAGAAAAGTGGAAAGAATTATGGCATTGTAGATGAGGAGTTCATGCAAACTTGTCTAATTTAGGTTGCCTATTTTCTGACAATGTGTTTTTCTAAATAAGCAGCATTGTCTATTCAAATTCTGAGAAACGAAGAAATTTCTTCCTATCTTATCTTATTTGAAATTAGTGTGCACATTATACATTATAATCATTATATCCTAGTTTCCATTACCCTGTTGTGAAAGATTTGACAGTGAATCATGTGAAGATCAGAGACAATATCCTTAAAACCTGCAAACATAGCCAGTTAGCTTTTCTTATGGCACTGTAAGAGCCAAGTGTCTTTCATAGTACATTTTAGAAAAGCAAAGACCATGTACTGGTCAGAATAACTCAATAGTCTTGTTTTATGGTTTTTCTTCAGACTCGGTAGGAATAAGTGTTGTGTGTGCTAGCCTTGATTAGTTGGTTTTGAGCAATGTTGTTGGCAAAAACATTCACCACCTATTATACAATGGTTGCTGTTTCCTCAACGGTTTTCTTTGATGGCTTTCCATGTAGCATAATAGAGCTGTGCAGATCTGAGTGATCTCTGAGAAGATTTAGAACTGAAAAACAGTAACCAACAGTTCAGACAGGCTAAGAAGTCCTAAAGCTGGACAGATTTTAAATAAACTAGGTCAAGTATCTCTGTGAAGAATTATTTTGTTACACATAAAAAGAACTGTTGGTTATAGAAGACTTTGGGGCTGACGAGATTAAGTCATAAGAACATAAGATATATCCTATGAGGTCAAGCCAATGGCCCCTCTAGCCCCATTATTCTGTTTCAAAAAAGGATTTTATAAAAATTGCACAGGCCCATCCACTTTCTTTGATCTGTTCCCTTTGTACTTCACCAGAAGCTGGAACTGTTTTATAAGCAATGTCAGAGGGTACATCACTGCTACGTTTAATTATGTACCTATTGTCAAGTCTGTTTAGTAAAAGCTTAGGTGTTGACACTGTGCAATTCTTTATTTCTGTCTGTGGGCAAAGACCAAGCTATTTGGAAAAAAAACCCAAACCAAACCAAAACCCACAAAAAACCCTGTCTCATATCTGCAGAAAGTTTTATATTCCTTAAAAAGTCTTTGGCGCTTTTTTATCTGGATTGGTGATTGCTTAGTCATGAGTGACTCAAAAAACCCACGCTCAAAATAAATAGGTACAAAAGGGATTGGTAGCAGTGCACAGGTCCCTGTTAAATTCAGGGACTGGTCCTTTACAGACCCCCACCTGTCTGCCCCATCTACCCTAAAGTAGCCGAGTCAGCCTGGGCTGCAAACCTCAGCGGCTTTATCCTCACAGATTTACCCATCAGTTATTTTGCTTCCTACCAAAGATGCAGAATTAAACCCAGGATGTGTCCAGTTATTATCTAACAGACATTGTCTTCTAACCTGAGTCTATAGGAGAGATGTCTCCTGCAAACATTGTAATAATGATGCAGCCTTTCAATAATTCAGACTAAAGAAACTTTACCTGTGCCTTAATTTTAAAACAGATTAGTAAAGAAAATATGATTAATCAGAATTCAGATGTTATTCTGTGATGAAACATTCTGTTCCTTTTCAAGTTATACAAGTAATGTATGCATAGCAAAGAAAGAATACCATTTATTAGGTGATATTTAAGATATTTTTTAAAAGATGAAATATGATTACATATTTAGTATTACAGGTAAAAGGAAAAAACAATTTTCAGTTATTCTTAAATATATGGGACCTATTTGAAGACCCTTGTTGTGTTAGAACTTTAAAATTAAGAGAGCAAACTTCTTTAGTTAAGAAGCTTATTCATCAGTGTTTTCTTAAGTGCTGACATTCAGGCTTACACCTCATAACTGCATAAAAAAAGCCATAATAGTTATAAGAAATTAGTATGGAATCTACATCTTTGCAATTTTCAGTTCTCCAGACATGCCTAGAATTCATCTGGAAATAGTTTTTCAGAAGGTCAAACAAAATAGTGATCATGAATGCATTCCTTTCTATTTGGTTTAACTGATAAGAGAAATACATACATTTTTTCCATGATGGTACGCTAATCTTAATCAATAAAAAATGGAAAAACAAAGCAGTGGATTAAATAATAAGTGATGGTTCTATAAAAGATTGCACTAATTGACATTTTCATTACTTCTATGCAGACTACTCTGTAATCTATAATCATAAATTTATCTGCAGCAATGTTGGTAAGCATTTTCCCATAGCTTTCTCTCACTAAAGCAGATATATTGCTGGTTTAATTAATAACATTTTTCTGTAGTTATAGCACAAATTATTTTGCAGCACACCTTTTCAAATCTCACTGAAAAAGAACAGAGGAAAAAAAAGAGAAAAAAAAAAAATACTGACATTTGGAATGAATGTATGCCATGAATTCCAGAAATTATGAGAACTTGAAAATCTCAGTCTTCCTGTTGAAACCACGGATCTTTTCAGTTAGTGGAAGTCTCTGTAAGGGTATATGGAAGGAGTCTCTGGTGAAAGAATGGTGAAAGAAGCCATGCACATGAACATACAGAAGCAAACCTGAGGGACATGGGAGAAGGGAGGTAGTGATGAGGACAAACCTTCTCAGTCGCACTCACCAGTAAGGGTATGTGGAGTGTGGGAATGTTCNCCACCAAGAAGGGGTTTTGGGGTGTGGGGATTTTTTTTTTTTTTTTTTTTTTTTTTTTTCAGCAAGATTATCTGAGGACCTTGCCAATAAGGAAAGGTGGGGGGGGGACAAATAACAATAATCAGTCAGGTTTGGTGTCTCTGTGTAACAAAGACAATAATCAGAAACAAACCCAGTCAGCCATACTAGCTTAGTCACACTAATTGGGGTATCAAGAAATGGCAGGGAAACTTGAACTTTGCAACTGATAAGGATGCAAACCTGCCGATCCAGGATGTTGGAGTGGGGTTTGTGAGGCTATATCAAGTGCTGAAGCAAGATCTAGGGAAAAAAGATCAGGGAGGAACAAAGAGGGGGTAGACAGAAAAGGGTAAAAATGGTACTGTTCACATGTGAAATGGGGCCAGTCAGGGCACTTGTCTGGCTGAGCCCCACGCCTGGTCACCACACTTTATCCTGTCTCTGCATCATATCTTTTCATGACTGTCTCTCTGTGTAATGTGACCCTCTGTCCCATGTGTAAGTGCTGCCAGGATTGAGTGCCAGCTACAGAGGGGATTGGTGTGACTGGATACTGGGCCAGCAGCCAGAGTCGGAGCTGGGGTGTAGGTGCCCCTGGTCTGTGGTGTCAGCTGCCAGAGCAAGTAGGATCTCAGTGCCAGATGCTGGAGTAGATGGGGGTCTTGGCCATCAGCCACTGGGGTATGTCTTGAAACCAGCTGCTGAGGGAACCGGCATCAGGTGAATGTTTGTCAAGAGGGGCTGGGATCAAAGTGGGATTGTTGGATGGAGGGACTGGCTGTGCCAGTATTTGAGGGGTGGATCCACAAATGTGCATGTGCTTGTGAATCTAGAGAGAGTGTGCATGTGTATGTGTGTGTCCTGTCCCTAGGGACCTTCTGGCTCTGCCAGCCTAGGAGGAGGAGAGGTCTGTGGATGTGTTTGATGTGAGTCCTGTCCATAGGTGCTGTTGAAGGCACCTACTTTTCTGTGGCAAGTGACTGTGTGACCGGCCATGTCAGTATCCTCTCTGTGTGTCTCTGAGGCACATGTTGTGCTTCACCACTGGTTGAACCTGCAAACAGCAAAGTGGCAACCACATCCCTCAGTATGATCAGAGACCCTGTGTCCCTGAGCTGGGCTCCAGCAGCCAAGCAGGAGGTCCCTTTGCCACAGCAGCTGTGTATTGGGTTTGGGTGAGCTGGAGTTAATGTTCCCCAGAGCAGCTCTTTTGGTGCTGTGCTTTGTACTGGGAGGCAGATAAGACGCCAGTGTTGTGGCTGCTGCTGAGCAGTGTTTGCACAGCACCGAGGCTGGCTTTCCAACATCTTCCCCACCCTGGCTCTAAGTGAGATGGGGTGGGCAAGATTTTGGGAGGGGACACAGTCAAGACAGCTGACCCAAGCTGACCAAGGAGCTATTCCACACTGTGTGACGTCAGCTCAAGTATAGAAGGGGGAGAGAGGAGAAGGGGGTTGGGGTCATTCGTTGGTGAAGACGCTTGTCCTCCGAGCAACCGCTACGCGTACAAGAGCCCTGCTTCCCGGGAGAGGCCAGACGTCGCCTGCTGATGGGAAGTAGAGAATAAGATCTTGTTCTGTTTTGCTTCACGCGTGTGTGGCTTGCTTTTTGTTCTTTGCTTTTTATTTTTCGCTCTTATTAAACTGCCTTTATCGTACCCTACAGGCTCTTCCATCTTATTCTCTTCCCCCCTTGTTGTTCTGAGTAAGTGGTGGGGGGGGAGTGATAGAGCGACTTGGTGGGTACCTGGCGCTCAGCCAAGGTCAAACCCACCACAAGCTGGAAGAGACAGCAGCTCCTAAATCCTCTTAGTGGTCTCCTTTACCTCAAAAAAGAGGGTCTTCACTTTCTGTTCCTTTTATTGTATGCTTTTCCCAAACTTCTACAGATTTATGAATGTTTAGAAGTGTGCATGTATTGTCAGCCACTGACATGGATGAATCAGTGTATTTTTATCCATAGAAAGTCACCTGATGTGTTTTGCTATTCCAGAATGACAACTTCATTAACTTGGAAAGATAATGACTAGTTTTCTGAATACCTGCAAGGAAAGAAATGAGATCTTGTTCTTATTACAGAGCTAAAATGTTTGAAAAATCACTCAGAAACTTCCTTTGATGCTGACATACCTTTCTGAGATGTTGCTGTGATCTCTTACAAAAAAACCTCTGTGTGTACTGAGAATACATGCACTGCTATAGAGTATGATGTGCTCCAGCTTTACATCTGGAAGTCAAAGGTGGTGTTAGTGTGTCACCCTTCCCATCTCCCACCCTGAAAAGGTTGTGTGGAAAACTAGGAGACTGGTTGGTTAAGAAATTTGTACCCATGTGAATGAACCATTCCGTTCTTTGGCTGAGGATCGCTTAGGGGTACCAGACCGCACTGTTCCGTTCCAAGTGTCTCTGGAGACAGAGTGACCTGATTATTCTCCACTGGAAGTTGACCTGAGAGAGAACACATGTCTACTTAGGCTGATGGCAATAGGCTGAGGAAGTATGTGCCCAAGTGAATGTCCAAGAGCGCTCTGCACAAAGTGGGTGGAGACATCTGCTCTTCCACCTGTGTCTTGCGCAGTCAAGGGGGGATTTTTGTTTACACGGGTTTCTGTATTACTTCTATACTGAGGTGAGTTTCCCTGTGAGAAAAGAAAATAATTTCTCAGGAATGATTTTTCTCAAGAAAATCAATTGAGTGCTTTTGGAAGCTGTAATGGTTTAAGTGAATAGATGATTGAACATTTTCTTGTCCTTTTGAGTTTCCCTTAATGTTAAATCAATTGATGTTATTAGTGTTCTCTGTACCACGTTAACATTAAGGCTACTTCAGGGTTTCAACTTTGTTCCTCAGTTGTTATGCACAGCAGAGTTATTGCTACCTTTAGAGTATATTATGGCAGAGTATCAGTACTTTTGTTCATGTATGTGTTAACGGATGCATGCAGGTGCCACTAGCAGCCATGCAAGATTTTACATTGCTATTTGGAAGACTCTATGCAGCAGAAATAAGGTCTGAGGAACACATTGTAAGTTTTGTTGGTTTTTTTTTAAAAAAAGATAATTGTATGGCTATACATATAAAGTGTCAGGAGGACAGAGCCAGGCTCTTCTCAGTGTCACCCAATGACAGGACAAGGGGCAATGGGTGCAAACTGGAGCATAGGAAGTTCTGTTTAAATAGAAGGAAACACTTTTTCACAGTGAAGGTGACAGAGCACTGGAGCAGGCTGCTCAGAGAGGCTGTGGAGTCTCCTTCTCTGGAGACATTCAAAACCCGCCTGGACTCATTCCTCATTCCTCTAGGTTCCTGCTCCGGCAGGGCAGTTGGAATTGATGATCTTTCGAGGTCCCTTCCAGCCCC
The DNA here is from genome assembly GCA_013396935.1 of Baryphthengus martii. Lineage (NCBI taxonomy): Eukaryota > Metazoa > Chordata > Aves > Coraciiformes > Momotidae > Baryphthengus > Baryphthengus martii. The sequence goes on along the minus strand of VWZK01003725.1, from coordinate 19,618 downwards.
TAACATTCTGTGATTCTATAATGGGACCCAATGTCCCAAAGCAATGCTGTTAAATGGTAGCCTTTCATTGACTCCAAAGAGAAGTTGCTTTACAAAAAGTTTTAAGTGCAATGAAGTCTTTATCCAGGTACAAAATCACTACTGGAAACATACTTTGATGGTTGATTTTAATCTCTTAAATTGGAGAAATACCAGGGACTTTTGCGACTAAAACACCACAGAACAAGTAATATGATATCATTTTCATCAACCATTTATTTTCTCATATAGAAGAACTTCAGGGCAGATCAAATTATACAGCATGCCGATGACCAATATTGTGGAGAACAAATGCAAATGTTGACATTAATTATGCAATAGTAAAGTGGTAGCTCAAAGGATAAGATTTATTTGTGGAGGTTTCTGTAAATTAACTCTATCAGATTTTGATTTGGTTGATGGTTTATGATCTTTTGTTTCTATTTTGCAGTGAAAACTGTGTTGGATGAGCTACACTAATTTACACAGCTGATGTACTTGGCCTTGTAATACTTATCCCTACAGGACAAATAGTCACTTCGCCATCACTACAGAGTGCAAAAGTAGTGCAGTGGTTTGTCATCCTGAAGCAGACTCAGCAAAGTAATTTCCATGCTTGCAGCACAGTCAGCAGCTATTATTAACTACTGAAAAATTAATGTAGTATTACATGTAATCCCTTACAACAGAATCCCACATTAGTACACTTATGGCCTACCAAAGTACTTACTAAAAAGGTTTATACACAACGTGTCATGGATTTTTCAGACAAATGCCCAGTAATCTTTGCGTTTCCATTTACAAGACAGGAAGTTTGTTCTAGACCGTAAGAGGAAACGCCTACCTCTGTGGTAGGTTTTACCACGCTTATTCATGATTGAACATTAGCTTATCTAAACAATCCCACGCAGTTATTTACAGTAAAGGTCTCTAAAGCCCTGTGGCAGGCTCGTTCTTTAGGGTACAGCTTATTATTTCTATCAAAAACAACGGAGTAACACAAAACAAAGATATTTCTTGGACCAAAACAGACTTTAGAGGCTCAGAGTCCTTTTTGACACATCTGCTGCCCTCAAGTTGCTAATAATCTTCAGCTGGGCTTCCCTAGTGATTTATAAGTGCAACATGGGGTTTCTTTTGGGTCTCTGGTGTAGACAGCGTCAGTCTGCTAAGGTAGGTGACTGTTTCACATGTTTGCCATCGTTGCGGCTGTGTGGAGTAAGCTACTGTTCAGTGTTAAAGTCAAGTTTTTGGTGAGGAGTAAAAGAAAACCTTTTTTTTTTCTATTTTTCTTTTTTTTCTTTTTTTTTTTTAAAAAAAAAGGTGCTATGCAATATGAGTGTGCCAAACCTGGTCCTTGAGTCTAGAAGTACTAAGCTTTTTTTTCTGACAATAAGCTGTCATTTCACATCTTGCTAAAAAGAAATGATACCAAAGGTTCTGCCTAATTTTGGTGGTACCTCATGTGCATTCAGTGCCATAAGGATTACCTCTGCTGTAACATGGTACATTCTCCAAATTTCACTGTATGTAAGCACCTATGCACATTCTATATTTCAGTAAAATAGTGACTGTGATATGTTGAGCCATCTGTTTAAATGGCTTCATTTTAACTAAAGATCCCTTGTTCTGTGGATGAATGTATCACTTGGCTCCTAGTGTTCACATTTGTGATCAAATAAGTATGGGAAGAGAGAAAGCAAAAATGTCTCCCTTCTCCTTGAAGAAAAAAGCAGTGCTGTTTCTCAAGAGCCCTTCATTTTAATTTGGTATCAAATCAAAATATTTAACATGGCCTGAAACAAAATGAAGAGTATTGCTTGGTTGTGTCTTGTTTTCAGATAACATAATCCTTCCTGAACAAAATTAAAAGAAAAAATGCTTGTATTTTGTTGAAAACTCCCTTTGAAAACAGAAATTAAGAAGCCTTTAAATTTGAAAATTTTTCAAATTGAGACTTTCACAGGTTAAGCTATAATATTGTGTTTAGAAAATATACAGAGAAATATAACTTAATTTTCTTTCACTTTTATTTGGCTCTATGTCTCTTCTATTATCACCTCTTATGTTGTACCATCTCACCAATAAAACTCTCTCAAGTATAACAGAAATTTAGTATTTATGGAAAAACGCCAATCAGTCAGCTATAATCTGTTGACAAGAACATTAGCAAAATGTTATCCAAAAGCCAAAAGCAAAATTAGGTTGGTCATTTTCCAAAACTGTGTACTTCATTGTAATGGTTATTTAAAGAAAAATCACACTGTTGATCTTGAAATGTGAGAAATATAGTGGAACTTACAGTGTGTTGCTAAGACAGTCACTTTCTAACGTATAGGCACCTTCTGCATGCATACATAACTAATGCTACTCTGTCATTTTGATAGATCTCTGCCACTTACATAGTATAGAACTAAGGCTTTAGCTTTTCACAACTATTCATATGTTCTATGTTTTCTCCCATGGAAAGAAAAACAGACATTCTACCCACTGTGATTGTGAAAAGACTTCAGAAGCTCCAGGTCCCACACACAATGCATGTGGACAGCCTTCATTTTAGTTTGCGATAACTTATTTAACAACAAGGATCCAAGCAATAGACATGACTCAGCTCTTTAATTATGAAGCAAATTCATTGTAATTATGAAAGGTCAAGTGTGCTGCCCTACATAACCATCCCTGAAAACCTGATTTTCTAGTTCCACTTGGAGGAAACTAGTTTCTGATTGTGGTAAATAAGTAATCAGAATGGAGCTGTGTCACTCTTCATGTACTTTTTCTTTTTTTTTTTCTTCCCAGTATTACCCAAGTCAGGTTCTTTCTGCAGTGTGTGGTTTTTAACTGATTTACCTATGTAGACAGAGAAGGTCATTATTACCTAAACATTTTTTTAAAGACTTCATCTGATTCCCTTGTTGCTGATGGTACTTTGGTAAGTAAGGTTTAAACCAGTACATTTAGTGGTAACTTCTAGTCAGTAAATATATGATGAAAATGAATGTTAAAGTATTCTCTTGGCAAGGACAAACGTGAGTGGTGTGGTGAAGTAAGAAAGGGAAAAGGAAAAGATCTGTAGAGAACAAGCCTTACAGTGAGAGTTAGTCTGTGAAATTGATTGAAGTGATACTCTGTGGCTGAAATAGCTGCCTGCATGGGTAGGATAAACTGGAAACCAACACTTACTGACCAGGTGCAGCAGCTCAGGCAGCAGCAGGTTATAGCCCTTGGGCAATAAATGCAGTCCTCAGTTTTGTCTTGTCTTTATATTCTCTTCATTGTTGCCTGTTAGCTCTGACTTTCTCCCGTCTCTCCCTCCAGCTGCTTGATAATATTCCAGAATCCTCCTCTGCTTTGAATTTTTACTGTTCTATTTTCTCCCTTCTTCCTGCAGTGTGCTATATTTTCCTTTACTATTAGCTTTAGATTTCTTCCTCTTAAATTTTGTCCTTGTCCCATGCATCCTTTGGTATCTGATAATAAGTTAAAATGAGAGATAGACAGCATTAGAAACAGTCCCAGGCAAGCCTGTAGAAGGAAGTAAGGAGAAAGGGCTCTGTTTCCAAGAGATCTGAAATTCAATCTTACGTTTTTCCAGCCTCTGCACAGTGAAAGTCTGCAAGTCCTAGAGTAATCCTGGACCTTTCACTATGTAGATTCTTTTGTCGTACCTGGGAATGCTTGTGGTTTTGAAAATGCTCATGAAAGGAATCTTTTGCAAGTTTTCATCTTCATGGTTTAGCCTGACTACAGATTTTTCTGGTTGGTTTTTTTTTTGGTGTTTTTTTTAATGTTGTAGGGTTTTTTTGTTGTTTTTTTTCCAATGTCATCAGGTTCACTGTAGACTATAAAGGGAAGATTGAAGCAGTCGGTGCTCATCTCCCACGCTCTTCTTCATGCACACAGTTCATCATTTTAAAAGCACATCTGTTTCTTAACTATGTTATATCTGGAAGGCTTTCATCTTTGCAGTGATATTTCCTAATTTTTTGAAATGTCAGCTCTTGGAGAAATAATAATACTTTATTAGCCTTGTAATTAAGGCATACTAATATTTTCTATCAGAAGATCTTGTTTAGTTGCTTATATTTTTTGCAGGCTTTACCTGATTGGATGTAAATTTTCCAGGATTGATACCAGGCACAAGCCTGATTGGATGTAAATTTTCTGGGACTGATACAAGGCACAAGCTGCCTCTTTCTCTCCCTGAAAGCAAAAAACATGACTCAGAACAATAGGGGAAATCCTTTGTGCATGTACTTCGGAGAAAAGGCTTGATATCTGGTAGGGGAGATTGCTGTATTAAATGTGTGTGCTTTTTTAAATGTATAATAAAACTTTGCTTCAGACTAACCAACCTTGAAAATGAAATTGCACATTGTAGGTAATACCCAAACATATTCATTAGAATTTGACAGCTACATTCCATATTTTTTATTTTTTGGGCAAAGCCCAGCAACTGCTTGGAGCCTTCCTCCCAGTGTGGAGAGGACATGCTGGTGGCTCCATTGGTAAGCTTCTGTCCCCAGTTCTGCACTACTGTTTACCCACAGCAGACTGCAAACCTGGCATGGACTAAAAGCTGGTTCAGCAGCCCTCTTTGTCCTGCATGGATGACAGCAGTGAGGACTGGTGCACGTAACCCTGTTCAGGTTTCCATGTGCTGAGTAAGGGCAACGGTCACAGGATGGTCATATGATCTAAGTAATTGAATAAGACTCTGGAGGATCTCTCTCTCTTTCTCTCTCTCTCTCTCTTTCTTTCCATGCATCTCTCCTTATCTGCTGTGACACAGAAGTTAGCAGCTATTACTCTCTGAATAAACTGCTATATACTGTACAATGCCAAATTCCCTGAAAGACAGGACCTGGACATTCCAAACTGGACATCAGAAATCAGTAGAAAATGCTTAGAAATTAGTAGAAACTGCCTTAGTCCCTTTCCGTGACATTCTCCAATGTAAAAAACGCTTTACAACCAAAGTGCCACAAAAATAAATTCATAAATGTTTGTAAAGTGTTCAGCTGTTACAATCATAAACACTATAATAGAAGCTGCTAGGAAATCAGCCATTCATTTAATTTTATACCTTGTGTTGAGAGCAGAGACTAACAATGTACAGTAAATAAACTCTATCTACATAATGACAAAACAAATTAGAGGGTAACTATTCAATGAGCAGCTTTCATATTAACACTGTAGGAAGCACTGGATGTGGCCCTGTAATTAAAGATGCTATCATACTGGATTTTCCTGAAAATGACTGAGTTGGTGCCACAAAAGTGATATTAATATTGCCGTCTCCTAAATTTGGAGTTCTTGAATTTACAAGGGCAGATTTCTATGACTGTACATTCTATATATTGTTGAAGCTGTTACTTAGTTGTTTTAGCTGTTGCACAAGCTTTCTGTATTCCAGGAAAAAAAAAAAAAGTTATTTTGTTTTCAATATATGTAGTATCTGTTTTTCATTGTCCTCACACAAGACTTTTGCTCTAGTTGTGATAATTTTTGCTCTTCTCAGTTTAAAAAACCTTTTCTTCTCCTTATAGTCTAGACTACAGACACAGTTAACACATTCTAGTTAATCTTCTGGAGGGACAGCTAACCTGTTTGTCATCATCATTTCTTTTCTAATAGACACTTCTGGTTGGGAACCACAGGAATTGCAAAAAACTCTCCCAGCTGCTGAAATTTAGAAGTCTCATGATATTTCCCTTAACATGAGAGGGTAAATCCCAATTACAAACACTTACGAAAAGTGAGAAGTGAAATGCCCTCATGCCACAAAGTGCTGATCCAGGATAAGATTATCCTGTCCATTTTAACATCTTTGGTTATTTTTGAAAATAAATTTCATGTAATTGATTTCCTACTATTTCTCTTTTTATACCTCTAAGTTCTTTGAATGACTTTGCCATGCAGTCCTTAGCATTTTTCCTCCCCTTTCCTCTGCCCTTATTCCTATGGTAATGATCACAATTTCTCTATATGGGTGTATGTCACTGCTGACTCAGCCCTCAGGATTTTCCCTTTTAGTTAGACATTCACAAAATTCAGAGTATATGACAGACTTCTGCCTTTAGCCTTATCTTACCTTCAGTGTCCTGCGACTTGAATGAGAAACTGAAATAATCCCTCCTCATCCCAGCTACAGCTAGTTATTAAAACAAATTCAGTGACTTCAGATACAACATTATGGAGCTCATTCTGACTTTGCTGCTATACATATTAAATCTAAGTAAATGCAGAGGATAGAAGTGGGAAGCTGTGCTCTGGTGAGCCCTAATGGAAATGAGTAACATAGTCAAAACTTCCACATCATTTTCTCTACTGGTCTACAGTGTGAATAACAAAAGAGCACTGAGGAATCTGCTAAAATTTCCAAGGAAGTCAAAGGTCATGGCTGTTAATTCAGAGTTGATGTTTGGCTTGATGATGAAGATATTACCCACATCCCAATGGGGGATGCACATGGAGTCCTTAATCATGAGTTTAGAGTTTCTGTTGGAGTACGTCTGCAAAGGGGCTGCCCAAGGAAAGGGTACTCTGTCTAAAATTTCTTCAGTAACAACGTTTTCACATGGATCATGGTTGGGGATCTTTGGCTATGGTTCCTGCAGTGCAAAAGCAAGAGGTTATGTTTTGAGAAAGGAAAATACTAGAGCTCCTTCTGGAGGAGTGTGGCACAGTAGCAACACAAGGAAGATTTAGGCAGGAGAAAGGTTTGTCCACTTATGACTTTTGTGTTTGGCCCATGCAAAGGGGTCCTCTTCCATGGCATTTGGCCCATGCCTTGTTGATTGTTCATTTGGCATGATCAAAGATCTTTGGCGGAGGTTAGCCCATGCCTGGGGTTGGGATTGGAAGAGAGCGGAATACTAGAGTTCCAGTCTTACTGTAGGTGCTAAGGGACTGCCCAAGGAAGGCCGATGCTGCAGAAAGCAGCTTTTAGACTAAGACTCAAACCAGGTCTAGGATTAATGTTAGAGCTTGGATTAGTTTTATAGTTAGAAGGGTGACAAACCCTAGAGCTCCAGTTTGAATTAAACTGCAAGGATCTGCCTGAGAAAAGACTTGTCTTCCAAGAAGTGGTTTTTTTCCTGGTCCATGACTGTGAGTCTTTGGCTGTAGTTCAGCACATACTCTGTGTTAGTCAGGAGTTAGCATATTAGGGATTTAGGAGAGGCCAAGCATAGAGCTCCAGTGTAAGGTGGAGGGCGGACTGTAGAAGGGCTGTCCAAGAAATGGTAGGCTGCCAAAAAAATGTTTTCCCTGAGAGCTTCTTCCTCTGGACCATGACTGGGAATATTTAGTTTAACGCTAGGTGTCAGATAAAGTTAATTTCAGGAGAGGAAAAGAGCCCATAGTTCCCAGAATAGTTGAGATCTGTCAAAACTTCAGTCTCTACCTTGAATGACTGCAGTGCACTGATGTGATCAGAAAAGGATATTGCATTAACGGGAGGAAACAGAGAGAAGAAACCTCATCTTGCATACTGTTTTCTGGGTGGGGACATTTGTATTTTTTGTTTTTCCACTGGATTTTTGTCCTCTTTGAGGTGTGTTGCCAGGCACTGGAAACTTTACCAGTGGTATAGCATTGCAGAACTTTAAAACAAATAAAGACAGGGAGGCAGTCGTTATGTCAGTGACTGTGTGGCATGTGATAGCCCTTGGTCCATGCTACTCTTCCTCTCTTCTATTTTACATCTTAAAAGTTCCTGCCATATCTTCCTGCTATAAAAAAAAAAAAAAAAAGTGTAGAAGTTGTTATTTTTATTTGAACTGATTTTTATTAGCAAAGCACCCAGAGATACAGAATGGAGCCAGGTAAACAGGGCTTTGACATTCAGACAGAGATCAGCAGTGCGTTGCACTCTGGAGGAGAGAGGACTTCTGAGCAAAGGCAGTGATGGAGCCAGGTAACACTATCAACTTCTGTTGAACTCATGACTCCCATTTTAATTCAAGCTGGACTGAAAGGGAAGGCAGGAGTGAGCATAGGTGACATAATATCTGTTTCTTAAAAAATTTGCCCTTCAAGTATAGCCAGCACCATTCAGCTTGATAAAGATACATCCTTTCCTTTGCTGGAAGAAAAGGGTCATAGGATAGGAGTACTGGTCTCAGCAGTGATACTGTCACAGTCAGGGAACATCCCATGACAAAGCCTTCTGTGATCCATGATGATGATCCTGTGATCGAAAACCTGACAGTGGAGTTGATAGCTCTAAATAACCACAATAAACCTCACTTGTATTCTAGTATTGGGCAGCATTTGCAACAAATAAAAACTGGTTTTGTGGACCTACATGAAGGTCATTTTTTCTGTCCCCAAAGTCCTCCTATATCTGGTGGCCAGAAGCAACCCGGAACTAGCCTGGAGTTTTGAATGAAGTGATTCCTGAGAGTTATGAGTGATGGTGGAAATAAGAGATTTTGAGGAAACTGCTAGAAACAGTTCCTACAAAGTAGATCTGGCATCCTACACTGAAAAGAGAGTTGGGTGTTTAATGCCGTGCTGGCCAAGAAAACATGTTTCTGGTTCTCACTATCAGAAGAGCACTATTGATGAGCTAGCCAGCCAGGTCCTGCTAGAAATGGAAACTTATGCCTAAATCTGAATGTATTCTACTGATCCTACATTGACTATCATGGCCCAAAGTGAGCTGGCTGTGAGCTGAAATTTGAAGTGAAACTGTCTATGAGTTGCTAATTCAACCTTTATCTGAACCATCTAGTACCAATCTAGCACACTGAAGTTAGAGAAAATGCTGGTTAAGTAACTTATGCAATGGGTAGTACTTGATGTTTTAGTCCTGTTTTTTCCCAAGTGTTTTTGTTTCAAAACCTTCATCTATCTTTGAGCTATAAAACACAAATAGATTTACTAAGGGTTGGGTGGTGTTTTGGTCTGACCTTCCCATCCCAAAGAGAAATATCTCATGGTGAGCAATTACTTTGATTCATTATTAGTCTTTAGAGTACTTTTTCCTCTAAGATACACACTTTTGGAGGAAGTAAAATATTAAGCCTTTTGAAGCATAAGTTCAATTACTAGGAATTAAAATAAGACCTTCATGCTTTATAAAAGGAATTTAAGCTTCCATTTATAATGAAAATAGTGCTTGAAATTCAGATGTGCTTTTGTGAAAAAAGCGAATAAGAAATTATTTGTTTTGAATTTAATGGGTTATTTTTTTCACAATCGGTGTTGCTTTTGGTACTGTATGATTATTATTGCAAACCCAAGGACTTTGAACTAAGAATCCCACATTTGAGTGCTATTAGAAGTAATTTTCGTTATATTTTTTTTTCTGAAATATCTTAATCAGATCATGTGAAGTCAGGCAAATGAGGTAATACAGAATATGTGTCCACTTTTCACCCTCCGTTATAATTGCTTCAGTTACGCTTAGCTTCTCAGATACTGTTGCTATAGTTATCTTATTTTGCAAGTCAGGATCCTTTCAACTGCTAAGTTTATTGGGAGTCAGAATGTACATATTTCATAGCCTTCACATAACCTTTAATGGTAAATTCATATTGATTTAAATGAAGTTTCCCCAACCTAATTAAAATAAGCGTATTGTTTGAAGTATTTTGATATCAAAGAAGCGGATACATATGCCTAAATACAATATGTACTTAATGTATTTTTTTCCAAAACTATCGTCTGTATTGTAGACATGATGTTACACAAACAAGTGTAATACTATTTTAAATTGTATTTCCCAGATAAACCAACAATTTCCACTTGTTGCAAACATTTTATTGATCCTCATGCTTTAGCAATTTGAGTTACTAGCAGTGTATGTACAAATACTGGGTCATGTAAAGATTATGTTTTTGACTATCCTAAACGTAAAATTCAACCTTGCTAACAATGCATTGGAAGCTCTTTTGGCTTTAGTACAAATTGAAATCCTTTTGAAGGGATACCATCCTATTAACCCCTGAAAAAAGGAGACACAAAATTGAACTGCTCTTCTTATGAACTCTTATGAGAATCAGTCACTTTGGACATGACTGAGAGATACCTTTATAGTTCAAGGAGAAAAATATCAATTCAGAATTTTTTCAGATCATATAGTTTGTTAGTTTTCAGGTGTCATTCTCAGAGCAGATACATTTAGACATTTCAGAAAGATTCTAACTCAGTTTTTAAGGCAGACAGATTTTCTTTTGGACTTGAATAGAGCTGAACACGTACTCTGTCCTCTCATTCCTTTGACAGGAACCTCAGTCAAGGATTTGAATGTTTATTGATTACTTAGTTTTCTGTGGTCTATTTAATGAATTAATTTAATTAATTAGTTGAATTAATGAACACATTTAATTAAAATTATTACTAACACATTCTGACTTCCTAATGAGATTCCTTTCCTTGCCAAGTATGTATCAAGGCATATTTTATCCAAATCATCCTCAAGTCAGAGACAATCTGAAATACCTATATTTAATTTTCTTTTATTAACAAAGCATATTTGGTGTGGGTTAGCACCGTCTGTATTTGCCTCTTTTTGTTTCCTCTTTATTCATACAAACCCATTCTTCATTCCTCATGCTTGCTCAGCCAAGGTGTCACCCAATGTTCTCATTTATTTCCTCAGTTCCTCTTGATAATTACAAGCCTTACAGATACTAGTTTGTTGATGACTGTTTCTGTACATTTCTGCGGTAACTGACAAATCAAGTAGTTAACTTTGTAGACAGCTTACGTGTGGTGTAATACACTGATTTATCTTAAATGTTTGCATAATAAGTTTAGCTATGATTAATTTAAAAAGAGTTCTCCTATGAGTATATGGCATATTTCTGATAAATATGTGTCATCAGTTGCTGCAAGTAAGGTGTGGAGCTAATCTTAGAAAGAGCTTTGAATGTATTTTGGATGGGAGCTGAATGCTGCCTCAGTTGAAAAGGCTGACTCATCTCAGTCTTATTTCCATTTAATTTACACTCAACACAAAGCAGCGAAAGAGCTAAATAGTACGATCAGAGGAGCAAACTAACATTACGGTTGAACAAGTCCTTATAAACTACAGGGTTTAGTGAGAGAAGAAAAATGTGTTTTATAAGGCATAGATAGAAGCAGTTTTTCACAGAACATGAATGTTGAAATGTTGCAGTGACTTGAGGGATATACTGGCTTTGTCTAGCAGCAGTAGAGCTGAAAATTGACAGTAACTCAGTTGAGATATTGATGAGGCGGTGAAATATGTAGGCTGGTTTATATCTTGGAACCTGAGAGCCCTTCTGCAGTTTCGAGATTCTTTTGACTTTCAAGATTTTGGGATGTTAGCATGTAGCAGCACCTCTACATAGCTCAAGTGGCATCAATGGACTTGACATCGATTTCTGCTGAAGTAGCCTTGGTAAAATCTTTCCGGTGACTTTTTCCTGGTTCAAGACTAATCTGTCACTTCTGAATTCTTGTTCCCTTGAAATCAGCAGGACTTTTCATCAGCAGTAAAATCCAGATGTCGCACAAAGGCATAACCAATATTTTCTTGTAATAAATTTGTTCTATATTTCTTGTTGTCTTTGTTTCCACATGCTATTGGAATTTATTTAGCACAGCACAGACTATTTTATAGTAAATATGCAGCATGTTTATTAAAGCTAAGTTATCTTCCTGGTATGTTTCACTAACTGGCAAAATTAATGGTTTTCATTTATTCAGATGGTTTTTTGGCCCAATCAAACGAGCAGATGCCGAGAGACAACTGTCATACCCTGGAAACCAGGCAGGAGCCTTCCTAATCCGAGAAAGCGAAAGTCTAAAAGGCGAATACTCACTTTCAGGTATATTCTAGTTTTTCATCTCCAGCAATGTTTTAAAAAAACCTCAGCTTATCTGGACTCTTTAATTTTTGAGAATAAACTGTGGGTATGAAAATGGAATTAAGTTCTTAATAATATTTCTTTCCCAGGAGATATATAAAGAAAACTTGGCAAGAGTCATTTGAGTTTTCACTAACATTTGTTTTATAAGCTTTGTTTATTAACATCCTTAGAATAGAAATTAACTTTCTTATGCTTAGTACTTCCAGTCTGCCAACTGCCTTAAAATAGAAACTATTTTCATTATTAAAATGCCAAAAAATACATTACAGTTGTACTTTACTGTTCTTAATAGTGGACAAAATAAAAATTAAACCACCTTGGCAGATATCTGCAGTTTAAGAAAATGATCTTTCTGCTAGAGAACAACCTTAGGCTTATGTTTGTTTATTTTCAGGGGCAAAATGATAGGAAAAGCTTTAAAGCTGTATTTTAGAATCAATCGTATTTCATTGAAAAGTTACTTGTAACATCAATTAAAAGTTAGATTTATGAGGGTGGTGGATTTTAAATAAATTTCAAAACCTTCTGTTTGAATCTGAAAGTCTATGAAATATGGACACTTATTTGATAATAATTTTACTTTCTCACCTATTTCTGTCATCTTTTTCATGTTGCATATATTTGCCATATCAGATAGGAAATGTGATTGTTCACTGGTTGTTTTCTGTGAATATTTTCTATAAAACTAATTATACAAGTGTGAGTCGAGTATAATGTTTTTCTTGAGACAACAGGGCTATATACCCAAGCTCCTAATGTGCTCTACCTATATAATTCCACATGCCATTAAAGACTCTTGATGTTTGTGAATAAACCGTAAGTTGTGATGTGCAGAATTATGTCAGTAAAACAAGAGGCACCTTGTGCATAAACAGATTCTTTCATATTGACTCTTCTTCTACCTGGATGTTTATGTGTCTGTCACCTTCTGAGCATTACGAAGAAGCACATTAAGCTTAATGGACCTCTGACATAGTCTTGGTTTCTCTTTCAAATCATCAGGAAAGGTTATATACCTGCAATATCTTGTGGTAATGAGAACGTTGCTTTTTATTGCCAAGACAAAGGAATATATGTTGTCCATGGAGTGAAATCATAGAATCATAGAATGTTAGGGGTTGGAAGGGACCTCAAGAGATCATCTAGTCCAATCCCCCTGCCAGAGCAGGATCTCCTAGTGCAGACCACACAGGAACGCATCCAGGTGGGGTTTTGAAAGTCTCCAGAGAAGGAGACTCCACAACCCCTCTAGGCAGCCAGTTCCAGTGCTCTGTCACCCTCACACTAAAGAAGTTTCTCCTCATGCTGAGCTGGAACCTCCTGTGTTCTAGCTTGTACCTGTTATTTCTTGTCCTATTACTGGGCACCACAGAAAAGAAACTGGCTCCTTCCATTTGACACCCACCCCTTAGATATTTATAGACATTAATAAGATCCCCTCTCAGCCTTCTCTTCTCCAGACTAAACAGCCCCAGTCCTCTCAGCCTTGAAGTTCATACAGGGAAGTTAATGAAATAAATACGATAGTTACAGTTCTGAGAGTTCCTTCCACAGTCTTCAATTTACCCTCAAGAAGTTTGTTCTTGCCAAGAAGTGCAGATAAGAAATTTACATCATTTTAACAACAGCAAGGGATCAGGGTGCTCCCACATTCTGACAGAACTGCCCCCCATGTGTGTACCATTTCACCCAAAGACTGTATTATAGCTGCAGGCCTTTCGAAATGCTTTCCCTCTATATGCCAGCTTATCCCTGTCTTACACGGTTTCAGCTTCCTTCAAGTGTTCTTTATCAGTGAACTGATTTCATCCCAGGGCTGGGCTAGACTGATAATGGTGTGGTGTTACACAGGGAAGGTAGACAGGCCTATGTTATTTAAGTGCCTGCATTAAGCAGATCTGTGACACCTCACTAAAAATCAACGAAAAAATCTTGTACTTGTGCACCTGGGGTTGGAAATGCAGTTTCTGTTTATTACTCTCCAACTGTAGCCTTGTAGGAAAGATTCAAAATCTTAATTCTTTATCCTGCATTCTGAATACTTCTCTAACAAGAAGGCAGCAGTACCTTATTTAAAGTACTGCGGAGAATAATCCAAGAGAATGAAAATAAATATGAGGCCAACGCTTGTGATAGGGTGAGACCATCCTTTGCTGCTGCTGCTTATTTTTTTCCTTACAAATTGTGGATAGAAAATATATTCTGATTTAGTGTGCTTGATTCAATTATAAAAGCTTGTGGCAGGCATTTTTCAGTTTTCTCTATCAGCTTATTCAGGAACACGAGATTTGATGATGGCTGATAACAGCAAGGTATAGAACTGTAAGTGTATAAACCCACTGTTTCTTCCGTGCTGGTTTGTTTGATGAAGGAAGGCAATACATGGTATACATGGAGGGAGGGTTCCAGCTACAGGAGCTAGCCCTTCTTCATGCAGAAACATGGGTTGTCCTCAGAGCATGTATGCATGTATATATGTGTCATGTCAGATTTACTAAACTTTTATGCTCTTTTAGGCAAAGAAAGAGAATAAGCTGAATCAGTCAGTATACAGTGAGTAATAATGACATGATTTACCGGTGTTGCTAGATCTTTCAGCAGCTTCCCAAATTTGAACATAATTTAGCCTCAACATGCTACTTCACCCTGAAGAGCTAAATATTATTTGCTGCTTACTGAATAGGCTTGACAGAATGGTGTCTGTGTCGCGCAAGCTTTTTTGCGTCCAACCTAATAGTGTACATAGTGATCTATGCATTGTATGTCCGTAATCTCAATAATTATGCCTACTTTCGGGAGAGCTAGTGCATTCCAAAGCAAGTGATGAAGTGGATTGTGCTGTGGGGAGCATTAATTGGAAAGAAGATTGTTTAGTCCACCAGATTCTATAGAGAAGGGAGTTTTTCTGACTCTTTCCTCTTTTTTTCCATCAGGAGTTATGAGACACTTAAAGCTGAGGCAGAAAAGCAGTGTTTTCTTGAGGAATAATAGTTCTGAGCTGTTTCTTTCAAAAAGTCTTGAATGGCATCTGCCTCCATGGTAGCTGATACACTGACAGGGAAGAAGTCACAGCCTAATATTTTGGAATATGTCCCTAATTTCTGTTTCCAGTTGTTTCAGTGCAGAAAGAATAGAGCTCCAAACTCCTATCCTCTGTAGAACTAGTTGGATTTGCTCTACCTTCTATTGCTGTTTTGGTTTCATTCCAGAGTAGATGATAATAGCTTAGAATAATGACAACCTGACTTTCAGAATTAAGGTCTTTAAAAAAAATACTGTAATTCTCTGTCCAACATAACACTGAAGTGTAATGAAGCTAAAAAGGAAAAGAAGTAGAAAAGAAAGAGAGCTTTTTTATATACAAGCACCCATAAGCTGATTTTATTACTTTCATGCTTGATTTCATACTCATGTGGGCAATGGATGAAACTCAATGTTAACGAGGGAGACAAATGGATCTCCTTAGGAAAAAAAACAAAAACAAAACCAAAAAAACCCCAACAAAATAAACCCTACCTTTCATTAAAATGACACTTTTCATTTCTAACTTGCCTTGATGGGATAACTCATAATTTATAAGATTTAGATGATAAATGACTATTTAAATTAAAAAGAAAGTGTTGTTTAGAAAAGTTTTTCTCATTTGTGAATGGTTAAATGGAAAGCTCATCAAACCAGATAGGCCGCTGAGATGTGTTGCTATCATTTTAAAGTGTTTGACATTTTAAAAATAGGTTTTCTCATTTTAAAAATGCACATGTTGTCGACAGATTTTCATGTTGATGACTCCAGCATCTGGTGTGAAATGTATTATATTTTAAACATGCTGGTGCCATCTTAGGCATAGCCGCTTTTTAATTAAAAGTCATAATTTAGATGTGCTCAGCTTAATTGAGTGCCATTGCCAATGATAGCAGGAGGCTCTCTGCTTTCCCTGTCACAGAGTAATGGTATCTGAAAGTCTGATTGCATTAAATGACAATGGAAATAGCTTGCGTTTTCTTCCATTATTTTTTCCATGCTCCTTTAAAAGATTGTGTGGTTTCCTCTAGACTGGATTGGCATTCAGCAGAGATAAAAACAGGTAAATGTTCAAGGTAACACACTGATAGGAGTAGGGGAAATCATGGCCATAGGAGGAGATCGATCTCAGATCAGCCCCTGCATCGATCCTGTGCTCGTGAGGGTGATCTCATAGGCCACCCTCCTCCCACATTGATCCTGGTCATGGAGACTGAGCATAGCTCCTGCCAGCAGCGCTGCACTGCCAGTGCAGGGGGAGGACTGCTGACTGGAGCAATGCTGGGACACTGAAGTTGATGGTGCCTTAATGTCTCCATGATTCATTTGGTGAAGATGTTGACTCTGCTGATACCACCATAAATTTTGCTGCTCTGGGGAAGGAGTAGCAAATTATGTTATTCTCATCACTGGGATGTCAAAATCTGCTTCTGTGTGGCCCAATCTTGTGAAGATGGGAAGCAGGGAGAGGAGAATGCTTCAGTTAAGCTGAAACCTAACGGGGAGCTGTGATTCTTTTGGGAGTGACAAGCTGAGGAGAAAACCATTGCAGTCTTCAAATTCAGCTGCTGTCAAGCTTTACGAAGCTAAAGTTGTGATCTTGTCCTGTTTATCAGTGGACACAGGCATGATTGGAAACACTGAGGGGATTATGGCTAGGTCTTCCTTAAGTGACGCATGCTCTGTGTCATGTTGAGTGGAGGAGCTGTACCATTCTGCAGAGCTGAGAGTGTGGTGCAGGACTTGTACTGCCAGACTCAACACTGGGATGCAAGTAAGCAGCCTCCTGTCACCCCACTGTTGGGTCACAACAACCCCATGCAACGCGACAGGCTTGGGGAGGAGTGACTGGAAAGCTCCCCACTGGAGAAGGACCTGGGGGGTTCTGTTTGACAGCTGGCTGAATATGAGCCAGCAGTGTGCTCAGATGGCCAAGAAGGTCAAGAGCATCCTGGCTTGTATCAGAAGTAGCGTGGCCAGCAGAACTAGGGAAGTGATTGTCCCACTGTACTCAGCACTGGTGAGGCCACACCTCGAATACTGTTTTGGGCCCCTCACTACAAGGACATTTTGGTGCTGGAACATGTCCAAAGAAGGGCAACAAAGCTGGTGAAGGGTCTAGAGCACATGTCTTACAAGGAGAGGCTGAGGGAACTGGGGTTCCTTAGCCTGGAGAAAAGGAGGCTGAGGGGAGACCTTGTCACTCTCAAAAACCACCTGAAAGGAGGTTGTAGTGAGGTGGTGGTTGGTCTGTCTTCCCATGTGACTGGCAATAGTACAAGAGAAAATGGCCTCAAGTTGTGCTAAGGGAGGTTTAGGTTGGATATTAGGAAAAATTTCATCACTGAAAGGTTGTAAAGCACTGGAACAGGCTGCCCAGGGATGTGGTGGAGTCACCATCCCTGGAGGTTTTTAAAAGACCCATGTAGATGTGGTGCTGAGGGACATGGTTTAGTGGTGACCTGGCAGTGCTGGATTAACGGTTGGACCTGATGATCCTGAATGTCTCTTCCAACCAGAATGATCCTATGATTCTAAATACTGCACTAATCTCCACTGCTTAACACAAGAGACAGTGCAGAAGTCTTCTCCAGCTTCTCCACACATCACTGCCTGACGTAGATACTGCCAATCATAAGGCTTCATACAAGGCTCATTTAAGAAATTAGAGTATATCCTTAAACTAACTTGCATTAACATTAGCTCCTTCACAAGTAATAATTATAATATTGCAAGTAAATAAAGAAGGTATTCAAACTACTATCAGTTGTGGTATACAACTGAGACTGGATTAACACAGTCATCCTGTTGACCTTTTATTCAAAGCATCATAAACACCAATTCATTTGGCCAGATGCACTTTCTTGAGAACTTTGGAAAAGTCATTACATTTTCAGTCTACTGTTGCTGAATTACTCTTTCCTTCATTTTACTTCAACCCTATTTCCAATTGATATATCACAAAATTATATGTGCATTTTATAATTAAAAAAACACTAATTATGGTTGTTAAATTCAAAAAGAAATGGCATTTGAAAAATATGATGTAATTAAGTTTATACTCTAGAGTTATATTTATAAATATTCTTGTTTCTAGTCCTCATGCAGAACTGGAAGTTCTCAGGTATATAAAAATATTACCTGTGGGAGATATAAAATCCCATAATATTTTCAACAGCTCCTATACGCCCTCTGGTGGCCTGGTGTGATAATCACACAGTACAGCAGAGAAGTATTTCACCATACATCATAGTACTTGAGGAGTTTCCTTTTTAATTCCTTTTTAATTCAGTCAAACAATGTGAGAAATTGTATTTTATATTATCTTTGTTAATTGCATGCAACCAATAATTTTCTGTATTTTTCCTTCTACATGAAATACGTAGCTGTGCATTCATCTGCTGTAACCATGCAGTGTTACGGTACAAGGACCTATCAGCAATAGTATCTGCAAAGGGGAGCAATAACACTTTTTTAGATAATTATGTTTTTGAATGTATGAGACTGAGGCTGCTTCTAGGATTGAAAAATATTTCTATACAGTTTTTTAACTAAGTGTACCCGCTAGTTAACATGACCAAATTGAATGTGTTCGCTGGAATTTTGGCTACTAAAAGGTTTACTGGAGGGAAACAGCAGAAGGCCTTTCCCTTATGCCTCCCTTTTCCTTTTCAGACTTCTGTCTTGTGGTGGGGGGGGACTGAGAAGGGGACAATGGTAGTTTCCCAAATTGGTGGGTGTGGAAAGAGCATCTGGCCTATTGGAAAGGTATAATGTTGGGTGATGAGGATCAGGATGGCAACTGGAGAATCCTCCTCCCCTTGAGAGGTCTTTCTCCACTCATCATGAAAAAGCACTGTGTTATTTCATCAAATGCAGAGTAGTATGACTTTCTGATTTTTCTCCCCTTTTTTTACTTATACCTACTTGTCTTTTGTAGTGCTTCACATTTAGTCCTTCTTTAGTGTTTCTCCTCCTGGCCGTTCCCCAGACTCACTAGATGATTCCCATTCTCCTTTTCGGCTCAGTTCTCAATCTTGCTGGCTCCCACCCTGACTGGGCAGCTTGTGTCCCTTCACCTTGCTCCCCTACTAGCTCTAGCAGGTGGCAAAAAAAAAATAAAAATCTGTCCACACTTTCAAAACACTTGTCTCTCACTTAATCTCATTACAGCTCGGTACCATTCCTTGAGTTTTGAGCATTTTTCCACTTGAAATTCCTAGGATCAGAAAGCCTCCTTTCACTGATGCGTTTATCTTCTATTTGAGATGCTTAAGTAGTAGGATGAATTTTCTGCATCTTCCCTCTTAAATTATGTTTTGTATGGTCAGGATTCCTCATTACCAGCTAGGTTTATTGGGGAACACTTTTAATATTAGCCCTAACAGCCGTGGCATTGATAGGAGCTAGATCAGCTACCGTTCAGTCTGTGAAATAAACTCTCCATTACCCATTGGAAATGGACAGTGATATCTGTGTCACGGAGTGTCGTGCTAAATGACACCTCATATAAGCTATGTAAATTCCTTTCCAGCTCTTCAGAACTATCCTCTCTGCTGATGCTCAGCCCATCATTGCTATTTACTGGTATTCCTTTATGAAGGAGGTATTCAAGCCAGTGGTCTTCACAATTTTTTTCGTTGTGGACCCCTACCAGTAAAGAGATTTTTGAGTATTCACTCTCAATATTTATTTATTTGCAAATTATGCACACGTGCTCCTGGACTGAT
>VWZK01003722.1:76126-125360 GCA_013396935.1 Baryphthengus martii | reverse complement strand
GGTGGGGGTCAGGCTCTTCTCCCAGGTAATTAGTGACAGAAGAAGAGGGCATGGCCTGAAGCTGCGTCAGGGGNAGAGGGCATGGCCTGAAGCTGCGTCAGGGGAGGTTTAGGTTGGATATTAGGAAGCACTTCCTCACAGAAAAAGGGTCATTAGGCACTGGAATGGACTGCCCAGGGAGGTGGTGGAGTCGCCATCCCTGGAGGTGTTTAAGGAAAGATTGGATGTGGCACTTAGTGGCATGGTCTAGCTAGGTGTTGTCATGTTGGGTCATAGGGTGGACTTGATGATCTCGGAGGTCTATTCCAGCCTCAACGATTCTATGATTCTATGATCTTGCTGTCTGCCACATTTATTTTCAGATTGTGATTTGCTTTTCTCTTCGTAAGTGGAAGAGAGGAATTTTGTAAAATTTCTGTTTACAAAGCCATTTTAAATTAATTTATTTGGGTTTTTTGTTTGTTTGTTTGTTTGTTTTCAGTATTCCTCAACACTAAGAGAGACGAAGCCTATATAATCTACACCCTGACAACTGCCCATCCTAAAGTAGCAAGTAGTGGAATGGCCGATATAATCCAAAACTGATTAATGGAGTCAATATAAGATTTTCAGCCATCTTCATTTTTTCAGGTACTTATCAGACAAGAATATTTTAGTCTTATCCAATTATGCATATTACGAAATCTACCAGTCTTTAGAATGTTTAACACATTTTTTTCCTGTTTTAATGTTACAATTTTCTTCATTTTTTGGGTTCATCATTTAAACAAATGCTATAGATCTCCTGACACACTTCTTTAATAAGACCAAATTCTGGCCCCAATCCTGTAATCTTTACTCCAGCTTTTGTTTTTGCTGGAGTAAGCAGCATCTGTCCATTTTTTCAAAATCTTTCAACATTGAACAGTCCATCTAATAATTCTTCCTTTGTCCTTTATTGGTTTAGTTTTTTTATAGAAGAGAGTGAAATCATTGAGTATTTCTCATGGTTTTCAGTACAAAACTGAACTAAAATGTGAAAGAGATAACATGACATAAGTTTTCTGTATGTTGTGAATTTGATTTCTATGTTAATTTTGGAATCTCCTATGTCCTTTATGACATCTTCTGCAATGAAAATTAACAGAACCCTTGACTGCATCACAGACCTTTTTTTACACTGTTTGTGTGATACCTTCTGTAAGTCAAAGAGAAGTGATAAATCATGATACTGATAAAAAATATGAATATCAATTAATGAGATTAAGAAAGCTTTATGCTGTGTTAATTCCATTCTCTCGTTTACAATTACCAGTTGTTCACTGGTGGAACTGACTGCAGGGAGCAGGTAATAACAACACAAACAGGTTGCTTGGCTGCATAAGACTGAATAGTTCAACCCACCTGATCTTTGCAGTAGTTTTCCTTCTCCAACCTGTGAATAAAATCCATCTTTGTTTCCTGACCCATTCAATTTCTCCCAGTTGCACAAAGTGGTAACAAGAGGCCACACACCATTTAAATTCTAGTTAAACTCAATTTTGAGGACAACTGACATGTTTTCCACCAAATGACTCTTAACCAAAGATGAGCTTTTATTGTTACCTGATATTACATGTATCTTTTACAGCAGTCATGGGACAGTGAACTTGCAGTACAACTGAGAGCACGAGTAATGTTATCTACAGGAAGTACATGCTTTATTGTACCAGAAGGTCTTTACTTTCAATCAGGAGTATTTCCAGTGACATTTAGGCAATGCATTATACATTCATAGTTGTGTGAAGGAACCATGAGAAGCATATTAAGTAGGCTTTCCAAAGAAGCCAATGGGATTTAGATGCTAAATTCCCACTGAAACTGAATGAAAGAAACTTTATGAAAGAATGAAATTCATTTAATTTTTTTTTTATTTTTTTTTAAAACTCCAGATCAAATAAAGCATTTCAGATACAAACATTAACTGGAATTGCTCTACTCATATTGACTTCATTTTGCAAATAAAAAAAAGGTTTAGAAATAATTGTGTTAACATAGCAATATAATTATGCATATGACCAAAAATTAAATAGAATAGAGTTATAGATAGACTTTGCCATATTTAAGATTTATTTTAAGTTAATATTTTTCTTTATAACTTCACTATAACTTAAGGTTAATATAATGCAATAATTTCTGTCGCTATTGTGACTTTTAATACGCCTTTCTTATATATCATGCTATTTAGAAAAAAATAAGTATGGTAAAGACTTTGTGTATCATCATGCTAACCCTCCATTTTATAATTTACTTGAAGTATATGCACTTCATTTTACAAAGTCAGGGTATAGTTTCCTAAAGTGGATTTGCTAGCAGCCCTATGTAAATCTCCAGTGCTCAGTAGTCAACAGAAAGTTCATTTTAACATCATCTGAGCAAAACAAAAGTATCAAAAAAAACCTCAGCTCATAAAGAAGTGTAAGATTTGGGGGGCAGTAATACCAGCTGTTAGGTCTTGTATGATGCGTCATTAAACCAAGATTTTTATGGCCTAATTTGATTTTTTCTTTCCAATTTGAACTTGCTTTGTGAACACACCACTGTGTCTGAAATACACTTGAATGAATCAATAAATTCATGGAAAGTTCATAAAACTTTGAAGAAAGTAATAAAACTACTTTGATTTTAAGGACTGTTAAAGCACTTACATATTCTGAAAAGTAATTTTCACTGATTTCAATCTCTATAAAACACATTAATTGACAATAGTTAGGAACTATTTGAACAGTATGTCTGGCTATACACTCTAATATTGACTGTACTCTCTACTAGGCCATGCCATTGCTAAGAGAGCTATGGTAAGTATTGGAGCTAACTGTGAATGTAGTAAGTGACTGCCAGATCACAGGATATGAACAACACCATCTGCACTCTATGAAGGTTACTGCTATTAGAAAATGTCCTTACGTAATTAAGTATATGCTGAAAAAAAAAAAAAAAGAAAATGTAATGTCTTTTTTTTAAGGAAAATAATTTACACTAAAAAGAATCATATTTAATTCTTTAAAATGGAAAAGTTAAGTGGAAGTCTGTGCACTCAATGTTGACATTGAGATGTCATTCAGTGATGAGTGAAGAAAAGACAGGGAATGATTTTGCTGATAGTATCAAAGTTGCTCTAAATGTGGGGTTTTTTTCTAGCGATGAAAATGTGAAGAATCTTTACAAGCTGACAAGTCTCCATAAATGCCATATGGGAGGTGAATCAGTTTGATCATGCTCAGAAAGAATTAATCTGAGAAGAGTTGGAATAGTTTCTCTATAAACCATGGCAAGATTGCTTAATTAAGAGTTCACTGGCTACATTTGTCTTGCATTTTCTACTAGTGTTTGCTACCATGAATACATCAGAAAATTACAGATATTCTGCTCCATATTCTTAAATTCTGATAAGAATTGACTGATAAGTCATATCAACAAGTGTGACCAACCACCCCATCCTAGTTTTTCAGCATTCCCAAGACACATCTCTTCAGAATCCTTTTTGCCTGTGATTTGGCCAATCTTACCAATCTCTGTATCCCTTCTTAGTTCCTTCCTCCCATCCTTTGCCAATAGTACATCGAGTGGGCTTAATTTTTCCATTGATTATTTTACTAGGGAAAATAGTAATTGCTATATAATTGTCCATTAAGTTACCTCAAGGCTCAAATTTGTGTAGAGAGTGTGAGTACTGCAAATAGTGCAGAAATTTCCTTATTCAAATATGTATATGTTTAAAACAAAATTTAACAGACCAAGATACAGGGAATTATGTCACTTCAGGATCCAGTGAAGATATAATAAAATCAAACCAAACAAATGCTGAAGTTAAAACCAAAAAGATACAACTTAGCAAAAGTCATAGATTCTTTTCAAAGTCTCCTCCTCTTTCCATCCTTCCTCTTCCATCATGTGGTTTCTGTTAATGACATTTATTTCTCAGCTGTCTTTGGGAATATAGACTTACTACAGCTCAGCTGCTAGACAGTAGTAACTCATGACAGTAGTAACTCGTAACAGCAGTAAGCTGGTTGCTGTTATTTATATGTCTGCAACTGCTACATCTCCATTTTCCCAGATGTTTAGATCTTGTGGGCCTGATCCACCATTATCAGCATGAACTATTGAAAAAATAATTCTAGAGACACTGCTATAAAGAAGGAGTATTTTCAGTGCTAATGTTTCCTCCATTTGGCTGACTTTAGCTGGAATTTAGATTTAGAGAACATAAACTGTGTTTTTGTCACCCGCGTGATCCAACGTCCTAGTGACAGTTTTGATCCTCAAACAGTAAAAGTAGCAAGCAAAAATAAAACGCTGGTATGAGCTGGCACAGCACTTTAGCTCATTGGAAAAAAGAATCTCTTTAGTCTTTTGTTCTCCTCCAAAGCTGTTAGGAGTACACATTGATCCTCCAAGATGGATGCTAGGTCAGTAGCAACTTCACAGCAAAAAAACCCTCTATTGCAAAGCTCAAGGAGACAGTTACCTTGTCGGGGAAAGGAGATAGGGAGGACAAGGTCTCAAAAGAGGCTTACTCCTGTATTAATGAGAACCCTCTGTGAACCTCACAGTCAGGAACACAGCCATTGTGTTATCCAACGTTTTACCTAATTGCAGTGAAAATTGCTTCTCTGTAGAAAGTTCATTGGTATAATAATATGCCTGGCAGGTATCTCTTAGGAACTTTAGGCAACCTAAATCAATGCTATTTCATGCTAACCTTCTTCTTAGATAACTGAGCTGGAAGTCTTGGCAGCAGGAACAAATTTTGTCTTTATTTTACAAAATTTTCAGAAAATTTTGCACTGAGCTTGGGAAAGGTTAGACATTGTTAAAAACTATTCTGAAATACAGGAGTAAGCTGGCTTATAGTTAGCTTTGTTCACACTCCTTTGGTCTAGAACAGTACAGTGGAGATTTTTTTTCCTACATTGTCTTGCTATATGCCTTGCTAGAAATTGTGAGTATAATCCCACTTGCACTGTGCTATCAGAGAACAATTCTGATTTCATTGGAGTTATAGAGCAAAGAAATTAGTAAGAAGTGTGATTCAGGCCCAAGTACAGCTACATTCATTTTAAACTGAGAGTGAGTTTTTAGAATCTTCTACTGGACAATAAATTTGTTAATGAGCGTCAAACCAGAATGAGGTATTCAGACACCCTCAGTATTTCTCCAGTAAAGACCCACAGGGTCATGGACCTCCTGTGGGTCTTTATCTTAAATGCAGTCTCTGTGCAGACATTTCAAGATACTGATGGGTACCTTTAAGTACGAGTATAGGTAGCTGACCTTAGATAATTGGACAGAGCTATCTGTATTAAAGAAGAATTAGAATCACAGAATCATAGAATAATTAAGATTGGAAAAGACCTCTAGGATCATCAAGTCCAACCTACGAATGGCTCCATGATCACTAGACTATGCCCTGAAGTGCCATATCCAATTGCCCTTTGAACACCTCCAGGGATGGTGACTCCACCACTTCCCTGGGCAGGCTGTTCCAATGCCTAAACACTCTTTCAATAAAGAAATTCTTCCTAACGTCCAATCCAAACCTTCCCTGGCACAATTTGAGGCCATTTCCTCTCATCACCCACCTCACTACAACCTCCCTTCAGATAGCTGTAGAGAGCAATAAGGTCTCCTCTCAGCCTCCTCTTCTTCAGACTAAACAATCCCAGCTCCCTCAGCCTCTCCTCATCAGATGTGTTTTCCAGACCCTTTATCAGCTTTGTCGCCCTTCTCTGTACCCACTCCAGCACCTCAATGTCCTTCTTATACTGTGGTGCCCAAAACTGGACACAATACTTGAGGTGCGGTCTCACCAGTGCCGAGTACAAGGGCACAATCACTTCCTTAGTCCTGTTGGCCACCCCATTTCTGATGCAGGCCGGGATGCTGTTGGCTCTCTAGTCCACCTGGGCACACTGCTGGCTCATGTTCAGCCGGCTGTCAACCAACACCCCCAGATCCTTCTCTGCCAGGCAGCTCTCCAGCCACTCATCCCCAAGCCTATATCTTTGCATGGGGTTGTTACAACCAAAGTGCAGGACCCAGCACTTGGCCTTATTAAACCTCATACAATTGGTCTTAGCCCACTGATCCAACCTATCTAGATCTCTCTGAAAAGCCTTCCTGGCCTAAAGCAGATCAACACTCCCACCTAATTTCTTCTCATCTGCAAACTGACTAAGAGTGTACTCAATCCCTTCATCTAACTCATTGATGATGTTAAACAGGACTGACCCCAGTACTGAGCCCTGGGGAAAACCACTAGTGACCAGACGTCAACTAGACTTAACTCCATTTACCACGACTCTCTGGGCTTGGCTACCCAGCCAGTTTTTAACCTAGCGAAGAGTAAATCTGTCTAGGCCGTGAGCCGCTGGCTTCTCTAGCAGGACACTGTGGGATACTGTGTCAAATGCTTTATTAAAGTCCAGATATACAACACCCACAGCCTTTCCCTCATCCACGAGGTGGGTCACCTGGTCATAGAAGGAGATCGGGTTGGTTAAGCAGGACCTGTCCTTCATGACCCATGTTGGCTGGGCCTGATCCCCTGGTTGTCCTGAACTTGTCGTGTGAGCGCAAGATGAGCCGCTCTATAATCTTCCCTGGCACCGAGGTCAGGCGGTCAGGCCTGTAGTTCCCTGGATCTGCTTTCCAGCCATTCTTGAAGATGGGTGTCACATTGGCAAGCTTCCAGTCCTCTGGGACCTCTACTGTTAACCAGGACTGCTGATAAATGATGGAGAGTGGCTTGATAGGTTCCCCCGCCAGCTCCCTCAGTACTCTAGGGTAAATCTCATCTGGTCCTGTAGACTTGTGGGTGTCCAGGTGGCACAGCATACCATTAACTACTTCCTCCTGGCTTGTGAGGGGATTGTTATTCTCTCCATCCTTATCTTCCAGGTCAGAGAACTGTCTACCTTCAGGATAAGAGCTCTGTCTATTAACGACTGAGGCAAAGAAGGTATTAAGTACCTCAGCCTTCTCCTTGTCCTTGGAGACATAATTCCCCCTCTCATCCAGTAAGGGCTGGAGATTCTCTTCGGCTCTCCTCTTATTGTTAATGTATTTGTAAAACCTCTTTTTATTATCTCTTACAGCAGCGGCCAGACTGAGTTCCAGCTGGGCTTTTGCCTCCCTGACATTCTTCCTGCATGATCTAACTAAATCCCTATACTCTTCTTGGGTAGCCTGCACCTTCTTCCAGAGGTGATAAACTCTCCACTTTTTCCTTAGTTCCTGTAAAAGCCCCCTTTTTAGCCAGGCTGGTCGTTTTCCCTGCCGGATCATCTTACGGCACATGGGGACAGCCCGCTCCTGTGCCTCTAAGAGCACATTCTTTAAAAAAGTCCAGCCTTCATGGACCCCTTTGCCCTTCAGGACTGTTTCCCAAGAGACTTTCTCAACCAGTGACCTGAACAAGTCAAAGTCCACCCTCTGGAAATCCATAACACTAGTTTTGCTGACCCCTTTCCTTGCTTTGTCAAGTATTGAGAACCCTATCATTTCATGGTTACTAAGCCCAAGACAGCCTCCAACCATCATATCACTCACCAGTCCTTCTCTGTTAGTAAACAGTAGGTCCAGCGGGGCTGGAGATGTTGCCAAATGACAAGAGTTAGATTTCTAATGGGTGCAAACAAATGCACATATAAAAAACTTATGCTTTTTCTTTAAAATGCATTTCTATGCTGTTGTCGGTCTTCCTTTGATTTCCATCTGTCATATGAGATAGTATTTGAATATAATGGCAAATCACACAGTTTGACTAGAAAGTCTTTAACGTAAACAGCTGGTCTTTCAAGATCATTCTTAAAAAAAACCCAAAACAAAACAAAACAAGAGAGCTGAGTCAATACCAAAAATAGACAAATACCATTTGCTTCATCACTCTGCTCAGTGTGGTTGCAAGTGTTTTTTAACAAATGATATTGGTGAAACACGGACCCAATTGCAGCAATAGCAGAAGTTAAAAGTTTAAAGATTTTGGTGCATTTAAACTTATCTACACTCTTTTATCAACCATTTCAAGCTGAAACGTGCTGGAAAATCTCAAGGGAGGAAAAAAGGAAAAGAAAAAGTTGCATGATATTTCTATCATTTTCTTGGTTTTGCCTCGTTGTATATTTTGTAGAATAAAATTAAGTGTTTGGGGTTTTTTCCTATACTCCAGCATATGTTATAATCAAAATCAGGGTGTGAAGAACGTAGTAAAACCAAATCTGAAAAATAAGATTTATAATGGTGGAAAGAGAAATTTGCACATCAATGACATAAATTAGTATCCGAACACTGCTGAACACATTTAATATCTCTCTGGGCATCCCAGACATCATCCTTGGAGCTACAAATGTCTTTACATGCACAGGATTTTATTGTATCTATTCAGAAGATCTGATTTTGTTCCCATTTTATCTTGGTGTAATTTCACTGATTTCACTAAGAATACTCAGACAGACACAAATTAAGTGAGACCAGAGGTGAATTTTATGCTTCTTTATCTAAAATATTACTGATATTCAACAAAATATACATGTGGGGATTTCCCTAGTTAAGACTCTAGTTCCAGATTGAACTAAGGTACAAAATTGAAGTTGTTTGGGTCATTTTGTTATTGTTATACTATTGCAGACTCTAAGCTCTGAAATATCATGGATGCTATTAGTCCAAAATTATAAGATCATGGGGAATTAGTTATGGTAATTTTTCTTAACTATCTGATTTCAAAGCTTTTGAGTCATGTTCTTCAGTTTCTACCTGTAAGCCTGAGACATACTTCTTACAATGGACCTGAAGAAAACAGTATTGGCCTACCTGTAAGAAGCTCATAAAGATCTGTATCTCAGCAATTGTATTTTCAACAAGAACATACTTTCCTAAGTTTATGTCTTTCTCATAGGTAGTTCATAAACTCTGCTTTGTCTTCTGAATTGTTGGATTGCCCTTGAACAGTGGATCTAGGATAAAGCCCTTGGTCAGGGGGAACTAAAGAATTTCGTGGGAATCAGGGAGAGGGAGGATCAAAGGATGTCCTGCTAGATACATTACTGCCTTCTCGCCTACTGTTTCTCTTGTGCAATGGTAGCTATCTGCATCAGCGAGAGAAGACCCAGGCTACTACAACGCTGCAAAGCAGCTGTGGAGCCTTAAGGCTTCTTCACACATTCCCGTCTGACTGCAGCTGTGCACACACAAAAAAAATACTGTTTTGTTCCAGTCTGCCTCCAGTTGCCTGTACTGCCTCCTTGCCAGCAGAGCTGTTTGTGTGAACACTCCCTAATCACTTTCAGTCCCAAAGAAATCGCCTAATAAAGACCAACATTTTGAGCTTCCCAGGTTCATTTGAACTGAAGCTTAGCAGGGAAGGTTCAGATGAATTGCCGATTTCCAGTGGCAGCAATCTATCAGGGAAGGGATGGTGACAAAGAGCTGGTATGAGAGTGAGAACAGGAACTTCTGCAGGCAGTTAGATGATGTGTCAACAGGCCTTGCTAAACAGAGATTTCTCCACCTCTTTGAAGCTTACTTCATCACCAATGCTAAAAACTTGTCTCTATTACTTGCTATGTCTTGTGATTCACCATGGGTAAATTACTACAGAAAAAAAAATGTCGTATTTTCAAATGTTTTTAATTAAAGATTAGCCACACAAGTATTTGAGTCTGTGCTTGTGCATACTAATATGGCAATATCTAGATCTGACAATAATACTCATCCTATGGAAGTTTTCATGTGCTTTCATGGGAACTTTGTGTGGCTGGTTTTTAGTAAAGTTTCAACTTGTTCTGTAAGTATTCATTGTTTAAATACTTCACAAACGTGTTTCTTAACTTCTGTGAGATTGCCAGTGGAAAGTAAAATTTGTTATCTGAAGACAGAAATTCCATGGTTATAAATACATAAAAACATCTTTATTTCAAATATAATAGGAAGAAATGTCTTTTGAAATTAAATACCAGGAATACAATAATCTCAGTCCTTCGAAACCTGAAATACTCCACTTAGCACCAGCAATTTATTAAAGTGAGATAGGTTTGAAACTGACTACTTTTCTTCAGACTCAACTGTGAATTCAGTTCCTTAATGCTTGTGCCTTTTGATTTAAATTGAGTTCAGCAGTGAAGAAGCCTTGTCATTCGTGAATAGCAGTTAGCACTATACTTTGCCCTTTCTCTCAAAAAGCCGATAATCTATCACATTTCTGTTTAGGAAGGTATAAAGGATTTATTCTGACTATTTTACGAGACAGTTGCCTCTAACTAATTTGTATAGACATTGGATTCTCTCAGAGGACCGATGCACAGACAATCAATAATTAACTTTGTCAGGTGGCTAGCAGCCAGAACCAATTATGCTGCAATGCAGGGATCTTCAGCCTCTTATAAATAAAAAAGAATGTTGCTATAATAAAGGAAGGCTGAAAAAGTAAATAGAAGAATTCTTTACTAACATGATAAACAACTTATTCCCTATTCAACTGACTTTCACGTTCAGCACTTTTTGTCTTGCTGATTGCAAATAATCAATACTCTGAAGTAAGATAAACAGGACTGAAATGCCTACAGTCTGTCTGATCTGGTTTTCTATAACACTGATTTTGTCATTAATTCCTTTCCTCCCCCCAGCTTTTCTTTGCCCTTCATTACTATTGCATGCATCAGCAGTGACACAGGCATTCTCTCTGATGTTAAGGTTAAAATTCCCCACAACAGACAAAACAAAATTAATTACTTTTGGCTACACGGTCTAACCCTACCCGTGTCACTAATCACTCTGCCACAGACAAAACAACAAAGATCAACAGTGCTCATTACAGATTCTCTATTGCAATTAAAA
This sequence comes from Baryphthengus martii, assembly GCA_013396935.1. Taxonomy (NCBI): domain Eukaryota; kingdom Metazoa; phylum Chordata; class Aves; order Coraciiformes; family Momotidae; genus Baryphthengus; species Baryphthengus martii. The sequence goes on along the minus strand of VWZK01003722.1, from coordinate 114,506 downwards.
TCATTTGGGTACTAGAGGCGTACTCTTGCCTGTCTGACTCATATGGCATGACTGTCATCTGAACTGTCATGTGGGTTGCACCAAAGACTCGAGACATTAAAAGTAAATAAGATTTTATTCTATAGTTACTTGGGTCTAGTGATTCCCATACTGGCTGGTGAGCTTTTATTGTCTGCACTCATTCTCACCGCAGCAGCCATATTTCCATGGATGACGGTAGGTATGAGAGATTAAATTAATATATGATCCAAATTAATCAGTTATATATCCAGGCTGGACCCAGAGGAACATATTAGCAGAGAGCTGTCTTCTGCTGAGCAGGGCACTTTCCGTGTATCTGAGTGTGTGTCATTCTGCCCAGCGCAAATCCCAAGAGCCACAACCATGCTACAGCTGCTACTTGTGTGCTTGTGTTTTCTCTGAAGATGAATCAGTCCCCATTCTTGCAGAGCTGTCATGATCTGGATCATCTCAGACAATCATGGCTGGACTGAGTTTGTTTGTTTGTGTTTTTCTGCTTGTTGATCCGTCCTTTGATATTTAAGACTCAAATTATCACCACATTTGTAAATTATAAACACTTGAACTCTTTCTTTCCACAGTATGTTATCTTAAGAAGTGAAAGGTATCTGTTGCTGAGAGACTAAATACAAAACCTTAACTTGAGACTAAACTAAGCTGTGCAAATCATGCTTCTTTCTTGACTGACATAGATGAACAAAAAGAGGTTTCTTTGGTTCCCAGACTTGATGGATGTTCTTCCTTTTTAAACGAGTGCTTTCCAAGCATCCACTCTGAAGTTACATAGCTTCCAATTCAAATGGGTTCCATAGGGTAGAGAAAATCAACATTATTTCACAATTCCTCTTGAGAGGAACATACAAGCATCTGAAGTTTAGGGAATTCATCCATACGTAAAGTATAAAAGATCTATGGCATATGCATTGGGTCTGGCCGAGATGGATTTAGTTTCCCCCATAGCAGCCCTCACAGTGCTGTGCTTTGTATCTGTAGCTAGAAAGGTGTAGATAACACATCAATGTTTTGTCTACTGCTGAACAGTGCTTCTATAGCACCAGGGCCATCACTTCAACATCCCCCCCTCCCTTACTAGTAGGCTGGATATAGGCAAGATCTTGGGAGTGGACATAGCCGGGACAGCTGAGCCAATTGACCAAAGAGATAATCCATATCGTATGACATCTGCTCAGCAATAAAAGCTAGAGAAGGGGTGAGTGGGGTATTCATTATTACAATTTTTGACGTAACAACTGAAGCCCAACTTCCTGGCAAGTGGCTGGAAATCACCTGCAGATAAGAAGAAAGAATAAATCTTTTGTTTTCCATTGTTTCTGTGAGCAGCCTTTACTTTTGCTTTTTTAAACTGCTTTTATGTCAACCCATGATTTTTTTCTGTCTTATTTTCTCCTTCTCCTGTCCTGCTGAGGAGGGGAGTGATACAACATCTTAGTGCTATCTGCCATCAAGCCAAGGTGAACTCACCACAGTGTACAATCGGAGAAGACTAAATGGAAAAAATTCACATGCACTTTCATCCACTCAGCCTTATCATTTTCTTCCCCCTCCATTTTTGTCTCTGCTTTTGTCATTCCCATTTCTAAAGTGTGTCAGGACACGAAATTGTCATATGTTATTTCTCAAGATGTACATCTATTTATATTTTCATATATCTCATCTTGCAATCTCTTAAAGGCAACAGGCTAGATTATCAGTGGTGTAAATGGACCTCGTAAGACTTGAAGCACATTTGCCACCCTACCCAAGGGACTACATAACTGAATTGCAGTTTTGGAACCAGCATTTATAAATAATAAATTATTATAATAATATAATAAATTATTTATAAGAAAGTATAAACCAGATTTTATAAATTAATTCTTCAACAATATGATTCTGTGTGACTGGTACTTTTGCAGGAGACACAAGTGACATTTTGTATCCAACAATAAACTGCATTTTTAAGACGGAAACTTTAGAGATTTTTCTGGATCATTGTCTAGATTCATGGATACTCTGGATGATTTTCCAGTCTTCAAATTCAACTTTTTTTTTTTCTTTCTTCCCTGCTATTACCTTCTGAAAACACTCCATCTTTCTCGTTCTCTGATGAGCACAAATCCATCATAGTCTGTGTTTACTTCATTTCATTTGTCTTTCAAAGTGGTTTATTTATGAGTGTAGGCTGTTCTAGTTGTAGACTGATTAATATTAATCTAGTCATCTGCTGCATTATTGCATAGTCAAATGATAGCAATATTCATTCTGACTCTATGTTTTGGATATAAGCATTCATTACTTAACACATTTTTCTCACCTTACCTCCTTCCATATGTCAAAATTCAAACATACACCCATAATAACAAGCAAGGAAACAAAAAGAAACAAAGAATATCTGATGATGATACGAATGTCAAAAGCATTAATGTGGAAAATTTTGTCAAAGTTTTACAATGCAAAAAATAGCAAAATTTAAACGGCATAGATTTAGGCACACCAGGGAGCTTATGTCTTCACATTACAGATAACAACAGGACTCAGAGGGTCATGATGGAAAATTAAAGAGAAATGTTCACGGAAATATTCATTAACACAGAAAAAGAAAAGCTCACAGTGTTGAACCTATCAGTCAATGCAGTTTTAACATGGCTACCCTTGCTTGGTATTAGTGTGCACTTCTACCAAATGTGAGAAACTAAGTGTAATCAAATGGAAAAAAAGAAGAACTGAATATCCAATACTGTAGTATAGGTAAGACTCCATCTTTGGTGTAGATTTCACCCAAGTCTTGGGCTTCACAGAATGACAAAGCCAAACACCAGCAAGAGCATTGCCTTTTTCAATACTGAGCAAAATCGATATATCACTTTGACTCTCATGAGCTGACATAGCTCTGCTCTAATGAGAAGGCAACCCTGACTACACTACTGTGGGTAAATATAGCACTATACTGTTTCAGGTGAGACTCTAGTCATGTGTTCATGCTCAAACGAGAGAAAATGTTTCTCTGATCCATGGGAAACAATGGGCAGCAGCCTGTTGCAAAGTTTCATGTATTATTTTGCTCATGGTCTGTAAATCCAACACTAACTAACTCAGTAAGAGGAAGAAAACCAACAGAACAAAGAAAAAGCAGGCAAGCAATTTTATCACATCCTGTATGCAGACGAGTGACTCATCCTGAGGTAAGTCTGTTTTCCTCCTTCAGTTGTGTGTTAAGCTTGTGAAAGCCTTCAGGAACGACAAACACTCTCAGGCCAGAGATTCAAATGCCTAGGTAACTGTGGCACTGTATGCATCTTCATAAACATAAAGAATTACTGCAAGATCAGGCAGAATAAATCCTATACACCAGCTCTCAGTGCAAATCTTACCGCCTATTCCTGGTTAAGGGTACAATGTACCACAATTTGTTGTAATGGTCAACTGAATACGAAATTTGCTTACATATTCTTGAAAGCAATTTACCGTGCACCGCTACACACTCATAATGTACTCTTGTAATAGGTCTGTTCTAAAATGAGCTTCTAAGAGACATAAACCTGTTTCATGTTATGCAAAATTATTTTTTGGTCGTGTGCTGAAAAAATATGCTCTGTGCATGATACTGCCCTCGAAGAAGGTGAAACAGTTTTTTGTTCTTTGGGGAAAACCATGACAAAATAAAACAACCCCAACAAATACCCCCAAGCCCCACTCCCAAAACCCCACCAAAACCAAACTCTAAGGAATCCAAAGTTACAGAACTAAACCACAGAAAATATACATTCATGGTACTTCTGTGAAGTTTCTGTGTTATACACCTTCTTATCTATTTCATTGTCACAGTCAAAATTTGTCCTGTCCCACACAAATTGTAATGAAATAATGTTCCTTAGTGGCATAGTGCAATAAATAAATAAATCTTATAAATAGCAATTGAAGGAGCTGGGGCTGTTTAGTTTGAAGAAGAGGAGGATAAAGAGAGACCTCACCTCTCTCTACAACTACCTGAAAGGACACTGTAGACAGATTGGTGCTGGTCTCTTCTCATAGGTAATTAGTGACAGAACAAGAGGGAATGGCTTCAAACTGCAACAGGGTAGGTTTAGACTGGACATTAGGAAGAAAAAAATCCTCACAGAAAGAGTAGTCAGACATTGGAACAGGTTGCTCAGGGAGGTGGTTGAGTCGCCATCCCTGGATGTGTTTAAAGGTCATTTAGATGTGGTGTTGGGGGATATGGTTTAGGGGTGAGCTTTATAGAGTATGATTAATGGTTTGACTCGATGATCCCAAGGGTCTTTTCCAACCTGAATGATTTTATGATTCTATGACATGAAACCTTTGTAGTTCTACTAAAGGAAATGACAAGACAAAATCTTTCCTGGTGTAGTAACATGGCTAGTGATGTGACAGGACAGCCAAATGAATTTCATTGTGTAGTTTATAGCCAACTTGATTTCAACAGCACAGTGCCGGGCTCCTCATTTAAATTTTGTTTAAGATATGTAATTCATAGACATTAGATTATTTGGAGGTTCTTTCATGCCTATTATTGAAGTTTACCATGGCGTCAAAAAGAAGAGATAAACTGCACATGGCACTCGCTGAGTTAAGTGTAAGAGCAGATAGATGTTCATTGCCCCTTTTATGAATCACAATCACAACAGTGTACTTCCAATTTGTAGGTATATTAGTTGTAAGAAAATTAGATTTCCTTTTTCAAGCTAATGGTTTAGCTATATAATGTGCTCTGCTTTAAGTAGCTCTGGTTCCAGTTCATCAATTCCTTCCATCTTATTAATATTTAAATTCAATAACTGTTTTAATACTATTGATTTGTGAACTTTCCATATTTTAAATGGATTCTCTTGTGAAGACTTAAATTACATCTTTTCCCTTCTCCATTTTAATTCCAGCCCAATACTTCCATGGGAACATATGACAAGAAGTAGAAGCATCTGATAAAGTATAGAAATATCTGTTGATGGAATTCCTCTCAAGTACATAGATAAAATACAAAATAATGTTCCCTCATTATTTTTATACATTATTATCATCATAGAATATGTATTTTTGCAGCTTCCCTGACTGTTTAGATATTTGAAAGAAAATTGAATACAGACAATAAACAAACCTGTGAAAAATCTGGTAACTGAGTAGGGACTTTAGTATTTTATCTTTAAGTCCACAGGTCATATTATTCAAGAATAATGTGATTATCCATATACATTTCATGTTTTTTCGTATTGTTTTGTGGTTTTGAATACCTGAGATCTACTCACTCTTCTCCAATTTTACGAAATTAGATTTAGAAGCAAGGAAATCAAATCAGATTAAATAAATACCAGTGAAGTTTTTATTTCACACTTAAGCTAAGCCCTTCTGAAGATGCAAAGCAGTTTTCTTATTTCTTTCTAAATACTTTTAACTTAAGTGGGCCACCTCAAATGATTTTTTTTGTGCTGCAGAAGAAGCATAATTTAGGAAAAAATATTTTTGCTTTGATTTTCATACACTGGTGGCCCAAGAAACCATTAATCAGAGAGATTACAAATACAAAGTGGCTGCTCACAACTAATTTGTTTACATAGCTTGCAGAAAATAATATGCCACAGATATTTCTTGTAATCCAAACAAAAAAATATTATTAAAGTTGCAAAGTTAAGTACACCCAAGCTAGAAAATGCAACCTTACTGTTTCCTGCTGGTGCACTGAGCTTATGCTACAGGCTCTAATTCTACATTTGCATGCTATTTCTTTGTTGACTTGTTCAATGTACCATTATGGATGTAGCTATAACTGACAAGCAGAAGCAATCATAATTTCAGCACCTCCTGTCTGTGCGCTAGTACCACATCCTAGCAAACTAGATCTCAAATTGGAATTCCACATGAACAGATTTTGGTTAGAAGTGTGAGAAAGGAATCACACAGGTGAGCCAAACCCTGACTTAACACCGATCCAGAGAATCTCCTCCTGCTAAGAATCTATGTGATACAGAGCTTTTCACGGCTGCACACAGGAAATTTTCCTGCACATTCCTATGCCACTGTCCGTTTTTGAAGCACGAATGATAGCTCAAGCAAAGCATGGGAGAGTTCAAATATCCTCTTCCTCAGGGAGATGACCCAAAATGGACTTCAAGGAACCAGTCCACTGACATGATCCTTCTTGTGACTTTGATATGTAATAAAAGCTAGGTCTCCAGAAGGGCAGATGCAGCATATGATATCCAGCAGCTGTACAAACAGGGAAGATTTCCTGTTCCCACTAACATTTTGTTAGGTCCTCAAGAAGGTCAAAGGTATGGAGCTGACCTGAGTCTGAAAGCCTGATCTGTGCAAGTTTTCATACTCTCTCAACTGCTGCTTGAAAGAGTCAAGTTACTTTTTTCTTCAATGGCACAGCCACTTTCATCCTAATTGGAGGCAGTGTGAGCATTTGGTAAATTAAGAAGGCCTGTGCTATTTAGACAGACTGCTCCAAGCACTTCAGCGAGACTGTGCTGAATTAGTTTTGGCTGGCTGTGGTTCTAAAAGAACATTCAGAGACAGAATCATTTTTTAGCTCGAAGCTACAACATATAATTTATGCTTTTAATTTCAAATTCTAAAATGTGACGGGAGAGGTGGGGGGAAGTTGAAGCAAAGAGTTGGGGAGAGGGCAATTATTGTGAAAAGATCTAAATCAAAGATATTGAGCTGGCATTAATTGTGACATATTTTTTACATTCTGAAGATGTAAGTGTTTATAAAATGACAGTTTTTCCTTGAGTTTAAGTGCAAAAGATAATTCGGTTCAGATTCTACTTGGGTCTCCTTTTGCTGCTGAAAGATGAGTAAAAGGAACATTTTTTTGCAAAACACTACACATCCATATATTAAAACCACATAAGTGACTTTCCATCCAAAGACATATTTTCAGTAGTAACAGACATTGGGTTGAAATCCTTACCTCACAGAAGTCAAATGCAAAACTCTCAGTGGAAGGTGATTTAAATGATGTAAAGTGGAAGAACTTCTAAAGGGAAGGAACCTCAGCCTTAGAGTCCTAGGTGTTAGAAAGCCTTTTGCTACGATCTAACTCTCCCTGAAAGAAAATGCGAGATTCAGCCCTGCTTTTCACACAAAGTTTATGATTTAATTTCTCGTATTTCATACAGTCATGAAAACATTGACAGAAAATAAAGGCAAATCTTATGCTATATCATTACTTTGCATCCAATGGATGGATGCACAATGAAAGGACGATTTTCTGAAGTGTTTATTTTTCATATTATTAATTTAATATTTTTATTATAAATTCACTTATACACTTTAAATTGAATAAGAAGAAACCATCCGTTATAAAAATCCTTCTAAATATGAATTATTGCAGGTACACCAGGATGTCTATATGCACTTATACACTGCATGTATATTCTACATTCTTTCTTTGCAGTATGAATCCCAGATGATTATAAGAATAAAATGTTATTCTTTAGCTCCTAATCTCCTAACATTTAATATATTGAAATTTAGTTAGTCCTCTCCATAGAAGTATCAGAATGCGCAGGATTTACCATTGAGAAGACTGAAAGACAGAAATGGGAAAGAAGTCTCAAAACGTTAGAGCGAAGGCTAGATGAGCAGAGGAATTCTTGGATTTCAGCACTAGATTGATCCTGGTTAGATCATACTGCATCATGCCTTCTGTTCATGAATATTTCTTCTCCATCCTCTAGGAGGAATTACAAGCATAAATCTTCTATGCGCTGATGAGAGAAAAGTCTTTCATCTTAGTGAATACACATCTGGTACCTCCTATGCAAACAGATTGATTCCTACTTTAAAGACTCATTATATTGCATTATACAAGAAACTGTTTTATGCCTTGAGTTGTATTTGTGTGCTAGAGCATGTAACAAATAGTATAAGGATATGAAATATTAATAACAGGAAATTTCTGACATTTTTTCCTTTTCAAAAAAGCATTTTTCAAAATTTTCTCATGACTTGTTTATCTCTTAAAAATTCAGAATCAGTCATTTCATGCTGGAGAGAGATAATTCTATTACACAGCAATAATAGGTCATATCCTTCTTGGCTGATGGCAAATATCTGATCTGATTGGTCCCAGTGCCAATTCAACATCACTTGTACTTAGTCTACATCCTAACAATATTTAATACAGTAGTAAATAGTTATGAAGTTCACCGAGTCAGATATACGGCACAGTATTTAAACTTGAAAGTAATTTTCAAAAACTCCCAGATTTCTCTTTTCTTTCTGTAGTTCTCATTAATTTTTTATTTTTATTTTTTTTTTACAATGTTTTTGAACACTATCTTACATTCCCTGGCCATTTTATTGGCCCATAGCTGGGCAAGAAATGTAAGAACTGCTCCATAAGAAGTCTACTTCAAAGTATAAACTTCCCATCAACTTCTGTTGGCCTGAGATCAGACATTACAACCATGTTTTCAAGCTGAACATAGAGAAGCAGAAGCCTGTGTTACTACCGCGTTCCCCAGAGTCGGTTGGGTGCCCAGACAAAATAATTTGCAAGATTCTTAATGCTTGAATTTGGTTCACTGGCCACAACCTAACAAGATGCTCAGACATGGTTTAATGCATTTAAAATGCTTCTGTGGCTACCCATGTACTTAAAATAAACAGCGTGCCTACGTGCGCCCCTATCTTTAGTAAGGTAATGACTTTTTCTACATTATACGTTCAGTTTCCCTTGAGTCTCTGATGGAAAGGAAAAAAAGGGCTTCGCTAAAGAGATATTTAAATTATACACATTAAGATCCTAATTTATCCAACTGCTTCTGAAGGAAGCATATCTCTGTTCCTCTGCAGAGCATACATATGAAGCCTTGACGGACTAGCATATCGACGCTTATATCTAAGTGCATATCTTTTGCAATAATGTTCAATATCCTGTAAGATCCCTGTTTTAGCAATCTGGTTGAAAAACTGTGTGGGTGTGGAGAGCAAGAAATGGCGTCATAGGCATTCTGAGTGCTACAGCTATGTGTGACTGTCTCCAGCTGTGGCTCAATTAGATAATTTTCAGCGAACTTGTGATAGTTGCCTGATGCATGTGTGTGGCCTTCATAATTCAAGCAAACTTCTGTTCCTTTTTTGCCTACACACGAAAAATGGTTAACTTTTCCCCGAAGTGATGTGTTCTTAATATAGTTGTCATTACTCAAAATGCTTTCACAATAATATTGCATTGTGTAGCAGGAAGCAGAAAGGAGGCCAGAACAGAACACTGGATGAAAAGCAGATGAATGAAAGCTTCAGTGTTGCTTTTCAAAAGATGTGACAAAGCTGTTTTTTTCTCGACAAGGTAAACCAGAATCTCAATCGTACTATATATTCGGAAAAAAACCCCAACAGAAGCACTGAGAAAACTCCACCTGCTTTTAATGCACCTATGATGGCTAAATGAGTGTGTACAGGAATGAAATAATGCTGCATTGCTGAGATCCAAGCATTCATGTCCTGATCGTGGGTACTGCACATTCTGATATATTTCCATCAGGAGTAAAAGTTGTGCTAAAAAAGTTCCTTCTTCGTACCCTGCTGCTTGTCTCCAGACCCTTTGCTGTATTTCACTGATCTCATTTACACTAATGCCACTGTCTATATTGGGTTGTGCCGTAAGTCAAATGAAGAATCTCACTTGGAAAGTCACTCCCAAAAACACTTGGTTTAACTCAGGATATTTCACTGATCTGATTTACAACCCACCTTGCAGGCAGCAAGTTGAAACGTGAAGACAGAAATGCACAGCACCTCCCCAGTGGGAAGGAGGGTATGGACAGGTATCTGCAGCCAGCTTCACCCCTGGGGAAAACATACCACACAGCTACAGTCTTGGTGGAAAGGATGTACAGTATCACTTAAATTTTCCCTGTTATGTGCTGCAAGTATGTGTCTATAGTTGAACAAGATGATCGTTATAGGTCCTTTCCAACTGCAATTGCCTATTCTATTCTATAATAAGTCTATGTCTAGAGAAATAATACCCTTACTGGGCCTATAAAAAAAAACAGTCATTACATTAGGAGTATAGCTCTGTGGGTTTGTTTCCTTTTTCAAGTTCCTTTCCCTCTCTGCATAAAGTTGAATTAGGAGGAATTCAGCGTATTTGATGATATCCACAATCATAAAATCAGATTCTTATGTGTTTTGGACAGTCAAAATTTTGAAGGGGCTTCCTGAAAGTTACAATGTTAGACTGCTGTTAAGCAGCATAAAGTCACCTTTTCCATATTCCTTTCCTGTTGTATTAATGTTATGTTTTGCCTTGAAAAGACAGAAACAATTGAAGGATACAGAAGTTAAGAAAATATTGGTACACTTCTTCTGACATGTTATTTATGAATCATGTAATAAACTTAAGTGTTGGTTCCAATAAATAAGAACATAACTATGCTAAAATGTAAGTTAATTGAATTTTAATGTGGAAATACAAAAGCTACAACACAAAGCTGAATAAACTCTTCAAGTGCATTTTCATTATGAGATGTGTCAAACAGATAAGCTTCTGAAGGAAAGAGATAACACAGAGACAAGAAATCTGCATATCTACATATTCATCAATTTTTTTTTCCATAAATGCCTAGTATGCTTTATTTATCTTTTGTTGAGGTACCAAATGAAAAATGTGAGTGCTTAGAAAGATGATGGTAAAGGACAGAAGAGTAGATTGCAGAGTGAATTTTGACACAGTAGTTATTAAATGAAGTTGGGGTATAATTAGAGGGCAGTATCCAAAAGGTTGTTTCTCAGCAGAAGTGTCAGAGGGCACAATTGTGCTGGAGGTAAGTCCTCAACTTTGATAACTAAGGGAGGTGACCAACTGAAGAACCCTATGTAGTGGCTAAAATTGGACTCTTTCGACAGGTACACTCTATTGCTGAATTAATTTTTTGCCCTTTTCTATTTTTGATTTCAGTTCTGTACCTAACATTCACCATAAGAAAACATATATACACACACACACATATAAATAATTTTCATCCTTAATTTCATCTAGTAAGACAAGATCTTCCAAAATGAACTTCCGTGTACAGTACACCTTCATTTCCTAAGGAACAGCAGTTTCATATGTATCAGTGAGAAGGCATTCTTTTTAGGTTCTCCCACCCAAAAGGTGTGTTGAAGTTTGGTTTTCTCCTCAGTCAACAAAAGTATATAGTAAGGATGGTGGTATTAGCGGCTCTTGTGACAGATGCAAATGTGTGTTTTATGGATGAGTAAGATGTGTTTACAACTTGCCAGTAGTTCCCATCTTTACACTTCCAGAAAGTGAACTCCAATCTAGATTCTACCAAGTGTTTTTCTTTGGCACTTCTATAAAATTAATAGATTGACCATATATATCAGCCAATAAAATGTATACATTTGGAACTTTCGTAGCCTGCATTTAGTTTTCTTCAAATTTAGGAATTTTTTTTTTTTTTCTCCAGATGCTAGATGGGAGGGTTAGAAATTTTTGCCTGGCTGGCATCAGGAATGGTCACCAGAATGGTGCTATACAGTTGAGGTGCTGGGGTCTGAACCCCAAGCCCTGAAGTGAACTTGACATGTGGATGAATCTCACAACCAGGTAAAAGGGCTAAGGCTGCCCAGGTGCCTCCTACCATAATCAAGGGCAAGACTGGGTTGGCCTCTGTGTTTTCCACCAAGAACTTCTAGTTCCGCTGCTGGCTGTAACCCAGTAGGCCTTGAGCAGTGAGGACACATGTCATACCAGGCCTTGATATGAAGGATGGCCCTTTCTGTTGTAAGAGGGCCATCCAGGAGGGGAGGCCAGGTCAAGCACACCCTGAAATGATGAGAATTAAAGTGGAGATGCAAAACAGCTGCCATTTAGGTGGGGATTAGAGGGAGGAGATAAAAAGGCCAGTAGAGGTCCTTGTTGAGAGCTGCTGCTGAAGGAGTTTGTGTGAAGGAGTTTTGTGGAGTGCGTGGAAGAGTCAAGAATTACAAGTGTAATGGTTTAGGTAAGGTATATTTTTGGCCTTTGTCTTGTTGGTCTGTGTGCGGCTATAGTAGGGTACGGTGTGTGGTTGATTTCTCCTTATGCTGTTGCATTTTTGGCTCGGTTTGCTTTCTCTTCTGTTGTATCAACTGTAATGAGCGAGTCTATTGCTTCCTTTGTTCCTCCTATTGTCAGCTACACTATATCATTTCTGGGGTCCATGGAGATTTATAATAAGACCTGCATACCTTTTTGCCTGTGTTTTCTGCTGATGGATGTGTCCATGTAATGGACATGTGGCTGGGCCGCATAATTGGCAAAACAAAACTAGACATCTCTCATGAGAGCGTGGGTTTAATAGGTGTACTACTGTATTGGCACTGTGTTTAAGATGTTTAGGGTAAACTTCACTTCATACATAGAGATAGCTGGAAATATGGAAGATTGCTGCTGTGTGTACATGGAAAATAAGTCAAGCAGGTATCCTACCCACCATTCCAGGGGATTCACTTAAGAGTGCAATACCGTCCTCTCTGTGGATGGCTGTTGAGAAAAGATGACCAGGTGACCCACTCTAGTTTGGATCCCTTACTGCGACTCCATCATAACTCAAACTCCTGTTCAAATTAAGCACACTTCTTCGCTTCTGGGAATTCTCTACAGTGCAGCTCAGAAACACTGATTCTCTGTTTCTTTTCAATATGTGTCTGTTGCTATGCTGACAGACCACTTGAATATACTTTCAGGCAAGAGGCATGTGTGTATACTTCTTACTGAATAACTTTTTTCAGCTGATTTCACCTTTCTTTTTATAAATCATCTGTGAACAGATTACAAAAGTCTCAATGGCACTTTTTACATTAAAGTACTGTAGCATTCCTTTCCGGGACCATTTCCATGGCTACTGATAATGCCACACCACTTTCTGTCTTGTCAGAACCTGTCGCTGTCCATACATCCAGCACTCTAAACATCAAGATGATTTGCAACCAATTTACTGAAAAGCTCCAAATGTCTTCTAAAGTAATCTCTGCCTCTGGAAAAATACTATTTTTGTAACAGGCAACTTCATATTTATCAGGCTTTGTAACACTTCTGTATAATAGAGTGCACTTAACTACAATAGCTTCCACTCTTAAGATCAGGGGTGTGAAACCTAGAAAGGACTAAATGGTTAAAGCCTTGATGAAATCTGCATTAATTGAAACATACAGGTGCTATATTTTACTTAGCTCAACAAAGGCCCAAATAGTTAACCAGAGTAATACACTTCAGTTGAAATAAAGGTGTGTAGTCTGTGTGGTGTTACATAGTTACTTCCATTAGTTGTTCCTGTGGTAATCCAGCACTGGTACATAATTAGAGATCCAAAAAAAGGCTATGCAGTTTCCTGAGTAGCTGGCACTATTTTTTTCAACTCAAGCTTACAAAAGACAACAATCATATGTAATGGAATGCATTTAATCTCTGTTGACATTCACAGGAATTCAAGGCAGAAAGGACCACTATAGTGAGACTATAACAACTGTATGGGGTTGGACCAACCATTGATATAGCTCGGTATTCTATTTATGCCAATGGTCAACAGCAAATGCTTGGAGAAAGAATAAAAGCAAGATAAAGGTCAAAGATGCAAGAGATGTTTTTTTCCTCACATGCCTTTTTAAATCCTAGCAATCTACTGAGAGCTCCTGTACAAGAGGTTACAGCTCCTCTTTTCGTAACATGCTAATTTGACACCCTCCAAAAGATAAGCTGTTTGAAGCAGTGGTAAAACAGCAGAAACTGTCACAGAAAGAAAACTCCCACCTCAGCTTGGTTTTAAAGTTTCCAGATGTGGAAAAGTTGACACTGACTTAGTGATGTGTCAGATGTTAGCTAAACTTGCTGTTGTAGAAGCTGTATCTCAAGTGTAGCTTCTGCTTCATCATTAAACTTTTGTTTCATGGGCTGTGGCACTCAATTACCAAATTTCAGCTCCTATTGCTGGTACATTTAGATTGTGACTGAATTACCAGAGTTTTTACCTATTGATTACTCAATTGGAGCTCCTCAGTTTTCTTACTAAAGGTTTTTATTTCACTTAAGCATTTGATTGGACTCTCAGTATAGTAAACGTATCTGTCACGAAATGTGGGCACTGGAACTGGACACAGCATTCAAGGAACCATCATGACACTGCCAATTAGTGTTCATAAAAGCTCATTACTTCTACTTCATGTTCTTCCTTCACAGATCCTGAATATTTAATTGGCTTTATTGACATTAATAACAAGACTTCCACATCTGCAATTCATATCACTCTGAGTCTTGCTTCTACTCACTAACCTAAAAAAAAAGTCAGCTTCTCCTCAATATCTATATTCTTGAAATATGGTTTCCCTTGCTCCAAAATCAGTGATTTATACTTGGTCTTTTTAAATAGATTATGTCCTGAACGTATTAAATTGTCCAATCAAATTTACTAGTGATCTGAGATCTGCACGGTGCCGTGCTGCCCTACATATTTTAACAGTAAGAATTTAATTTTTCTACTTTGCCACAGTTTAACATGCTATTGAAGGATATTTATTAAAAATTTTTAGTGCCACAGCTCCTCAGTCCCTTTTGATGACCAAAGACAACTGATACAGCCCTCAGATCTGGCCTTTATATTTGTTTCAGAAGAGGTGGTATATCCTAGAGCATGAATGGATTTATGGTCTGACCCAGAGTGTAGTCATCTTCACAGACTGATCATTATTCAGAGGATTGTCTCTACCTGCTTTGTACACTTTACTTTTGTTCCCTGTACAATAGAATCCCAACTATCTCAAATTTTCTCTGTGCTCCAAGACAATGTCTCATAGTTCTTCTGAAACATTTAGATCCAGATCATCAGTTCCCAATAACTTTAAAGGTATTCAATTCTCTTTTATTGGAGTAGAAAAAGCATGATTACCGTTTGCCAAAACCCACTCAATCTGGCCTTTTTCCCCTAATGATACATTTATTATACTCACTCATCTTTGCTGATTTCTCTGCTTTAATATTTTATATTCTACTATTTTTCTAATGAGCAATATATCAGCATCAGTTATTATCATCTTTTCTTCTTGTGTTGTGGAAAAACATTTCATGTTGTTCTTAACTTTGATGCATGTGTCCTCTGTCCTTTTGCTTCCTTTCTCAGTTTGCTACAACTTATATTCAGTTTTGGTTTATAATAATTTACATCAGCTTCCTTTGTTTTCATTGTTCTCACTTTAGAAATTAAAAAACTGTCAACTCAGCTTTTTTTCTTTCAGCATTGCAGTCTCCTTTCCTAACTGTGTGACTATGGTTTTGGCTCTCGTAGGGAAACATTTGTTAAATTCTCCCAGTTATCATCCACATTTTTTCAAGTTACTGTTTCCCAGTGGATTGATCACATAACTATTTACAGTTTTTAAAGCTATCCTTCCTGATAACTTAGTCATGCATATATGTGAGTACACATGCAATGCCTATGCCAGTGCATATCCTGCTAGTTGTACAAATGTTCTATTTTTGCCAAACCTGGCATTCCTAATTAAGCACAAGTTCTGTGATCATTCTTTGTTCTGCATCACTATGAGTCTAATAAAAGTTTATTCTCTTATATAACACTGACAATATGAAAGTAATTTATAATTTTGGCATTTGAAAGTGATAGAATAAGAGTTTTATCACATACTACCTAGTTTTAAAAAAAGCACCAAATCAAGTGTGTTTGTTCTCTGCACCTCACCCTATTCTCTAGGGCCCATGTTATTCTTATTAGTTTCTCTTGCCCTCTAAATAGGGCGACCACATACAAACTGCCTATTTGGAGTGATCCCTGCTCAATATTAACATCCATAAAGTACCATGGAATTGTTTGGAGAAGTACTGGTTGATGGAGGTCAAAACCATGTCAGGAATTGTTCTAAACTTTCAGCAGTATGGACAATGAAGTCCCAATGTGCAGAAAAGATCCCCAGCATTGTTTAATTTACTAGTATAGACAGCTAGACGGTACTCCTTTTTAAGACAATATACCTCCTTAAATACTTTGCGACAAATGACTTCATGTCTCATCTTTCAGGAAAATGTCAGTGATATCATGATAATAAAAATTACCTTAATTAATAATGCACTATTCTTTGTTGCTAAGGCTCTTTACACTAGTATAGTCAGTTCAGGATTTCTTTGTTTTACTTCCTGAGGTGCTTTAACTAATTTTCTTCTCTATATCTTTTTTTTTGTAATCCTAAGGAATGGTTATTTTTTTAATTCCTTTCCACTCCTCTCCCCTTGTTGATAATTTAGCACTCTCACAATAAGTTTGGCTGTGGAGACTGGTCCTTCTTTGACTAAAATGGAGACCTTCCAGATTTCACAACTGCTGCTTCTTGTTGAAAGTGGTCTTTCTCCAACATACCAAACACTTCATTTTATTTTTATCTGGCAGATAATTTCCAGAATCATCATCTTCCTGCTTTCTGTTATCCAGAAGGTAGGAATCTTGCAATTGCCTCTCCATTACTCTTTCTTTGTAATCCTCCACAACTATCTGATTCTGAGAAAGTCAAAGAACCCTTTCTGTTGCCTATCTTATCATTAAGAAATGATTTGTATCTTTTTTTTTCCCCACTTAACACAGAACTGACTCTCTTTTAGACAATTTAGATGATCTCTGTGAGCACATGTAATAGCAAAGAATTGGATTGAGAGTATGTTTTCATTTGACCATCTGGCTTTGAAAGATAGTTCTTGAAATTTTCCTTTAGAAACTTCATTGATACGTAAGTATTAATTTTTATCTTCGTTCCAGAACCAGTGTTTCTTTAAGATGGCCAAAGTTTTTTGAAAGGAACTGTCGCTGCAGTCAGAGCACATAGTTTAATATCTGTTTATAAAGCAGGGTTTGGAGACTTGTATATCACATACATTATTAAACATATAGACTTCCCAATTTTTAAGTGACTAGAAGGGATTAGGCATTATTGCGTGAAGGCTATATCTTTCATCATAATGATCATCAACATTCCAAGTCATTTAGGGGAATCTACCCCATACCAAAGTTGTTACATGGTCCTTCCTGAAGCAAGAGCAACTGTACACAGCGAAAAGTAAAAAATTTAGAAATAATTTTTAGTTTTTTGACATAGAGAAAATTCACCTCAAGACTTTCGTGAAATATACGAGTTGGGTTTCAAGATAAAAAAGTTTGGCATTGTGAGCGATAACATGAAGGAAATCAGTAGAGGTGGCAAAATACAATTAAGAAGCTGGATAAACACTCAGGTGGTAAATCCGTATTGAGCTTATTTCTACCTCTGCTAGCAGTTTTTTAAACTGAAAACTGCTGATGCAGCAAAGACTGGATCCCTGGCAACCAAGAGCCACATAGATGCAGCATATCAGCACCCAGTTACAGTACAAGAAGCATAAAAAAACAACTTTCATGGAACTCCTTGCAGTCTCTCTGATTGTAATCAGTATCCAACTAATCTATCTAAAAGCTTTTCTGATTAGGGGGCATATTCATATGAGAAGCCATAATTAAGAAGAGCAACAGGGGAAACTATTATTGTCTGGCATATGAGATCCCTTGTGGATAGCAAGAGCATTAGCAAAACAATTTGGCGGCTTTTAGCTAAACACTCAGTGCTGTCACAGCAATGTTTTTCACTAGCAATCTGCATGCAGTTTCATTAGCAGTAGTATGAATGTCTAGCTCTTTCTTTTGCTCTTCTAAAAATATGTAAATTATGCAACATGCTTTTTTAAACTTATAAACAGGACTCTTGTACATAAACAATGAATTTAGTATCCATATTATAATAACCTAACCCAACAAAAATGGAATAGTAATGAGGGATCTCACCAGCAAATAAATGAGTAAAAAAAATACAAAAGTATATAATCCAGGAAGGATTCTGTTGAAGGGATGGGAAGAGAATAGGACAGGTCATACCACATATATCTGGCAACCACAACGCATCGCTAAATGTCAAGTTTGATTTTTAAAATACCATTTTGAGTGATCTGAGAACAAGCAGTCCATTATGCTATTTATAGAGAAACGCTGTGGCAGTTCAGACATCACAGCCTTACTTTCACCAAGTAAGGTGTCACCTCTCAGCAGCAACTGTATATTCAGTTATCTCAATGATAAGGACTAAATCAGAGTTCAACATCAAGACAACAGTTTTGATCCATTTTAGGAACTGAAGATTCCTGCAGGGTTTCTGTTTATCTAGTTTCTGACAAGATACCTAGAAGGACTTCTGCCCTTCCATACTCTGCCCAAGTCCTTTCTCTTAATTCAGTTATTCTGTTGTTGGAAGAAAGAAAGGAGGGAAGGGAGAGAGACAGAGAGACACAAATAGCTTCCCTGATGTGACCAGCCATAGAACAACCACTTAAAAGGAGGTTTCTTTTTCAATTTTAAAGGCTTTGATGTTCTACTAAGGGATTTTCCTATCTATCTCCTACATTTATTACACAGAGAGCTCTCTAAATACCAGTATTTCCACAGGGAAGGACCAAAGTAATGTTCATCCTTTTCTCCTGATCAGGAAATCTTGGACATTTTTCATTATCTGTCTCTAACATGATCTTCAAACAAATAATAGGAAACATCAGCCTCCTCACTAGATAGAGCAAGACCTTCCTGATATCAATAAGCTTAGGATGACAAAAAACTCAGCTTAAGCAGAAGTGAGACAGAAAAAAAAATTAATTCCCTTTGTAATGTATAACTAAAATGGGAGAAAAAGTTGTCGCAGATAAACTGTGCTTTAAGGAAAATGAATGAATACACCATTCAGATAGCTGAAAAAGTTTGAACTTTTTTTTCTCCTAAAAGTTTGCTATTGTCAAAGTGTATGGTTTCAAGGTAAAAAGACACCAATAGTTCAGTTAATAAACCTTCTTGTCATCTGATAAACTAACCTGGGAAGCCTGTTTTTAATACAAGGTGTAGCAGGTGAAGGAGATCACAAGGCTGTGCCAGATCATGCAATACTGAATCAAAAAAGAATTAAAAGACTTGTTCAGATGTCTAAGCCTTTTGGTACTTTATTTAGAAAGTAATGTCTAATATATCTCATGCAAATGATACAGATATTATTATCAAGGTATCTTATCATATTGTGTGATTTCTTCATTGATTGCCATATACAATCTTTAGGCTTTTTATATACATTCTCTGAGAAAGATTGAGACATCTGCATAGGGTTCACCCCATTTAGCTTTCTCTTGGTATCACCACGTGGAGCTGTTTACAGTAAAAGGGAATTACGTTTCAAGATTATAAACTTAGTGTGTGGTTTCTCTCAGTACTACTTCCAAACATCACATATACAAGAGAGATAAAAATACACATAGTTGGAGACTAGCATTTTTCTCTGCAGACCCTGTAATTAACTAACAGCTTCCATGGCTTGATCTCAGTTGCCCTCAGAAAAGGCATTTAATTGCTTGCAAAAAGAAAGAGAGATATAAACATTCTGAAAAATTTTTGATTTTTTTTTAACATTGTAATCTCTACATAGAGAGAGGTAGAGCAGAGGTAGTGAAGGAATGTTGGTAGACTGATGGGAAGCTAATTATGGTTCTTTGTTTCTCAGCATTGGCTTTAATTAAAGCTGTGAGGTTGCAGTATTTTAATTTCATTCCCTGGAGGAGGTACATAAGCAACCTTCAATCAATTGAGAAGAACTCTACCATACCCTTCAATCAACTGAGAAGAACTCTGCCATACTGATCAGCCTCAGGACATTGTTAGAGAGTACTGATGTACTTAGGAGGATTTATTAGTCATAGATCTTCATAAATAAGCTCTCCAAGTATTTCCAGGTACCAGGAAGTCATGTGTTTCATAAGCATAAAGCATATTTATTGTCTTCATTTCTTCTGTCTAAACCAGGTGTGATTCAGGTAGGCTTCCCAACTTGTTGATGTGGGTTTTGGCAATATCCTGAATGCACACCAGAATAAGATCTGAGTACAAATGTTTTCTTCAGTGTGCCTTGAGTTTCACTGGAGCAAACTCAACCAACAACGCAGGAAGGAATGAGCAATAATGACTTGAATAACCTGGCACCCAGGATACCAGGGTTGTAGGCTGGACTTGCAGAGCTCACCAGTTCAGCATTTCAGACAAAATCAAGAAGGTGTAAATGGCACTTCATTTTTAAGTCAGGTTTTCTCTGAAAGAAAGTGAGAAGAAAGAACAAAACAAAACAAAAAAGTAATTTTTGCTTCTATCTATCACTGGTAATCATTTAAGTACTAATATTTGAAAGTAGCTGAGAAAGCAAATTGATAGAACTAGTTATGAGGAAAAAAAAGTGCAGGTTCTAAGTTAAATATCAGAAAAAGAATTTGCATGATTACTGATTAAATGAATCCTTTTTTTGGGTGAGGGTTTGGGAATTTTTTCTTAGTCAATTCATCCTTTGAACAACATAGCTTTTGCAAGGGTTGTGTCTCAACAAAACCAGAAAAAAATCTTCCCCAAACATCTAGTGAATGCAAAATAAACAAACCCCATCATCATTCCTCCTTACAATTGGGAAACTTGAGCCTATGGAGGTATGCCCTAGAAAAACACATTTTACTTAATCTACTTTGTCACATAAGTGGCATCTGTACATTTTAGATCTCAGGAGTACGGTGATTTCCAAAATAACTCTATTTAATGAAATAAGAAAAGTGAACAATTTTGTTTGTACTTCCAGTGGAAGACAAGCAATTTAGAAAGCTTATTCTATTTCATAATGTTGACTTAAACATTCTGAGGGAGGATGTGAAAAAGCTTAAATACAGTACTTTTAAAAGTTACATTACCTCAAGGTAGATTCTATGTCCCTATGACCCCATTTAATTATTCTTACCTTAAAGTCAGGTGGGGGCTCTTTCTCCTCCTACAGATCCCATCTAGCCCTGTCCCAACTCATCTGGGAATTGGAGGTCAGCCAGACAAGAACTCTTTCTGAAACTTGCTAGTTATTTTATAGATCTTTTGGGTTACTGGCTCACGTTTCTTCTGCGTTTTATGCCTGGAGATGCCTGTTAGAGCTGTGAATTGCTACAATGAAGTTTGACCTGCCCTTTAGAGAACTGGCTCACTGCAGCCTCATTTCACAGCAATCAGGATTCCCTGACATCTTAGCATTTCACAAACAGTCAGATCTCTGGAAATCAAACTGGAATTTTATTTAATCTTTGCTTCAAGTGTGGTAAAACAGGCAGATGTTAACAGCCAGCACAAAATTAGAGGACAGCAAAAAAATCAAATCAGCAACCTCAAAATGTATTGCTCACTATTCAGAATACTTTTCCATTAATGCAGGCAAGCAGAAAAGAATTTGTAACTATCTTCATAATTTTTGATGATTCAGCAAATCAATGGAGAATATGACAAAGTACTATAAAGTACAGCTCAAGCTGATTGTGCCTGGAGCTGTACTTGTAGAGAAGGCCTGTTAGTGTGTTGAGTTTCAGTTTCTACATGGCTTAAACTCACCAACTCTGCAAGGCTTGGGCAGGACAGATGCAGACAGAGGAATGGCTAGAGCAGATACTGCCATCAGCAGCACTAAATTTGGAGAGAACCTCCATTGACAGAAACATGTCACAGGAAAGGGAGGACAGTTTTTGCAGCTTGACTTTTGTCATGGCATTAGTGAGCCATCTGGCAGTTGATAATACAACCTCTTTGCAAGGAACACTTATGGGCTCAAAAATTCTGGAAGCAATATTAAAATGCCCTTTCCTCTCTGACTTGTCCTCCTTGTTCTCCCTCATACATAAACCAACAAACAGCATTAAAATATGTGCTAGAATATTTACCCTTAACTTGGGCCCTTTCAGAACATTTATATCATACACTTGAGTAGGAAGTTTGAACTTAATTTTTTTATTAGAATTAAAATTAAATCTCACTTTCGTTCTTCCTACTATTTTGTTAAAGGAAGGTAAGGAGGCTGTGTAGCTCAGTACACTGAAACCCCTTATGAGTGAAAAATTAAACTATTCACTCTCTTCCTCTGGAAAAAAACCAAATGTGAGCAGCAGGCCCATTGAAACAATTGACTATTCAGTTTCTAGAGCACATAGAGCTTATCTGCAAAGCTATCAAAGAGATATTTTTGATATTAAGAGTCCAAGTAGAAAGGGCATTGTTTAATGCCTGGAAATACAAGCAGTGTTTTTTCAGTGTGCATTAGACAACAAAAAACGTAATTTATGTGTTAGAAAATTTTCAAACTTACTGGAATTTAAAACTTAAAAAAATATGCTGGGTCAAAATAGAATTCACCATCAAATTTTTCAACTGAGTACCTAATATTCAGTTTCTAGAGGCCTGTTTTGGCAATTAAATTTACATGGGATGATTTCCAGGAGCTGTTCAGTATTCTTAAACTCCAGTGAAATTAGAAGATGCCGTAAGTGATAACTGCCCTTGAGAATATTGACTAGAATATAAGATTTAATAACACCAGCTTAGTATACCTGGTCTGAATAAACACAGCTTCATCTCTGTTGCAGCCATCGGCATCTGCACTGAGCTCAGTGTTGGAGCCTGGATAGGGACTACTTAGGGAAAATAAACATGCCAGAACCTGGCCCTTGAAGGGTCAGGTTGATGCTTGAGTCCAAGGAGAAGATGTTGTTATAAACCATGTACAGAAATTTCTTTTCACAGGAATAAGTTCCTGTGCTGCCAAGGCAGCTGCACACATGATCCAAAGCAAAGTATTTCCTTCTGTTCCTCACCTAATATGACATTTTAGCTAAAACCAAAAGTAGGTCTTACAACTGGAGCTACAATTTTGTGGAAACACTTGCAGATAAATCACTGCAGAGAATTTTGTTGTGCGGAAGCAGGTGAATTAAACATTTCTGTGCAACTGTTCAGTTTAATTTGCCAGGTTTCATGTATTATGTCACTGTTTAAATTTCACTTTCAATACATTTTTGCTGTCTAAAGACTCACAGCAATTTTTTCACAGTATTACATTTCTACAGGAGTTTTCAGGGTGTCCTTCAAACTTGTATGATCTGAATCAGCTTACTGTTAGCAAGTGTCAATAATGGATACTAAATCCTCACTGCAGAAAAGTTGAGCTGCTCATGGACTGCCATATATTGAGAGTCGTGTGAGCTTCAATTAACAGGTCTTTCCTATTCAGATGCCTCATGTAGTGTACATGGAAGTGTAAAACTTTTGAGATTGAAAGAGGTCTCTGGAAGCTTTTCATAGAGAAATGACATATTAGTGACATCTTTAATGCTTCCCCATCTGTTTAATTGCTCTCTTTACAAGAAAATGCATAGAAGCAGGTCATTATTAAATATTATTCCAGTCCATCAGGCTATTTGACTAATGTTTTCCTTAACAGTATTTCAAAGAAAATATTAAAAGATAAAGCGAGTCCTTAGAAAATGAGATCTGCTTAAAGTCTGTCCAAATGAGGCTTCTGAGGAAGCAAAAAGAGGAAGAGGCCTTTAAATTAGTCGGGTTAATTAAAGACACAAGGAAGGTTTTGGCCACCAACATCAAAGAGAGACAAGCAAATACATTATTTCAGGATAAGTAGTTATTTCACAATGATACTGATGTTTTTGACTTGGAAACTGTAGTAAGCATCAGCTTACCGGGATGTGAGCAGCTAAAAGAACAAAGATGAAATCAGTTTAATCACAGTGAACACATGACAGAACAACAGCTGTCTCTAAGTAACCTCGGTCAAAACAAAAATCATCTATTCAGAAGGAGAAATCTGAAAACAAATTCACTAAAACATTGTTGCAGGGAGAACTGAGAAGCAGCTCTGCTGTAGAGTACATCTAAACATGGTCACCTGCTCAGTGGATGAGGGAAAGGCGGTGGATGTTGTGGATATCTGGACTTTAGTAAAGCCTTCGACACCATTTCCCACAGCATTCTCCTCGAGAAACTGGCCGCACATGGTCTGGATGTGCATACACTTTGCTGGCTGGATGGCCAGGCCCAAAGAGTGATAGTAAATAGAGTTAAATCCAGTTTGTTGCCAGACACAAGTGGTCTTCCCTAGGGCTCAGACCTGGGTCCAGTCCTGTTTAATATCTTTATCAATGACATGGATGAGGGTTCAAGTGCACCCTAGGGAGTTTGCAGATGACATCAAACTGGGTGGAAGTGTTGATCTGCCTGACAGTAGGGAGGCTCTGAAGAGGGATGTGGACAGACTAGATTGACGGGCCAAGACCAATTGTATGATTTTCAATACAGCCAGATGCCAGGTTCTGCACTTTGTTACACAAAGTCCTGCACATCCCCTGGCAGCACTACAGGCTTGAGGAGGAGTGGCTGGAAAGCTGCTCAGCTGGTGACCTAGGAGTGTTGATTGGCAGCTGGCTGAACATGAGCCAACAGTGTGCCCAGGTGGCCAAGAAGGCCAACAGCGTCCCGGCCTGTATAAGGAAATGTGGCCAGTAGGACCAGGGAAGTGATTTTACCACTGTACTTGACACCGGTGAGGCCGCATCTTGAGTACTGTGTTTGATTTTGGGCCCCTCTCAATAAGAAGGACATTGAGGTACTAGAGCATGTCCAAAGAAGGGCAGCAAAGCCGGTGAAGAGCCTAGAGAATAAGTCTTCTGAGCAGTGGCTGAGAGGACTGAGGTTGTTTAGCCTGGAGAAAAGGAGGCTCAGACCTTATCACTCTCTACAACTTTTGAAAGGAGATAGTAGAGAGGTAGAGGTTGGTCTGTTCAAACAAGTTAACACAACAAGAGAAAATGGCCTCAAGTTGCACCAAGGGAAGTTTAGGTTGGATATTAGGAAGAATTTCCATACTGAAAGGGTTATCAGGCATCAGAATGGCTTGCCCAGGGAAGTAGTGGAGCCCTCATCCTTAGAAGTATTTAAGAGTTGCGTGGACATAGTGCTTAGAGATATTGTTTAGTCGAGGATTTGACAGCATTAGGTCGATGATTGGACTCGATGATCTTAAAGGTCTTTTCCAATCTGGAAAATTCTGTGATTCTGCAAACTGAGTTGTTGTTTTTTTTCTGTAAGCCACAAATTTACACTATATACAGAATCTCTCAAGCTCCCCCAACACAACTTCTTCTAGGACCATGGTAAAGCCTTTACTGTATTTATGCGTTACCACTTGTTCACAGCAAGTACCAAAATGGCCACCACTATGACGTCCAGCATACTGCACTCTTCAAACATCCTCCTGGATCTTGCTTCATCTGGCATTGTTAGGGAGAAGAGAAAGAAAAAAACTCCAGACAGGTTGATGAGGTCAACCCCAAAGGCCTGACTTGTATCGAGGGCTTTCCAGTGATAACTACAAGCAAAACTCTCATCAGTATAAATGCCCTGAAGCCTTAGAGCATGATGCATCAACAACATCCATGGGTAGGATCAAATTATATTTCCACCATGGATTAACAAAGAAATCACTAACATCCGAATGCAAAATGTAGCCTTCAAAGTCTTGCATCAGAATCTTGCATGGATTCTGGATCAGCTGAACACCAATGTTCCCTTTAATATTAGGCTTCTATTTGTGAAAATGCTCAATGTGTCAGTTCTTCTTACAAACACACATCATCCTAACTCAGCTTTCATATATTTCTCCATCATTGCTCAGCAGCAAGCAACAATTTTTCCCGGGGGGAAAAAAGGAAATAAAAATTGAACTTCTATATAGTGGTCAACATAATGTAAAGCGGATGACTTCCTCCCATTCACAGAACTGATGCTTCTCATGCTCTTACCAATCTTGTCATTCCTCCCCTGACTGCGAAATGTAAACACTGACTTTTTCTGGACAGGCTCTTACTCTCAAAGGTCAGGCAAATAAAATCAGATTCTTCATCTTTCTGCATTTGATGCTGTGAGAAAAGCTCTCAGGACTCCAGCATCAGCTCCTTCAGCAGATTACTAGGAAACAGAAGCAGAGAAAATTTGTCCCTTTGGGATACTGAATCCCTGATGCCACATGGAGGAGTCCTGACTATTATTCATAGTTTGAAAGGATCTGACAGCTTGAGAGTAACTAGTAATGTGTCAATGAACGTATGCACACTCTGACAGCTGGGTGCTGATCCTAGCTTGAATGGTAGTTTGGACTTGACTAGTGTCACAAAAATAAGCTTCAGCTGCATAGATATGCCTTTTCCGTAGATGTCCTTAAGTTGAGAGGCTTCTTTTCTGATCATGTCCTCCCTGAGAATAATGAGGACAACTAATCCTTAAATTTCACTAGAAAGCATGATAGATGTCTTTGTTTAAACTCATTGAGATACTTTGCCCGTTCATCTCAGACAAACATCTGGTGACAGTTGCCTATGCACCTATATCATCTTTAGACTAATTCACTATGTGTTGCTGACAGGAGAGAGAGGAGATTCCTCCCCTCAAGGGACGTAACCACTGTGAATGTCATACCAGCAGCCTCTTCAATGATTTAAGGTTTCTAACATTACTCTATTGTTGTCCTCCCCAGTCTTCACTGATTATCTTTCACTTCCAAAGCACCCTAAAGACCACAGTCCTAATTTCAAAATTCACTTATGAATAAATGCGTAGTAACATCTACAAAATCTCTATCTATGATTCAACAAGTGAAATGCTATTTGGAGACCTTAAAACTAAGCAAGCATAAAACATATTTCAGGGAGAAGTGAAGTAAAATATTTTCAGCTGCAGTAGTTCAGATACTGATAAAAAATATAGAAAATATTCACTGAATTAGAGTTCTGCTTCCTTATAAGAAAAGTTGATAATATACTTTTAAAAAAAAATTTTTGCTGGACTCTGATTTCAATGGGACAGGATTTCCATCCAGTAACTAGAGAACTCATAGTTTAATCTCAGTACTGTCTGATGGATAAAAATTACTGAAATTATTTACTTCTGGTTGACTCCTAGTTTTTATTAAACCCTAATAGGATATCATTCCTGGTTTTCCTTCCTTTGTGGTTATTATTGCTCTCTCAAGCTTGTTTAGCAGGAGCTATCATCTGACTTGTAGGCATATTCTTCAACTTAATATGAAAATATTTTAACATTGAGTGGGTGCTAGAAAGAGAGAAGGCTGTAGAGCACAAATTAAGCAAAAAGACAACGGTTCCATCCCAAATCCAATTACTCTCAAGTTGAGAAATCTCATAAGAAAGACCTCTTGCTTTATTTTTGTCATCTGATGATTAAAGTCTATCAATACAAGCAAATATTCTTAAAAGGGTTAAAAATCTAAAGCAGTATTTCCTTTTTTTTCAGTTTTTCTTCTTTCACAGAAAAGTCATTGCTGTTTATAGTTCTGTTGTGAAATCTCACCAGTGACATTGCTACGCATAAAGTGACTTTTTAGGAATTCGGTTCTCTTACAATAAATGCCTGCGTTAAGATTCAGATTGGCTGTAAAATTGAAAAATTAAATCCTAGTGGAGCCATCATATGTATTTTTAAAGAAATATAAGGTAATTCAAAACATGTTTTGGTATGTTTTATTGTGCAAAAATGCTTTGTATAACACAAGTTATTATATATAAATGCTTACTGTATTTTAATATTGAAATATGAATCCTTTAAAATATGGTATTGTTCTTGATCTAGAAAGAATTTATACTACGAAAATGGCAAAAACCTATCATTTATTAATCCTGTCCTGTGCAGTTAGATACTAAGTTGTGGCCTAGAATTACGATTTTTTATTTTTACTACCTTAAAACTTTAGCATTGAAAGGCCTTGAAATTGCTGCTTCTCTCTGGATCTTGTCATATCAAATCAAGTTTTAATCTATGATATTTGCAAAATGACTTTTTGCAAAAAAGACATTTGAGTTTGGCTGGTTTGAGTTTATAGACTAGTGGCAATATGTGAAACTGCATTAAAGGCAATTTAAGTTGAGTTTCCTTGTTCTGTCTCTGCATTTAACAACAACAACAAAAATTAAAAATTCATTTTGCATGATTTATTAACTAGGAAAATCTTGTAAAGATCATGAAGTGAATGGTCAGATAAAACATACCTTCATATTGCAGAGTAGGAACTATAAATTGGTTTAGAAGCTTTTAGCAAAATTAAAAAAAAAAAATCACTTTGGGACTACTTCAGGAAGAAAGCAGTTCAAATATTTTCAAAAGCAGTGAGAATAAAAATAAGTTCATATCAATATTAAATGATTTAAAAATTATATTTTAAAACATGAGACATGCTATTTTTTCATTTTAGTGCAACACAGGTTTTTGTTGTTAAACTGAATATATGTGGAAATGTATTGTGGAAAAGTATTGTGAGGTAAAGTCCATCTAATTAGCAACTATATGCCCAGTTTATGAGACTCCTACTTTTTCCAAAACAATTGTTTCTTTGACCATCCTGTTACAACAATACTACACATTTGCGTGGAGGATTAAAAAACTCTCAGCTTCTCTCTGCATCCATAGGTACCAGAATACATGAAGAAATGCATTCATTTTCCATTGTTTGGCTTCATGGATGTTGAGAAACAAGCTTTTTGACATGGAGAACAATATTTTCATTAACTCAGTCAGAAATGTTACTATTAAGAAAAAAATTAGTTTAGTCCAATGCTATTTTCATAATGAGATCCCTTTACAGCAGTAGACAGAGTTTTCAGCTATCCTTAGCTATGGTGAACTTAGCAGGATAGCAATGAGGTATTGCTGCAAGTTAATGCTTTTGAGTAAATCCTGTGTCCCAGTTGCCTTCTTTTTACTTAGGAAGTGTCTTCCCTTATAATGTCTGAGATGTATTCGTTTATGAGAAAATAAAGATGTCATTCAAAGAGCAATCTACCCCAACATACCTTATTCAATGTTTTCTATCTACTGTACAAATAATGAGTGGAAAGGTCTATCAGGAGTAAGCCTCCTACTGTCGCACCATTTTGAACATGAAATACACATCATTTGTAAAGGCACACTGCTGGCCTAATTCTTACAGGATATGTTTCGGTTTTGGCAGATGATTACTGTGGAAAGAATTGCCTTCTTCAGATATCAGGATTACTAAGAAATGCAGGTGTTCTGAGAGGCAAGTCAGAGAACAAAGTGCATGATAGGAAAAATATCAAGTAAATAAAGACAACAAATGGAAGCAAAATGATTAATTTAGAAGAGCTAAGATGGTTAGCGAAGAAGTTTTCTTGTCAACCTCTTTATCATTGAATATATTAGCTGCCAGCCAAGTTGATGAAATGAGTTATGCAGAAGACAGATAGCAGTTCTAGCTGTGTCTTTACTGAATACTGACTGTAAAGAGGCAGACTTCATTTGCAGCTCTGCTGACCTTCCTTCAATTGATGTAAATAGGGATATATAGTATCAGAAAAATATAGATGAATTGCTCCAGGCCATACACCAGCATATTGTGTTTGTCTTGTAGCAGTCTACCTGACTTCTGAATGCCAGAAAGAATGTACATAGGAGAAAGAAAAAAATAATAACCAGCACAATTTATAAACTTAGTGATGCAGTAAATAGTGGAAATGAGCAGAAGAGAAAAGTGGTTTTAAAAGATAAGAAAACAGGCTGGGTTTACATCACATCTAAGTAAAACATTCTTATGTTTTTGATCACCTGGAAAAACAGTTTAAGTATACCCTGTGAAGACGACTTTTTATGTTTCAGAAATACACTGCCATTTTAGCGATGCCCCAGTTAATTTCCTGAGCCATCTCTGTATAAATGCATTAAATCACCCCAATCCTACTAAAAATAAATGGAAATCTTCCTATGATAATCTTTTGCAATATAATATTCAGCTCAGTCGTTTAAGGTAGCTTGAAAAGGACAGAGAGGAAACAGCGTATATGCACTACGGACTGGGAGTCTAGCAGTGTGCAGGTAAGCACAGGCAGACACAAACAGCTTGTTGTTATGCTCACTTATCTTGAATGGTCTTGGCTGCTGAAGTCCAGTCCCATAAATGGACATGGACTACATTCGTGCAAGATGATTAAATCATATCTCTGAAGTAAACATTTAGACATCAGAAGCATTCAGAAAATACGTCTTGCAAGGGGTGAACAACTGAGCAGTTTCCATGCTGGACACTGCTAGGTAGAACAGCGTGTTCCACATCCTGGAGAATAAAAGTATTTAATTTTGCCTTTATTTAATTTCTCATCAGGCATTTGCATGTATACATTAATATTTTATGCAACTGCTATTCTGAAGTACTCTGTCAGCTCAGTATCATAAGTCAAGCAAACTACTTGGAATGTAGTAAAACTGAAACAATTTAATTGCTCATCATAGAATGCAAGCAATACTTTAATATTGAAAAAATGACAGAAAACCACTTATTAGATAACAGGACAAAAGATATTGTGTTCTAAAGGTTAGCATGTTACTGTAGATTTTTGTAGTCCTAGATGATGTAGATAGTTGTGAAACTGTCTAGTTATAAATAGATAGAGAATTTTGGTCCTATGGCTTTCATTCTAGCTCAACAAAAGCTAGAGTCAACAGAACTCACACATATGGTATTTATAAAGTAAGTTTATTTTACTTCACGCAATCATAAGATTTCACTTTTTCCTAGACTTCCTATAATGCATGTATTCTTCCTTTTCAATTACAAAAAGTAATGTAATAATTTTGTCTTTTAAACAAAGAGTAATTATTGCTCAAAAGCCAAAGAACTGCTTTGCCAGCTTTAAAGCAGAATATAATGGCTGAAGAAGTAAATCTGAAAATTTTAGTATGGGAATCGACCATTTTCTGAATTTCATTTTGTGCCATGTGAGAGACCTAAAAGTACACTAAAATCTGTGTCGAATGTGATTAATGCTTAATTCTAGTAAATTTTAAATCCGTGTGTTCAAAAATTTTTGATCTTTTGAGTATCCCTGATGTTGGTCTTTCTATCTCATATGCTAATAAAGGACTGTTTAAATGATTTTTTCAGGATATCCCCTAATATTTTTTCTGTGTCAAATAGGCAGGTAGTAAAAAAAAATTTTCAGTGATGTGTGAAAAATTAGTTCATAAATATTTTATGTCATGCAAAAAAAGAACAGACAAAGACTCCTATTTGTTGATGACCATTCATTTACAAAGCAAGCGGGTTGTACTGTGTCATATTGGACTAGAAGCATCTTTTACAGAATATTATAAAAAAAAACCCAAACAACAAACAGACTCCAAATATTTCATGAATCATAAATTAGGACTTCCATCATTGTATACAGTATTTCTGTTTGCAGAATGCTTGAGATATGCAAAATGAATGAAACAGGTAAACTGAAGCTCCAAATGAGAATAGATCCTTCACAAAAATTCATTTACACTGTCATATTCAGGAAATTCACATTCATAGAAAAGTTGTTGCACATGAGCAATCTCCTACAGCAACTGAATGCACGTAATAGTTTTCAGCTGTGTCTTTTACTGCCAGAAAGTTTCTGTTCTTGGTTTGTTCCTGCTGTTTTTAGAAATGGAATCCTTAAGGAAGGTCAGACCTTCAAGAACAGAAACCTGTCAAAGCAGGCCATGTGTGAAACAGCCTTGGCAATGCTTCTTAAGAGGATTTTGTCTTCACAAATGCGTAAGAGATTATGCAAAGGCAATGCAACATTTTAGAATTTACCTCAAATCTTCTCTTCAGCAGTTTGTTCTCAGTCATTGTGGCAGATCACCTTCCACACTATGCCCGTGTAACTCCTTCCAGTGACTAACTGCATCTAGAAAATGTTCACAGTGCCCTTGTTTGGAGATATTTGACTTCACGATACTGGAAAATTTCAGTACTGGATATAGCTATGAGATTTATCTTTACTGTAAGAATCAGAGTGTTCAGTCTTTTCTTTATAGTGAGTCAAAACTCATAACTGTTCTTGTTGCTTACCCTTTTTCTTAAGAGAAAAGAAACACATCTTTCTTGACCAGCTCTTAATTCCTGACTTTTTTTCTGTCAGATATTTTCACCTTTTTTTTTTTGTTGCTGTTGTCGTAATGCCATTACCATTTAAAAATTTTGCCTAAGATTCAACTGCATTTCCACTATAAGATAGGCAATATAAAGTATCTATTTTGACTTCTAAAGGAATGGTTATCAGTTATTTGCATGGTTGTCATTCCTATTTTATATTATTTTTTCAAGGCATATTTAGTAACAGCCTGTAAACATTGTCACAGTCTTTTATGGTGGATGATCATCTCTGAGTGAATTTATCACGACACCTTATTGTTGAAGCATATAAAATCTTCTTTTTCTTGTTTGTTCATTAAACTATCAGAATGATTATTTTAAGTTTCATTGAAAGGGGGAAAAGGCATTCTACCCTATCTCCGTCATCCTGAATATAATATGTGACCTCCTGTATTACCATGAATTCAAGAGAGAATCACTCTTTCCAAAAATGGTTCAGAACAACCTGCATGTGATTTCAGCAGATGTACCAATAGAAGACTTCATGCATCTAATATCATGTGCATGGTGATGGGATCCATATAGGACAATGACAGCAGAAAGAGGGAAGCTTTGAACTAGAGAACAAGCACAAAAAGGATTGGTGCTTCTTAGAATGGAAAAATCACAAAAAAACAGCTTAAGCCACAGAAGCTGAATATACTGTTTCTTAATTTTGAGAATTATACCGATAACCTCTGATGAAAGATAAGATTAGTTGTACTAATAACTGCTCTGAGGTAATGATTGCCATGTGATCCACATTAGCTTCCACATAAACTACATGGTATAATACCAGTAACATTATAGAAGCTGCTAAGTTACAAATAAAGTGGGAAGAAAATGAAAAGGCAGATGGTGTGTTTATCACTCAAAAAAAATCATGCTCCTAGTAAGAGCATCTAATTTAAAAACAAAAATAAAAAAATCCTACCAGAGCCAGTAAGCAGCAAGCTAAGGCAAAGAATTGTGGGAGTCATGGCACTTGGCATCTCAAAAATAAGTGTCCTATATATGGCAACGTCTGCAGATCTACACCAGACAGGCATGCTGCAAAATTATGCAAAGTAAATAAAGTGCACACAGTCAGAGAAACTTAAATTGAAGCTGTAATTATGGCAGTAGAGGAACCACCTATGCAAACTATGCCCAGAGCCAAAACTGAAGATAAAAAGATAAACTCTGTTACAGACATACTTCAGGTAGAAATCCAATGTTCCTGTCAGAAGATGTCTGCTGTAATAACCAGGTATAAACCCAGAAAGGGGTGTGTGGGTGTGTGTGTATGAAGAACAACCAGAACAACAACAAAAATCTAGAAATACAGCCACCAATATTCATCTTAACTGATCTTTAGAATTGTCAGCCTAGAGATACGGTGAAAATCTAAATCTTTGGAAATGGACAAAGTCCTAGACAGTATAATATAGAGGAAAATGATTGTACAGAAATAATACAGAAATGGTTCATCTAATACATATTTCCATCTTAATTTTCCATTTCTAATCCCAGTGATTTTGTGCCTCCCAGACAATGGAAACTTTTTTTTTTCCTTTGTAGTATAGTAGTTGGAGTGAAAACTCTGCAAAACTCTTCTATTAGAAGAGAATCAGAAATAATTTCTATTTTTCTCTTTCTATCCATAAAGGCCTCTTCTGTGGTTATTGTTTTACAAGTACAGGGCAAGGCCACTCTCTGAAAGACCAAGGCAGCTGGAAATAAAATGGAATTCTGCTAGCTATATAAGATTCCGGTAGGATTGTGACTTCTGTTTTTCCCTTTTCATATAGGGAAAAGGGAAGGCTGATGTAAAGGAGACTCCAAAATTCTGGCTGTGGCAGGTGTGGAACATGGGAAAGTCAGAAGCTGAGAATATTAGAGGGGACATCCTGAGAATGGACTAAAATGTCTACCTCTGTGGATATTTTAAAATGTTCTGTCATCCTATGGGACTTATTAGGGGTGCCACTATAATTACAGCTCCCCATCAAATTATGCCAAAGATAAAAGCAGGAAAAGGCCCAATGTCTTAAGCCTTGCTCCTTGCATGTTCTCCGCAGACCCGTGATACGTTAATTCCTTGGAGGAATCTCATATTCATGCCTTTTCTTCCACATATTTTATCTCCAATACTTATAATACAGGCAAGGACTGTATTTCACAGTGTAGACGTCTCATGTGAAGTACAACAGGGTCCAAATTCTGAGCCAAGACCCCCAGGAATTTTTTTTTATTTGAAAAAAAAAATGTATTCTTAACTTCAGCATGTAAGAGAAAAGCAGTCATTTAAATGAAAACTGATAAAACCAGGATATTATTATTCGTGAAATACTAAAAACAATTGGGAAATCAGAAAAATTTTGCCTCAGAATTTTATGATAAATTTGAGAATTTCCTTTGAAACTTAAAAAGGTGTATCTATTACATATCTTTTGCACAATGAACTTGGTAACTCTGTATTACATAGTATTCACTACCCCATCGTTAATAAAGAATAGTTTATTGTTGGGTAATGACATCTCCAATGAAAACTTTAATGACAAAACCTCTTACTAATTTATTTTTATTATTTACTGCAGGAAGCAAACAATATGACAGATTTTATTCCTTTTTTAGGAAGTGTTTCAAAATGTAACCAGTGGAAACTTCCACAATCTCTTATGAGCACAAGTGTTATAAAAACCCAAGGTATTCTTCACTTACGATATGCTTTTATATAGCCTGACAGACACATCTAATTCAGTTAGAAAATCAGGAAAATATAAGCATTTGTTCTTACTCTAACCTATTCTGAAATACAATTTGCTGTTCTTCATTGACTCTACTTTTATCCAAATGTAATGTTGTACTCTAGTGGTGCAAATTTGGATGCTTAAATACAAAATACTTTTTTCTTAATAATCTCTTTCTCTTAGCGTCTACCACTTTGTCTTGCTTATCTTAATATATCTGGATTGTTCTTGTATTTGCCTCACACATAAATGGTCTCTATCCTTTCACATTAAACCTTCCCTCTCAAACAGGTTTCATAGTGCTATTGATGCTCCGAACACTTAATGTTTCCATTCAGTTTCTCTGTGCTTATTCTACAAAAGACTAGGAGCACAAATACTGCCTCATTCTATGGAGTTACTATCAAATCTCCTTGGAGGTTAGACATACCTAAAGAACTGGACTAAAATTTTCCAAAACTATGGAGAGGCTTTCTAGGAAAACAAAATTGGTGTCAACCATGTGTGGAGTGGAAAAAAATGAGCGGACTAACTTGCCATCTGAGTCAGTGATGCACAGAAACACAGGTAGGGAGAATGGATATCTCATGAACTTGAATGACACTGAAAGATGCGCTGTGGGGTCCTTTGTACAGATCAATAGTGACTATCTGATCAGCTTCATTATCCAAATGTACTGATTAAGTGCATTTCCCACCATGTGGCAGCCTGTGTAAGGGAAAAGAAGGAATTCTTATTCATTCCATATTACAGCAATCAGCAAACAAAACACAGAAAAATGCCATGGAAATAGCCCTTTAATCATTTTCCCTTTTTTTCGTACCCATGAGTCTTGCATTGTCTGTACAGTGACATAGCTGCAGTCAGAAGAAAAATAATAAATACCTCTGCTGAACTGATAAGCTGCGAAGAGAAAAGATATGGACTGCAACCCTTCTCAGGCTTAGAAAATATTGAACCTGGGTTTCTCACCTTGTGAGTGAGTGCTCTTATACAAAAAAGCACCACTAATGCCACAGCTTTCTTCCGTGATCTTAAATAAGAATAATAACGGAAGTGCAAGATATGTAGCACCCATACCTGCTAAGTGTTTGTGTTCAGAGAGTATCTATTACACTGAATGTCTGTAGTCTCCACCTACTTAAGGACTTCAAATTAGATTCTGATGGGTCATAGACAGTGAGCATAAGCATGGACAAAAAGCAAAAAAACTAGACACACAGAAAATGTTAAATTAACATAACTAAAAGTAGACCTCGCTGGTTCTGACAGCAGCTGAGCAGAGAATTTCATAATTATAATTTTTGGTTTAGGCCTTTCAGTACTGCCTGTGATCTTTTATTGGTCCCAGTCCTAAGTGTAGCCTTTCAGGAGGCACTTTTTTCTGGCATACCATGGGAAAAGCACCACTGTATATCTTGAAGTGCCACTTGCTAGACTGAGACACGACGTGGCATTTTTCAATACATTACACTTATTGAAAAAACATGGAAAAAGGCATACGAGATATAAGTAGAAGGTATAAATACAATAAAATAAGGCATGTGTGTACTCTAGAGGGTACAAATATGTTTCACCTCACTTACCTTTACATATCTAAAATTATATAACTAAATCTGAATTCATCCTGGTTTCCTTTGTAGTTAATAGAGAGCAATGAAGGCATCCAGAAGGCCCATCTTGACTCATGTTAGATGTGTATTTTAGGATAAAATGAATCACCCTCTGCAAGCGGGTTTTTTTCTTGCCTGTGATTTTAAGTGTGTTACCAGATCATACTTGAGCAATTCAAAGTTAAACATCTCAATTTGGGCAGAATAATCCAATTCCATGTGTCAACCTGATTAAACGAAAGGAGCAAAATGTCCCCCAAAAGACACTAATTGCTAAAAAAATCTTCAAAATTGCCTCAAACGAATTCAGAAAAAAAAATTATTCTTAGCCAGCAGAACTTAGCTTCAAATAGTTCACACATCTGTAGTTTCAATTACATGCATATTGTTCTTTGTGAGATGCAATTTTGTTTTACTGCCAACAGTAACAGAAAAGCTAATTCAGCTGTGTCAGTGTGGAATAGCAATGTCATCTGAAATCCAGTGAACCTATTAAACAC
Organism: Baryphthengus martii; assembly: GCA_013396935.1. Lineage (NCBI taxonomy): Eukaryota > Metazoa > Chordata > Aves > Coraciiformes > Momotidae > Baryphthengus > Baryphthengus martii. The sequence goes on along the minus strand of VWZK01003722.1, from coordinate 77,738 downwards.
AGGTATTTGCACTGAGGTTGGCTTCCCCTCTCCCCTCATACACACTTTTTCTCCCCTGAACACTTCTCTTGACTGTGTAGCTTATGTGAAGACATTAAATACAGCAGTGCTTTCTGTTGTGTTTCATTTTTAACTATGCCTTGTATCATTAACAAAGGTTCTGATTTTCTGTTTTGTAGCCTTTTCTTAGTTCTCTGGTACGTTCAAACCCAGAAATGTTTGGGATACTCACTGTATCCAGAAAATGGCAACAAAAAAGGAAATGAAGAACGTTAATGGATATTGTTTCCAAGGAAACAAAGCATCAGAGAATATAAGAAAGCCAAGAGGGATATCATTTCTTTTTCCCAAGAAAACAAGGAAATAGAGGGAATGGAGAAGATAATGAATAAATGACTTAGGTAAATAACCAGCCACTTAGAATACTATTTTATGAAATTCTTGAAATTCTGTCATGTAGATGGTCTCGCCTCATTTTCAATCACTGCCTTAATTTCTTTTTTTTTCTTTTTCTTCCATAGTGCTTCATATTGTGAAAGGAGAAACGCCATTCACTGCTTACTGTGTCATACTCAGTAACAAATGTTTTTCTGTTCAAGACATTATCTATAGATAATTTTAGTCTTTGAAACTAAAGCCTTACTGAATAGGAAGAGGTCCAATATGTTTAACTAGGATGGAGGAGGGAAGGAAAATTTTTTTTAAAAGGGCAAAAAAGCCCCCAAATCTATTACAACATATCCCTGATTCAAATAAAAGCTGAAAAAAATATTTCAACAGGTTCATACTTCAAAATTAATGCAAGTTTACTGTTTTGTCATCAAATATATATCATATTATGCTGTCATATTACCCGGAGATTCAGACTTTAACAATTTCAGCAATCAGGTTTCCAGTTTTTGGACCAACAGTCAAGTGCAACCTGGGCTGGCTCGAGATGCACAGCTAGAACAATGTTCTGCTCCTGGTCATAAAGGAGGAAGAAGGGGCTGAGATCAACAGTAAAATGTGAAAGGACAGTGAAAGAAATAAGAAAATGACCAGATTTAAGGAAGTAAGTCATGTTGGAGATACATAAATTCCTAGGAAAAAAAAACAACAGAGGAGCAGCAGTAGTCATATCTAGGCTCCACTCTCAGTTTATAAAGTGTTGTTTGCAAAAGCTTTGACTGAAGACAAGTCCAGAGTGATTGACTGAGCAACAGGTTAGATTTGACCTTTATAATGGTAATCAAATTTTTGCCAGAAAGGCAAGTGACAGTTTTTTTCTACATCCAACTTAAGCTTGGCTGAACAGTAATTTACAAAGTTTTTCTATCACAGAAAAAAAGCACAACTGAACTGTATTATCTGGAGGAAGTTTAAATCAGAAATAAGGTACCCTGGCATGGACCCAGCACACACTACCACAGACACACAGTTTGGGAGTAGAGATCATCCCTTCAGAAATTTGTTCATTTGTCACATTCATTTGTTACATGGCAAAGGGAATTAGTGTGTGGTATAGTGCTGCTGGCAAACTCTGAACTGCAGGGAAAATGTCAGAAGAAAGGCTTCAAAGCTGTATGACAATACTGGAATGACAAATGGGAGCCTGTGGAGCTTTTTTTTT